>CM031243.1:505653901-506190920 GCA_018340775.1 Taxus wallichiana var. yunnanensis | reverse complement strand
AAGACCAAGATTCATATTTCGAGGTAAAGTTCTATCAAACCCATCCTAAAGCCTTTTCCGAAATGGTTAACTTTGTAAATTCTAAATCTAAAACCCCAACCCATTCTTCTAAAGGCATTTTTCCCACTCCTTCTCCACCTCAAACCATCCTCGTGGTTGCAGCCACTTCACCCAATGAGAAGATCAAACCCTTCTATGTGACTCTCCTCATAGCTGGCCATAAGCTTAGCAATTGTGTCATTGATTTTGGTACATCTAATAATGTAATGCCTGCCAAAGTGGCTCATGCTTTGGGTCTAACCCTAACCCACACTTAAGGCTCTTGCTATTCCATGGAAAGTAGAGAAGTGTCTTTGGTTGGGAGAATCAAGGATGCACAAGTAGCAGACCTTTGCTTTACCAGAGAAGAAGGTCTTGGCTACCATCTTGGTTGTTGATATCCCTCCTTCCTATGGCATGTTGCTAAGTAGGAACTTTTGCAAAGATGTTGGAGGTGAGATCCAAATGGAATGGTCACATGCCTTAATCCTGTCAATGGGAAGATGAAGAAGTCGTTGCCTAAGAAGCAAGCATAGTATATTGTGTAAAAGACAGATGATCCTAAAGCAAAAATAATCTATGAAGACATTGGGCATGGGAACTACATGATCATGTCACAAGAGGGACAAGTCCACCAAAGGGAGTGTTGCTTGATCCTAATGGTGTGTGAACTTTGGAGTTCGATGGAAACTGTTCTTGATTGGTTCGGGGCTGGTGTAGTGCTCATTTCTCCGGGGTAAGGTTCATCATTTATCCTTCAAATTTCGGTTTGAAAATACCAACAATCTTGCAGTATGAGGCCCTTATTCTTGGGTTGAGCATGATGAAGGAAATGGGAGTGAAGTTTACATTCTTAATTCTCATTATGTGGTGCTTTGGTGCACGATACAACAATCAAATCCATTCTTACTCAACAAGAATTTGGAACCAAGAGAGGTAATTGGGTAAAAAAGGTGCAAGAGTATGATCTTGACATCAGGCCAACAAAGTTGGTTTGGGGTAAGGGCCTGTGTGAACTCATTGTTGAAGGAGCTGCCAAGGAGTTGTCCAAAGATGGAGTTGATGTCCCTGTTGTTCTGTTCCTCATCTCGACAGATGTATGGTATGTTGACATTGCTCACTTTCTGACCTATGGAGAGTGTCCATCTCACTTGAGTGCTAAAGAGAAGAGAGCCATCAAACTAAGGTCTGCACAATATGTGCTATGGGATAATGCTTTGTTCAAACAAGGCATAGATGGAAGGTTTTTGAAGTGTGTAGACAAGGAGCAAAAAAATAAGTTGTTCTCTGCTTTTCATGACTAGGCTTGTGGAGGTCATTTCTCCTCTGCTGTAACAACTCATAAAATACTTCATGTTGGTTATTATTGGCCCACTTTGTTCAGAGATGCATCAAAATGGGTTGGTAAATGTGAAGCATGCCAAATATTTGTTGGAAGACCTAAGTTGGTTGCTTTACCACTAAAGCTAGTAGTGATTGATGAGCCCTTTCAATAGTGGGGATTGGATTTCATTGGAACTCTTAACCCATCTTCCAGTGCTAGACATACCCATGTGTTGATTGCCACAGATTACTTCACCAAGTGGGTGGAAGCCATCCCAGTTAAGAGCACTACTTCCGAGGTAGTTTGTAACTTCATTAAGGAGAACATATTGATCAGGTTTGGGACCCCAAACAAAATTGTGATTGACAATGCTTCCAACTTTTCTTTTCTTTGAGATGATGGACTTCTGTTATGGGTATGGGATCTCCCTTACTCATTCTTCATATTACTACCCCCAAGGGAATGGATAGGTAGAATCAACAAACAAGAACTTGGTGAACATAGTTAGAAGCTTGTAAATGATTCTCAGAGGAATTGGCATAAGAAGCTATATGATGCACTTTGGGCTGATAGAATTACACCCAAGAGAGCAATTGGAATGTCTCCTTTCCAAGTGGTGTATGGTTTGGAAGCTCAACTATCATTCACGGTGGAATTGCCAACCTTACATATGATGAAAACCATTGAAGATTCAAGTTTCAATAGCTCTTTGGACAAGAGAATTTTGTACCTTTAGAAGCTTAATGAGGACAGATTGCAAGTGGTTGACAGGATAACAACTCATCAATTGAAAGTGAACGCTTTGTTTGACAAGAAATCCAAACCGATAGTTTTCCAAGTAGGAGATATTGTGTTGCTTTGGGACAAAAGACATGAGCCACGAGGAAGTCATGGTAAGTTTGATTCTCTTTGGCTTGGCCCTTTTAGAATCATACATTTTGCTAGAGAAAATTATTTTTATCTAGATTACAAGGATGGTTCTCCTCTCCCACTTCCTTATAGTGGGTAGTATCTGAAGTTGTTCAAGTCCTAGGTGACTAGGTGGTCCTTTTGTATATTGTATAGTGTTTTGGTTTTGGGTCATTCCTTTGTGTTTCATTTTTGTTCTTCCCTTTTGGTTTGTTTTGTTTTTTTCTCGTCTTGTGTGTGTTGCCTTGTATTGGTTTTGCTTTTGACTCCTTTGCCCAATGGATAAGGCATTGGTCCTCTTTCCTAGAGTTATCTGTAGTTCTTGATCTTGTCTTGTGTCTTTGTTCCAAGCCAAGTCATCCCCAGAAAAGAGCCAGTTGTTGTCGGCCCCAAAATTCCCCTCTTTTGAAGTCAAGTTTCAAAAATTTTGAGTTTGTACCTTAGAGTATTGGATCACGTTGAGCCTGGCATTGTTTGTAGTTTTCCCATTCATGGAGAACAATTTAAAAGTCGGGTGTATTGGTGAAGTTTTTCCCTTCTTTTTATTTTCTTCCCGCAGTCGGGAATGACAAGCGTATCTTCCCCATTAATTTTTGCCCCAGCATTCATGGGTAGTACGTGAATATTTCTAATTGGATATGGCATGGCCATGTTTTAAGCAATAGTGAAAGCCTCCACACGTATAAATGGCACAACTCCGGGCGTGGTCCAAGTGACGGATAGTCTCAAATAAGCGCAGGCTTCCCGTGTGTCCTAGGTAAAAAATGAAGGAAGAGAAAGCTAAAATTGACTAAGTATGGAAGGTTCGAATGGATGGCGCCACGTGCCTCATTACTCCCTGCCTTTAAGAGTCAAAGCCAGGGGCAGTTCTCAATCTTGTGCCAATCCTCCACGTGTCCTAGGTCCAAAGAAGAGAAAGAGTCGATCGTTAAAATTAACTAAGTATGGGCGGGTTGGCGGAAGTCTCCAGTGCCTTAACGGCGCCATTTTGGAGGTGAAATCAAAGGGTCAGTCTCCATGTAGCGCCAGCTCACCACGTGGTGAAATTCAATGGAGAGATAGAGTTAGTCGTTGAAAATTCTAAGACCGGCGGAAGGAGACACGCGTCAACTCGACGCAATTTTAAGAGGCGCTTCCAAAACGGAAACTCAAATGAGCGCCAGATCTCCACATGTCACCGCACAGGTTCAAAGGCAAAAAATGCAAAAGGCATCCGAAGCCACTCTAATCAATTCCTTCCACATGGGTGGCCCAAATTTAAAGTTGTAGAAGCAAATCGAATGGCCCATGTTTTAACTAGCAAAATAATGTAACGGTCGTATATTTAAAAATTTGGTTTTTTCACCATTAATGTTTCTTTGCAAATCAAGAATTCGAAAGGGCGTGGATGATTGGAATAAGTTGTAATTGTTTCTTGCTTGCTCGAGGAAGTTGTAACCATCTCTTGTGAGCTATATCATGGCTTTCAAAGCCATTATACGGGTTGGAATTTTGATATTATGGAACTGTAATTTCTAATTGGAAGAAATCAATACAAAGGTTTTCCCCTTTTCCTCTACTTTCTCTTTCCTTCTTGCTCTGATCTGTGAATCATTTAATCCTTGCATGCTTAGAAACTTTGTGTTCTAGTTTATACAATCTCAAGAACTTTGGGTCTACGGATTGTGCCGTTATAAACGTGAATGGTTCTATTCTATATCTCATTTGCTCAATACGTATAAGGGTTTTCTCTGCCATCTCTTTTCCCTGAAAGTATTGTCTTCTTCTGCCTCCCTCCTCTCTTCAAGTCTTCTATCCTCATGTATTGATAACTTTCCAAGCATAAAACACATTTTAAGATATCGGGAAACCACCATTGAATGAAAGATTGTGTATTTGTACATAGGTTTTGCCCCTACTTTCAATAAGGGAACCTCTCCCATTAAAGAGGAGGGACTTGTTTGTCCCCCTATTGTGGTTTCATTCCAAGTGCAAATCTGAAACCCAACAATAATGAAGCGCCAAATTTTCAATTTGAAAAATCTATGAATTTCGATGCAAAAAATTAACACAAATTATGATCGGGTAAAATATCAACTTGTGTCAAGGCTACTATCATGACACAAAAAAACATATATTATAAATTATGCATGTGAGATGATTGCACGGACACAAAAGAGCTAATTGTTTTTTAAGAGTGAAATAAAGTCTTACTCCTATCAACTAATCAAGAGCAACTAAAAACATTTTTACTATTTCTATTTCAATAAAAACCAAGCAAAGCGTTGATGTTGCCAATCTTACGTCAGCCGTAAAAAATTATAATGTATAGTTTTGTATATGTGGAAAAGGTGAATCGATAGGAATGGACACTTGTTGTTCATGTTTGGTGAAACAATGTCAATGTGTCGAGCAAACTCATGTCTTCACAAAGTTATAATGATCATTCTATAAGATGGTATCTTGTAGTGTTATGCGGGGACGCATCCCCTAGATTTTGGTGACGTCTCGGACGTCCAAACAACATTTCGGGACTTGGGGACGCCCCTATTTTTTAAAAATCTTCCAAATTTTTTTGATGTTTTTACTTTTAAAAAGTTTTTATTTTTACAAAGAACATTAAACTATAATCTTGAAAGTCTGAATAGAGTTTAAATCCCTAAATTTCATTGAATAAAGTTTAAATATTTCAATATTAATATTTTATATATTATTTTAATAGTCGTCCCCTTGCCGTCCCCAAAATTTGGGAATTTTTTCCCGTCCCGGAAACCCTATCCCTCCGTCTTCCCGTCCCCACGTCCCCGAGACTTAAGTAACTATGGCATCTTGTCATTTTGGTAAACACTTTGCGTGCATACATTAAAACTTCGATGCTTGTGATACATGTGTATAAGAGTATCTTGTATATCTTTACCCTATAACAAGAAAGGCAACACACAACAATAACAAGTTTATTTTAATCCATGTCTTATTGCTTGTGAAGTGATCTGGATATTTATATCAAGAATCATTGCCTTGCTGTAGTGTATTTTTCTAGCAAGTGTTATGGGGAATTGGTGAAATATGCAATTGAAACATTGGGAAAATTAGTACTGTTGACCTACTTCTGCTTGTCGTGGTGATCATCCCCCTAATTAGCAGCAAACAACCAAACCCCCCTCCATATATTGCATTCCAATACCCACTTCATCTAATTATACAGTCCTCTTTTTGGTGATTACGGATGTGCATTATGTTGCTTCTTCTTCCCCTCAGATTTCGAGCCTTTTTCCTCAGACAACAATGGAAGCAGAGGAGAAAATGGATCCTCAAGCAAGCGGGTTATATGGAAACCGAACTGGCTATGGAGAATATGATTTGGAATCACCCACAGGAGCATTTCTGATGCACCCACATAACCAGCAGGTGTGCCCAAGAGTGTTTGAGGTGGAACTCCGGTGCAGAGAAGTACCCAAATGTGTTCTAAGAACCAAAAAAGGTTTATCCGTCTCCTTTGGCATAAACCAGAAAAAAAGATTACCACCTGAAAATTGTACAAAGGACAGGAGAGATAAATTAGAAGAAATAACCCAGCCTCCACATATACTTCAAGCTTAAAACTATAACACAAAGCATAGCCTAAATAATAAGAGAATCGTGGTCATTCTTTGCCTTCATTACCTAAATTTCAACTGATTCCCGTTCACCCACTCACATTTGACAGAACACAAACATATAAATCTGGTTGTTTTCTGGCATTAAGATGTCGAGCAATGGACACCAAGATCTGAAAGGTCGGCGATTTACAAGAAGAATAATTTTTGTTTTGGGAAGATTTCTCTTAAATTTGTTTTTTCCGGATATTTGTTTGTTTTGCGCTGCAAAAAGTTCTTAGGTTCTAAATCTTGATTTTGCATGAAAAACCGGAGTGCTAAAATATAGTGGTTATTAAAATATTGTTAAAGTTACATGGAAGTACAAGATATGATGAATTACAGTAAACTAAGGGAGGGGTCCCATGGAGGGGGCTGCTGCTCCAAAATTCACTCTGCAGCAGGTCCCATGAGAATTTACAAACTCTGCTGCAGGATAAAAAGGAATCTGCCCCTGGAAAATCGGAGCCCCTGATTTTTAGGAAGCGGGTGGAAAAAAGGGGGGGCTAGAGCTTTCCCTCACCTGCTTAAATGTTTTTTTGCCAAATGGCAATTTCCATGCCATTAAAAATTCATTGGCGGGAATAATTTTGGAGGGAGAGTTTTTTATGGAGGGAGAGGCAACTCAGCAGCTAATATTCAGAAAAATTAAAAAGCCCATGGGACCATAAATATGCTAAAATATCCCTGAAATATCTCTACAACACCAGCTGAATTATTTTAGGAGCAAAGAACCCCATAAGACCACTAGGTAACAATCGCATGTGTACAATGCAATTTGAATGTCGAACGGTATATGTTATTTGTTTTATAGGGATAGTTATTACTTTTGTAGTTGATTTTGTTTAAACTGTGGATGATTGATTTTGTAAGTGTAGAAATATAGATGAGCCAATTCATTTAAAAGCACAAACATGAGGTTTAACCCTTAAAACAATTCAAAATGCAAAAATTATAAGCTTTGGATGGAAACAACTATAAATTGCATGGTTATTTTTCGGCATTTTAAAACTATAGGTATTTGTGTGCAGATATAATGAAGAAGACATTAAAAATGCATTGTTGTTGGTTTACATAAAGAAGTGAGCAACATTAAAAAGGAAAAATTGAACATGTATGTTGAAAAGTGTAATTTTGTAAGTGTAGAAATATAGACGAACCACTTCATTTAAAGGTATCATGTCTTCATTTCAAACTTGTTACAAATTTGTACATATACATTTACAAATCTCATATCATGAGTGGTAGTGTTTTGTGGACTATTTTATTTGAACTTAACATGAATACATGAAGACTTTTGTGCATGTGCAGATTTTATATCATGAGTGGTAGCGTTTTGTGGCCAATTTTTCGATCTAAACATAAATACATTTGATATCGTTTTGTATAGTTACTTACTTTTGGGTAATTGTGTTAGTGTTGCATTGGTTGTTTTATTGTTTTTGTTAAAAAAAATGTTTTTGTATACTCGATAAAGTGTGTGATTGATAGTGGTAGTGTAGGAATATAGATGAAACATTACATTAAAATTGATATTTGTTCGAATTAGTAAGATTATATATTGAAACCGGAAGATAAAAATTATATTTTACTTATTTATTGTTTAAAAAAACTCCCCAAGATTTCTTAAATTATCTTGAGGATTCATTTAATCTTATTAACTTCACTGCAGGCATCTAAAACACTCACCTGCTTTGATTTGGAAAACTTATAAGAGATGAAATGGATATGACTAGTAGTTTTCTTTAATTTAAAATGATTTGTAAGACCAATCAAAGAAGAATATTTTTATGGGTGTTTAATTCTAAATATTTTAGTGTCTCAATAATTCACGTAATCTTAAAAAGAAGTTGCTTGAAACGGGCCAGATTATGAGAGATAAGATGGAGCTAAGTTTGTAAGCAATTTAGGCCAAAATGTTTGTAAGAGCTCTCAAACTTTTTTTGCTTGTTTAGAAGATTTCTTTCATGAATATTTAGTTTTAAAATAAATTCTCCAAGCATTTTTTTTGATGTGTTGAAAATCATGTAAATCTTCTAGCTCATGACATAAAATATCTATAACCATTTTTCTTCTCAATATTAGTAATATATGAGAAATGAGATAAAGATGACCTAGTGTGAAGCTAAACAAGGAAGGCTAACACCATTCCACTTAATAACTAAGGTTCTAAGTCTAGGAATGTAACATTAAGATAGAAGCTTAAAAGAATGCTTAACTAATATGAAAACAATACAAAATCTAACTAAACATGCCTACTAATATGCTTGAATTACCTAACATGGGCCTAAATAGACCTAAGAGGGCAATCAAATGGTTATGGTTGCTACTCCAAACAAGGTGAAATGGCCTCTCCAAATGACTACTTGGTCATTTTGGATATCCATCTACTAACCCATTGAAGGCTTTAAGCAAGGATTGAACTTGGCTATATATCATATTTATTATATGAGATGCAAATCAAAGCATGGTGTAAAGTATAAAGGAATGAGGTGCACCTTTTTATAGTTTTCCTTTTGGGAGAAACTTGTATTTTGGTGCATGTGGGACTAAAAGCCCCAAATTAGATTAGAATTGTTAATCATGATTAGGCCTTTCTAATCACAATTAGTGAATTACCAAGTGATTAAGAGGTGTGAAGCCTTAATCAACCGCTTAGGGTCAACTAGGAGGCTAGGATAAGCTTTTGAAGCTTGTTGAGATGTTGTGGAGGTGAATGGGGTGATTTTGAGTGGTTGGAAGAGGGTTTGAGTCAATACTAGGGTATATTGACCAAAACAAGGGCAAAATAGGCTTAATTAGCTAATAAATGCTAATTGTTTGTTTTGAAGAGGATTTTGACTTACGATTCGTAAAGTGGCATCCTGAATGTGAAAGGGGTTACGCAATCAAAAAGTGTTGTTAATTGGCTAAAGTGGTAAGAAACGTTAGTTAATTAGCAAGAGCACTAATTATAATGGAATTGGCAAGAATGAGAGTGATTTGTGTGTATTTTGGCAATAAGATTGCAAAAGTGGAATTTAGGTGTCTACATTTGCCCTTGTTTGAGGTGAAGTTAGTGACTTCACTTCAAACATAGTAGACAAAGCGTAAAACAGGTAAATTTTTGAAGAAAAATTAGCTAGGATGAAGGATGCCCCCTCGAGTGTCGATGGGGTGATTGAAGAAGTCAATCGACGATCGAAAATATGATCGAAATGGATAGAAGAAAATAGGTTAGAATGGGCGTGAAACCCTTGGTTATTTAGAAGGGAGAAAAATAGGGATAAACATGGTTGTTTATTGCCCCAGAGTGATTTAGAAGAAAAATTAGTAGTGATAATAAATGATAATGGAGAAGAAATGATTAATGGAGAATATAGGACAAGCCCAATCTTTGCATCCAACCTTTCAATAAGCAACTTGGTTATATCATTTTCCCCTAGGTCTACATCATCGGCCTTTATTTAAAATAAACAAAAGTGTAAGATAACATGAAAAGCTAAATTACTAACAATTGTTTATTGCTAAAAATACGTAACTCCATGCAACATACATTATGCAATGCAATACGAGAAAGTAAAATGATATTTAGCTCCATGCAACATACAAAATGTAATGCAATACGAGAAAGTAAACCAACTAACCTAACAGAGAAACTAGTACAATCACACGTACTCAAACAAACAATGTTTAAGACAGTTGCACCAATGTTTTTGTTATCAAGTTGTAGTTCCCGAATGTTCGTGTTGTAATGACAAGGGTTAAAAATGATGCCCCAAGCAATAACACATGCAAGGGAAAAATGGAGGACACAAGTAGTCCCATGGAAAAGCTTTCGTGCACTATGACACAATCTCGGAAACTCACTGTTGCATGGGAGGACCGACATAATATGCAGCCTAGCTTTTGTTAATGGATGTAGATCATGATGATCTGCAAGTCGTTTGAGACTAGAACAAACAAGAACCTTAGAAAGATGTTTTTGTAGGACAAATTTCAATGTTCGAGGATAATGCAAGTGATACATGCTTGTGTATATGCACGTTGTTTACCAATTTTTGTAGAATTTTGATTTTTTTTTTTGATTTAATTTTTTTTTTGGATTTTTAATAATTTTACCATCATTTTTTTAATTTTTGAAACATATTTGAATGTTTTTATTTTCTAGAATTTTTTTGAAGCTATGTATAGGAAACAAAGAAATGTGGATGCCCCCAACAACAGATGGGATGTACAAGGGCAGAATGCCATGCGCATGCAAGAAAGTGAAGATGTGAAAATGCCCCAGCGTTAGCTGGGAATATACAAAGGCAAACTCTTCACGTGTAAAAGATGGATCAAGGCCAATATGGATAGGTTCAACACATGATGATGAACGTAACCCAATGATGTGCTAGGAAGGAGCAAGGATGCCCCCAGCGTAAGTTGGCCAAGAAGCACATGATAGAAAGAAGTGGAAGTTTGTTTTGAGAAAGGGACAAAGGTGCCCATGCAAACATGGAAAAAGGAAATCTTATACACATGGATGTTTTGAACGAAGTAGAAGAACAACGTGAATGTTGTGAATGTAGCTTAGAAGCCTCGCATGATGAAGAAGTGAGTTAGCAAAGGCATGAATCGTGAGACAAGATACAAACTAAAGTAAGAGTCTCGAACAAGGTCAAAAAAAAAGACAATTGGTAACATACTAATCATGTGTTCCTGATTGAGATCTAGTGTGTGTACGTGGAAATTTATTACCTCTTGGAGGGAAGATTTGATAGACAACAAAGTGAAGACACCCTAGCCAATGTGTAGGAATGATTTATTTTTCAAAGTTGATTTTTATGGATGGATTGTGGAAGGAGAGTCGTACATTGCTCTCCACTTGGCCAACCATGCATCCATAGCCCGATGGAGATGCATTTGATTCTAATCACAACATTTCTCTACTTGCCAGTCAGTGCATCCATAGCCCCAGTAGAGATTATTGGAAATACCCCAAGAGAGAGTTATATATCAATTTGCTTTTGCTTTTGTTTTGCTTTAGCTTTGCTTTTTGATTTGATTGATTTTTTTGCTTTCTGAAAACTTATTTCAGCTCTCTTGTTTGACAAGGGGTTAAGAACCATTGATGGCTTGATGGAAGGAGGTGGAAGTGATTGTGATGATGACATTGGCTAGTGTCAACAAATATGTCCAAAATTTCTTCGCAACAAGTTTTTAGATGTTGATTGTGATAGGATCTCTAAGAGGTCAAGTCGTTCTTTAATTTACCAAGGTGATAAAAGACCAAGGTCAAATGGATACCATAGAAATAAATGTCACAAAATGTGTGTGAATAAGCTAACCAAAATATCATCGAAGGGATGAAAATGGTAGGAAGACTTGTAGAAGAATAGCAAGGAAGGGAAGAAAGAACATCCATGTGTATGCAATACCTGATTGCAATGTGTGTTGTTTACCTTTGACTTTTTTGAAATGTTTTCTCATTTTTTTGTATTTTTGTTTTTTTTGAAAGGTGGGACCGATAAGGTCACTTGGCGTGATAAGATCAACAACAATGTTAGCAATTTCCTTGATAAGGAAGACTAGGTGTGTTTCTTATCAAGAGTCATATTATCCCGATCTCAATGATCGTGGTGAGCTCATACTCAATAGATGACTGTGTTTTATCATGAAATGTGGATTTTGTATGTGGGATATTGAGGTCCCTATCCAGAGGTTTCTGCACTTTACGCCATACTTGATGGGTGCGTTGATGTGCATTTTGAAGCGTTTGATTCTGAACTTTAAGATTGTTTAAATTGTTGTGAGCTTTGGGGCTCTTGGAATTTTGATCTAAGCTTGATGAAGGAACCATTTTTGGTTTCTATAAGCTACTACGTGACTTGTCTGATCTCGAGAAGTGGGAGAAGAAAGTGGATGAATAGAATTGATGTGAGGAATGATGGTGGGCTTGCCACAATCATTGATAGAAGAAGAAAAATGATGGACGTGAAGGATATGGTCCAAGAATTAAAGAGGATGGGCTACTGGGAGGTGTCCCATAGATTGAAGATAAAGGACTACAAGGATGTGGCCCTAAGATTGAAGATGAAGGACTTCCTGGTGGTGTCCCATAGATAGAAGATGATGGGCTACTAGGATGTGGCCCAAGAATCGAAGATGAGGGACTTCTAAGACGTGCCCCCAGTATAGACGAAGATGGGCTGCTAGGAGGTGAGCCACATATAGAGGATGTGGGGCTACTTGGAGGTGGCCCACATATAGAAGAAGATGATGGGCTACTAGGTGGTGACCCAAGGTAAGATTGTGATGGAGGAATCTGATAGATAAAGAATGATGTGAAGAAAAGATAGGATCTTCCTCAATGGTCTTAGGATCTTCCTTAGTATGAAAAAAGGAATCAATTTCTTCTTCCCAATACAAAAAGGAATCAATATCTCCCAATATGTGAAGTCAAGATTAAATCCTTGATTGTAATCCTCTAAGGGAATGCCATCATGTGACCCCAGGAATTTCGTGATCATCTCCTCATCTTGAGATGAATCGATCGGTAGGGGTATTTTTTCTTTGACCATAGGAGGTTGATTAGAAGAAATGGGTCCAACTGGTGTGGAAGATTGAGAAGATGATGATTAGAGATGAATTTGGATTCAGAGAGATCTTGACGGGAAGAAGAGTTGTTGAGGCGGTGAATAAGGGAGGTCTCAAAAGCAAGGGAGGATGATGACTTAGGCTCAAGAACCAAATTAGAATTTTTAGAAGATCTAGGTGAATTTGAAGAATCAGAATAATAGTTTGGATCGGAGTCAGAAGAAGAGTGGGAGGAACCGAATAATAATTTGGATCAGAAGTGTCCAAACCATACCACTGACTATGAGATGAAGGTGGGGAACAGGGTACTGAATGGGCTCTCTAGTGAAGAATCAAATGAGGTCTAGTTGTGATAGGCATCCTTTGATGGGAATGTTGAAACCTAGGTTCCTTATTATCATAAGTATGTAGAACTGCGTGATAATCAGTCTTTTTTTCGGCACATGCCTAGACATAGATAGTCCAGGGATATCACAGGGGTTATTGTGTTGACATGTTCAACAAGTGTATCTACACAACCAATGAGAGCATCAAAATGATTCTCCTCATTAGACACATAATTAGCATTCTTGTCCTGATTATGTTTAGGAAAAGTCTTTGTATTGGGGGATTTGTTAGGAGTGGATGAATCCATCTCCACATCGCCACTTTCGATTAAGTCTTGGATGTAGTGTTGTAACTTCAAACACTTATCTATTTTGTGACCTTTAACGCGGTGGAATTGGCAATATTCATTATCTCTAAACCATGATGGTTTAGGTGTGTCATCCTCATAAGGTAGTTTCAAGATATCTAACCATATTAACCACCTCTAGTTGTTTTAGTATTGATGACATTGAGTTAGATAGAGGAGTGAAAGTACGACGTTTATACTCCATAGGTGGAGCTCCCTTTGCAAGCTTCAAAGGAGTGTTGTTTTGAATGGCTTGTACTCTTTTAGAGTCTACTATTCCATCATTAACAATGTTTTTGTTCTTATTAGGAACAAACTTTGGCTTGTCGTTGGTCTTGGAATCATTATGATCTCTTGAAAAGGGCTTTAGGGTCCCTCTATTTAACAATGCCTTTTCAATTTGACTCCCTTTTTCTATTACCTCTTCAAATGTGTTGCCACAATGCATTTGCAAGTGGAACGTAATGTCTGGATGGAGGTTGGGAACAAATATGCCTATCAGCTATTTTTCGGGTATGGAGCAAGGAAAGCGGCTAGCTAACCCTCTCCATCATTGTAAAAAAATGCAATGAAGTTTTCATTATTTCTTTGTTTGGCATTGCAGAGATCTAACATGGTGACATCATTTCTATATTAAAAGAGAAGTGTCGTACGAAACTTTCTGCTAGTTTTGGCCATGTTGATATGGATCCCTTAGGGATGTGAACAAACCATTCTAGTGTCGTTGCTCTAAACTTTGTGGAAAGAAGCGCATAAGATAATTGTCGTTAAATGCCACCTCTTGACATGCCATATAAAAATATTTAATATGGTCACGAGGTCACCTTTTCCCTTATATTTATCAAATTTTGGAAAATCAAAATGTCTTGGGAAAGGTATTTGTAGCATGGCTTTGTCGAATGGGTAGGGACATAACTCATCGAACCGATACTTCTTTTATTATTGTTACGGTTTGGCCCTCTTGTAATGCTTGAAGGGCGTTCTTCATAGTTGACCACTCTTGATTAAAAAGTGGATCTTGTGTGGGTGGTGGCGTAGGTCTATATGAAGGGTTAAATCTAGGTGTATACCCACCCCGATTTTTGTGAAAATCTCATAAGGATCCTTTTGTGTCTCTCGTCGAGGAGTGTTTATTGGGAACTCGTGAAATGAAGCTTTAGGTTTTGCCTTTGGTATGGCTTGTTTCAAAACTTTTGGTTGTTCCTTTTGTATATGTGAAGCCAAACTTTCAATTGGTGAGTGAGGGCTTGGACCTGTTGTTCTAATGTAACCTCTTGAATAGGTATTTTGTTACGATCTTCATTAGGGGAGGTTGTGCATGATGAACATGGTCTTCATCATCTTCACAATGAACCCTAACTATAGGTATGTGATAGTCCCATCATTTTCAAAAGGTATTTCCTCATTATTTCGTCATCCAGAAGTAGAGGCATGACCTGGGTTCAATATTTCATTAAGAGTGTGATGAGGGTGGTCTACTTCTTCTTCTCCCCGAACCATGTCGGTGATAAGAGAAGGGTCTACTGTGGAAGGTAATTTGGCCCCTAGTTCCATAACCCGCATAAGAACTTCATGTTTGTTATGAAAAATGTAGTCGTCAAAATGGGCGGAATGAAGCTCTGCATCCGCACGAGGAGAATCTTCCTCTCCACCACTATGGTCAACCATGAGATTATCCTCTAAAAGAGGGTTGTCACCTCCAAATATATTGGCTTCTAACTTTGTGACCCCATTCTTGTAGTAGGCATTACTTAGAATAGAAGGTACAAATGTGAAAGATTTCCACTAAGGTTTATTAACAAGGGACCTAGTCAAATTTGTGCAGCGTAATGACCCTAAGTCGTCAAAAACAATGGTGACTATAAAATAGCCACAAATTCAATAGGTCAATGTGAACCTAAGAATTAAAGAATAAGCTACCCTAACAAGGTAATATATGACACAAGTTTTTCTTAGAATAATACGATGATGTATAATACTCAAAATTTAGTCACAACAAATAGTTTATTCCTAAAATTTATCTAGATAGGTTTGAAACCAAATAGTGACAACACAATATCACCAGTTAGGTCAAGTTTGAAACAAACAAGGCCTAAATGATAAGAGAATGTTGACGTGACCTTCTAACAAGATATACTAAAAACAAGTTTCTAAACACTAGCAAAGTCTAAGTCTTGTAAAATGGATGATACAAATGTGAGTAAAGCGTAACAACACTATTTAGACACGTAATCAAGCTTTGCAAGAAAGTAAGATTTTAGTATCAAAATGGTGTTATAGTGATGCTAACAAAGTAACCTCAACACTTACAAAATTCAAGACAAGGCTAGGTGTAAAAACTACGTCTAAGTATAACAAGAAATTATTATGCGTGTGAACAATGTAACGATGCAATATAGAGATTTAGGCCAAGTTTCAATGAAAACAAGACGTAAAATCTCAATTTATGTATGGCTATAATGTGGGTAATGTAACAACTCTAGAGAAGATAATGATAAGAAAACCTAGCTACAATGATAGTAAGTCTCAAATATGGGTTTTGAGACACAAGGGGCTACTAGATCGTGAGTACGTACCATGCACACTTTCAACACTTGCGCTCGGCATCGCAACCTAGTCGTCATGCAAGTAGAATACAAAAGTGGTGGACACACGATATCTAGCGGTATCCATATATGTTGTTTCCTTTTGTCCAAAAATGGGCAACAAGAAAACAAGGGTGTAGACCAAGTGGTGTTGAAATAAACTTGGTGTTATTTTGGAAAAGTTTCGCCTTGTCTTAAGACAAGTGAAAAACTAGGACAAAATGACACTAAGTAGATTTCATGATGAAATCACGCGGTTTCAACTTTAAGAGATTCTTTCCCTTGTTTGAAAAACAAGAGTTTGAATCTAACAAAGTTGTTCACTTTGTGAGAGCTCTCAAGTATACTATCTAAGACAAAAACAATGGCTCAAGCCGACAATCTTCCTAGGTGGTTCTCTCTCTAGGTGTCACAAGATATCTAGAGCGAGCTCGAATTTACCAAGGTTTCCCAAGGAGTATCTCAGTATTTACTTTACCCCTTTAAGTATAATGAGCACCGAAGTGCGTTCAGTTATACTTTCACTGGGGTCGTGATATATGGATATCTTTGACTAATCTCACCAAGGCGTACTTAGACAAGTCGGTAGTGTGGAGCACTTTCCTGTTTCGTTCACAAGGTTCCCTCTTGTGTGAACTACTTTAGGGTTCTAGGACCACCCCCATTGTTGTAGCTTAAGGCTTATGCCAAAGGGGTTATGTCCTAGTTGAGCGGATGAGCCGTAGCTCTTAACCGAAACCTATAAATACAATGTGATGATTGTGGTGTATTTTTTTATCTTTTAGACTTAATGTGGTTTTTGTCGTACTCCTTTTGGCAACCTACAATCACACGTGTAGTTAGAAAAATTGTTTAGGTCCTCCTTTCTTTGACTAGCGTTAGGTCCTTCACAAAATGGTTAGTAGTTTCAAAATAGATTCACAATATCATAAGAAAATAACAATGAAAAATGCTTGTAAATCAACTAACTACCATCAAATTTTGCAAAAACAAGGTTTATTCCCAATTCATCCAAGTGCTTTTTAATGAAAAGACTAAAATTGCTTTTGATTCCCAAGATCACACTAGGTGCAAGGGAAAAAAAATTTAAACTTGGTTATTTAAAGTGAAAATGATTTAAACTAAAAAGATTTTTCTACTTACTCTAATGATATCAAAAGAAGGTTTAAGAGTGCTTTTGATTCTCTAGATCACACGAAGTGCAAGAGAAGAGCATACACACCTTAACCCAAACTCATACAAAGCATGGAAACAAGATTAATTCCTTCAAACCCTAAGTGATTTTATGAGAAAACTTACTCTAAATCTATGAAATTGACAAAAATGGCATCTAAAAACCTCCGAAAAACCTTAAATCCTAGAAACCAAAAATGGAAACTTTGAGTTTGTAGGAAAAATTTATATACACACACACTTACGTGCCCCTTATCAGTGCGTGTGCACGCATGTTTCAACGCTTGCAGCCCTTTGCACATGCATGCGCTCCCTTTGTAAAAATGACTGACATTTGAAAAAAAAATATGAGCTAACGTGTGTGCAGCTTCAGAGAAGCGGGTGTGACTGTTTATTTCTACATCTGCGCTCTGTTGACGTGTGCGCGCATGTTTCAACGCTTGTGCGCCCCTTCTTTGAAAAAGTGGTCAAAATGTGAGTTTTGAAGCAAATTTCTTGAAAAAGGTCAAATCTTTGGTATTTTTGGCAATTTTGATGGGCTTTGCCTCCTTAAATCCTACAAGGAACATAAAAACACAACTTCTACCACTAATCTAGTTGAAACAACTACCTAGCTTGAAAAATGATCTAAAACTTTGAAAACTACTCTAAAACTTTGAAATTAATCTAAAAATCTTGAGAAACTAATCTAAAAAGCTTTAAAAGTACTCTAGAAAGCTTGAAATTTAAACTAGAAAACTTGAAATTAATCTAGGAAACTTGAAACTAATCTAAAACTTGAAATGAAAAACTTTGAAACTAAGTTAAAAAGCTTTAAAAGTGAATGCAATGGGGTATTCTCCCACCAGGCGTGCCAAATGATGACACCCTAAACTTTCATAATCAAATTGCAAAGCTAAACAAGGAAGGCTAACACCATTGCCACCTAATAGCTAAGGTTCTAAGTCTAGGAATGTAACATTAAGATAGAAGCTTAAAAGAATGCTTAACTAGTATGAAAACAATACAAAATCTAACTAAACATGCCTACTAATATGCTTGAATTACCTAACATGGGCCTAAATAGACCTAAGAGGGCAATCAAATGGTTATGGTTGCTTTACTCCAAACAAGGTGAAATGGCCTCTCCAAATGACTACTTGGTCATTTTGGATATCCATCTACTAACCCCATTGAAGGCTTTAAGCAAGGATTGAACTTGGCTATATATCATATTTATTATATGAGATGCAAATCAAAGCATGGTGTAAAGTATAAAGGAATGAGGTGCACCCTTTTTATAGTTTTCCTTTTGGGAGAAACTTGTATTTTGGTGCATGTGGGACTAAAAACCCAAATTAGATTAGAATTGTTAATCATGATTAGGCCTTGCTAATCACAATTAGTGAATTACCAAGTGATTAAGAGGTGTGAAGCCTTAATCAACCGCTTAGGGTCAACTAGGAGGCTAGGATAAGCTTTTGAAGCTTGTTGAGATGTTGTGGAGGTGAATGGGGTGATTTTGAGTGGTTGGAAGAGGGGTTTGAGTCAATATTAGGGTATATTGACCAAAACAAGGGCAAAATAGGCTTAATTAGCTAATAAACGCTAATTGTCTATTTTGAAGAGGATTTTGACTTATGATTCACCGTAAAGTGGCATCTTGAATGCGAAAGGGGTTACACAATCAACAAAGCGTTGTTAATTGGCTAAAGTGGTAAGAAACATTAGTTAATTAGCAAAGAGCACTAATTATAATGGAATTGGCAAGAATGAGAGTGATTTGCGTGCGTTTTGGCAATAAGATTGCAAAAGTGGAATTTAATAAGTAAATTAATGTCCAATATTAAAAATTATCAATCCATGGATGTACACTAAATTTGAGATGAATTAGTAGAAGAAATTTGAGACCATTAAACAACAACACAAAGTCCTTATTAATCTAAGTCAAATATACAAAAAAAAGTCTCAGCTCTCAAATTTACTTGAACAGGCAAATCAACAACCTCAATTGAATATGAATCCTAATGCAATCAGATTTGAACATCAAAACTCCCTACCCGGATGCAAACGACGGGTAATATTTGCCTTAAATCCAAAACAACCTTGTTTTAGCAAATCCCAACTCAAGTTGCCAGCAAATCCCAACTCAAGTTACCTAAAGAAAACTTCCTTACTGGATGCAAACAATGGATGCGAAATTGGTTCAATCAAATCCAATCTCGCATACCCAAAGGAAAAAATCTGCAAATCAAGGCTTAAAAACAACCCAACTAAACTCCCATCCATCAATCTAAAACCAAACATCTAAGAAACGACACAACATCAAATGGCATTACAGAAACAGAGCCTCACCCAACTCCCACGTCAGAAGAGGGTATGTCATACTAAATCCTCAAATCCAGATCTAGAAATTATGAAATCAATTTCATCTGAACCCAATATTCAAATTTAGAATAGCAATTAAATGGCATTCAAATTCTCATCCAAACTACGTATTAAAGATCTCCCAGTAAATCATAAGCATACCCACAAGAAAAGAAAAACGAAAATAAAAAAAGAAAAGAAAGAAGAATGAACACAACTATTAAACCTGAGATTTAAATAACGTAGGGGATTGACTGGAACTTGGAGAGCCTGAAGAATGAAATTATAGTGTTCCAGTGACCAATATTTAAAGGTTATTGCATGCAAAAAGCTAAAAAAGAAAATTTGAAAATAGCAAAAACTTGCCGCAACATACAAAATTGTTAAAAATAGCAAATCCGTAAAAATAGTAGAGAAAAACTAAACCATCACCACGCCTATCAAAATCATTATTTAGGCCGTCAAATTTGACACAGTCCCGTGAATGTCCGCAAAGCCCTTTCCCATAGGGGGAACGCGTTAACGTAATTAGTGACATCTTCTTTCTTCCATTTTGTTAAAGCTTGTAATAACATATAAATTTATAGACCAATCAAATTAAAGATAAATGAATTTTTATAATTATTTGGTTAAAAATTGTACAAATTTATTAATGTGAAAAGTATATATTTGTTTATAAAAAATAATAAACATGTCTTATTGGTTGAAAAGTACAAATATTAACAACTATTTAGAGAAAGTTAAAACCTATAGAGTATGCCTTCAACACTACTAAAAACACCAAACCTTTAACAAAATTGTTTAGCACTCATTGATTGATATAAAATTAATTAAGTGAAGAGCACTCTAGCACCCTTGATACTAATAATTCAAAATGCAAAATAATTACATTTAATTGCAAACAATAAAAAAATCAAACGACTTTAAAAAGCATATTAAGTGCAACAACTTTGCTTAACACATTATTCTAGGTTTAAGTTTTTTTGAATTCCTTAATTCATTTTCTTGAGGAAGGTTTATAGATAAACGACTTGTGCCTTGCAATTAATTAAGCCATTTTGACTGTTATGACATGTAAAAGACTTCATTAGCGGTTTTCTCTCATTTTGGTGTTGGAGTCATTCCGTTCAATCTCGAACATCTTGAAATTAAGACATGTCCATCAACTCACATAACAAATGTTAGATCACTTTCTTTTCTTGCGATATTTTTATTAGGTGTATTTGACATTAAGATGACTTGGCAAATCTTCCCTAAAAACTTGGCACTTTTCCTATGAAGCAAGGGTGCCCGTCAAATCTGGGAAACCAATGTATTTTGATGTTTCACTATATCCATACTCAAGATATATTGAATTCAAATTCTATTCAATAACTTAATATTTGTAGAATTGTTTGTTCTATTATAATTAGTATAGATATTTTAAATAAAGCTATCTAAAATATGTCCGGATATTAATCTTAACATGGTTGTCTATCCTATGTAAAAATACGATATAGGTGTTTAAGATTAATATCTTTCGGTATATTTTAAATAGTTGTATTTAAGATATCTATGCTAGTAAATTATCAAGTGTAATAATAAATAAATAATAATCCAATATAATAAATATATCAATATGAGACACTTATAGATATCAATTTCAAGGATGTGTTCTTAAATTTTTCACATACCACATTGATTAGTAACTTCATTGCATTCTCTGTCAATTTCCCAATGATTTATGACATAGACGTCAATTTACCTAGACCATCATGTTGTTCTTGAAATAATCTATTCAATAAAAAGGGCCCAAACTACACCATCATGTCCTTCTTGAAATAATATATTCAAGAAAAAAGGGCCCAAACATTACCATATGGCCAATATATTACTATTTTTATTGACTTATCCAAGAAAAAGGAAAACCACATTTAAGTCACAATCCAATGGAAGGCAATTTTATGGATGAATTGTTACATGACGGTCAAATGGATGTCAAATTTAATGTCAAGAATAAAATTGAACAACTCACTCTATTATAGCCATGTCTCACGCCATTATAGGAATGGTTCTCTGACATAGCTAACCACTTGTATC
Organism: Taxus wallichiana var. yunnanensis; assembly: GCA_018340775.1. Classification (NCBI taxonomy): domain Eukaryota; kingdom Viridiplantae; phylum Streptophyta; class Pinopsida; order Cupressales; family Taxaceae; genus Taxus; species Taxus wallichiana. The sequence goes on along the minus strand of CM031243.1, from coordinate 506,169,617 downwards.
TTTCAAGTTTTGGGTGTTTAGACTATACCAAGTCTTCACACATCCCAACAATTAAGGTCATATGTGTTGCTACAAGCTTCTCTCATTCACTACTTGCACCATCATCTATATCTCTAGAGCTTTGGTGCCTTGCGTTAAAAGCATTATTGGGGTTGCTCTCAACAAAACCTCAATTTGCATGTGGGTGATTGTGTAGCTGATGTTCCCCAACAAGACATGAAAAACACTTAGTTTACATTGCCCCTTTTTTCCCAATGCAAGTGAACATGTATGCTCTTTTTTAAAGGTGATTTTTGGCTTTTGTACCTTCTTGTGTTTAATCATGGACATCCCATCAAATTGCTCCTTTGGAAACCATGGTTAGGAGTTCGTAGGAGATGTTCCTTTGGCAAACATGTTTAGGACATATTGGGAGATGTCTATAACTTGAGAAGTATCCCAACTGTTCTTTGTAATTTTATGACTTCAAGAATGCCTATAGTAGAGTATAAATGATGATTGCAATGTGGGCAAAACAGACGTTTTGATATGCCCTAAAATGATGGTAAGCCAATTATCCATTACATAGTTTTCTTTGGCCCAGTTTTATTCGTGAAGGGAGAATATCTTGTATTCATTTGTTTTTGCTATTAGTAAAATACCCCATCAAACCATGACTTGACGAGTTCAAATTCCAAAGAATATGCAAGTAACATCCCATCTTATTGTTGTGAAAGCTCTCGCAGCAAAAGAAAGCGTAGGATCTCATCTTACTAAAAGAACAGGATATCTCCAGAGGTTACTATCAAGCTTGTGGATTTTTATCTTGACCTCCTTGGAGAGTGCTACAGGATTTCTCCATGAATGGCATTAGACATGATTAATATCACGGAGACAAGCACTAAGCTTTCAACAATGCCTATTGCATGTTGACAATGGAGAAAGCTAAGCTTATTCATTGTTAACTTTTGCATGACAACTGTATCGTTATTGCTCAATTAACAAATAAGCAATGCTAGGATGGTTAATAGACTAGTTACTTTCAAGAAGTTAAGAACATGGAGATGCTGAACCATAAAAACTAAGTAAGCTAAACTAGATTGTTTAATATTTCACCAAAAAAAAGCGAATTGCCAAATATAAAATTCGTCAATATGGTACATATATACCTTTCAACTGTCCAATGTTGATTTTGCTAAATGTTGCTCCTGTCAAGACAAAATCGAGAGCTAAAATACAGTCAACGTTATTGAATGAGCAATGAAGTGCCCCAGCAATTCATTGCCATGTAACAAACTGTGAAAGAATTGGATACTTCCAATCAAAATAAGACATGTTATTTATGCAACATGGGACAACAAAGGGCTAAATGCGCTCCATGGCTTTTTATGTGGTCTAAAAATCATCAAACCACTTGTGGTAAATGAGATAAATGAGGTCAGTGGTCCCATAGACCTTGGGTCTCGTGGACGTAATTAAAACCATTTCATTCGTCCAAATGATTGAATGTACAAGAAATACAATTGAAAAGCTGCATCACACAAGAAACGTGCAACTCCAGAACAATACCGACCAAAATTTTGAATAGATATCAAAGAGGTACCCATTTGAAAGGATCCAATGCTTCTCCATTTCTCCTTACTGTATTTCAAATGACAAATAATTAAGACGGTGCTATATAATTCATGATCACTGGAGTTGGCTGGAAAGCATGTATATTGCCTCCAAATTATACCTTCAAAATGCAAATGGGGTCCCGTAGCGCGACCTGTAGTGCCAACAGCTGCAACTTGTTGTCCTTTCTGAACTTTCTGCCCAGTAAGAGAAATATTGAAGTAATTCTAGCCAAAATGTGTTTCCTATTATAGAAATGGTATGAACATTGCAGTGGGAATGACTCACCTGTCCAACTTGAGCATAAATAGCACAGCAGTGAGCATATCTGGTCACAAAACCACTTTCATGCTGGATAGCAATTAGATAACCATAACTGAAAATACAGGAATTAGTGAATTAGATTCTCATTCATATTGTATTTCTGTAAAGTTCTCTTAGTAGATGCTGTATGACATTAGATTTTATCAACATACAGGATAAACTTCTATAAACATAGCTTAAATATATATAGTCAGGTAAAATATATTATAACAAAAAGATTAGTTACAACAAAAAGAGCTCATAAGGGTAGTAGAGCTCAAGATCAGAAATTAGTTGCATAGAGAAGCAAAAAGACAAAGATATCAAGAAAGATATCAATTTAGCTTTAATGTGAAAGATTTGTGTCACATGGTATAATATCTGGCATCTGCGAATATAGGAAAACATTCCTTTTGCAGGGTAAATAATATCTGATATGCTTTTGGAGGAGACGGTGAGTGTGCCGTGCAGTGCGACTGCGAACCTGCTGTGTGGAGAAGAGGAGATGCAACAGTTGTATGCATGCAGACTGACCTTTGCAACATACCGGCTGGATAGACAGTAATGGACTTCCGCCCAGTAAAAAATTTACATAAAAGCAAAAATTGAGGAAAGGACAAAAGGTAACAGCTGAGGTGGAAAAGAGTCTTTGTGACAATGTGCAGCGGAGGGGGCTGTGAATCAGATGAACCCAGCTAGCTGCTGACTTAGAAAAGTGCAGTCCAGACAGTGTTTTTGCATATGCTGGTAAGTGTATGAAGCGGTTGAACAGCAGGCTTATGACAGCCAACAAAAAGAAGGTCGATCAATTCTTGACAGTAAGAAGATAGTGGTAGGCAATCTAAACCCAGTAGCTTGACATGAAAGACTTATAACTGTTAGTACAAGCAGCTGCAAAAAGCAGAAATGGTGTTTGGAGTCACGGCTTACACAGGCTGCAGACAAATGGCAATATTGAATATTCTCTAAGGCTACCAGGTGATGGAGATAGATTGGAAGAGGATTCAGGGATACTTCGCTTTGGGCTGAAAGGGGAAATTTACCAGTGCATCAGCCGCAACATTACATCCACGTGGTTTATTCTGAAATAGGATTTGAGCGAAGTCATGGGTGTGTAGAACCAATTTAACTTTTAAGAATGAAGTTTTGACTTTCCTATGGGAAAGAGCTGGAGGAGCATGTGGTTGGGTGGTGTGAAGATGAATGGCCCAAGTAATCATACAAATCATGCACTGAGAGTCCCCTTCCACTATGAGCCATGCAATATTGAGTTTACGATCCTGCACTATTCCATACTGGCAAGCTATCAATTCTGCAAAGTTGCAGGTTTGCAAGTCAATATAGCTGGCATAGGAGAGACAATATTTCCCTTTATCATCCCTGATGATACCCCAACTTCCAGCCTTACCCAGGTTGCATTTGACAGCCCCATCAAAATTCAATTCATGCCATCCTTGTGAATGTGGATCCCATTGAGTCTTTGGAGCTACAGTAAACCAGCTCATGCCGACATGGAAAGGAATATTTCATTGTTGAGCAGTCCATAGATCAGCCATACTGGATGAGTGCAAACTCCCCTTTTGAGTTCAGAAGTGGCATAAAGTACTACTCCAAATATTTGCCTTAGTTTCATCCTTTATAAAAATAGTTGGAAAAGAGTGTAATTCACTGTTGAAAATACATGAATTCCTGGTGCTAAATTAGCCATGTGTCGAATCATGGGAATTTATGTAATTATGTTGGACCAGGTGTGCTAGGCTTGATTCAAAGTTTGCCTTCGTTGCACTCCTGATTGAAATCACAAGTTGATGCTGCCCGATAATGTTGCTGGTATTGGGCAATGAAAAAAAAGGTGTTCTATGGATTCCACAGCTTGATGGCTGTTCAGGGAGATGGAAGGGCCTATAAACTTCTATGTCGGAGGTTGTTCATTGTAAGGATTTTCCTGTGTGTGACCAGCCAACAAAAAGATTGGCTTTTAGGCCATTTCTTGCTATTCCATAGATGGTTCCACTTGGATTTTTTATTTGAGTTATTCTGGTTCAAGAGGTCATATGCCAAAGCCACTGTGACAGTCTCAGAAGGGATAAAGGGCCATATTTGAGAGTCGTACCACTAGGAAAGTGCAAATGGCCATTGTAAAAGATATCTCTGAACAGAATGCACAGATCAAGTAATGAAGCAGCCCAATTGCTGCATCCCATACTGATACTTGGTGCAATAATCTGCAACATGATAGAATACCTTGTTGTGAAGAAGAGATTGGAATGAAGCATCAAACTCGGGGATACAGAAGGGTGGCCATTCCAGCTGGAAGTCCAGAACAGGGCTGATTTTCCATTTTCTATATGCCAACTCAAATGGGGACGGATATTTTGCAAACCTGCTAGAAGATGTCTGTATGTGGGCGTGGCAGACATTTGTTGGGGTGGTTGCAAATGTTCAGATTGCAGGTGGGAACCAAACTGATATTTTTCAACTAGGATCGGCTGCCAGGGCATTCCCGAGTTTGATGTGTCCTCCAAGCAGCTTTCATGTCTAAAATAGAATTGAACAGTTGTGAATTTTTTATATTCAGTGACTCTCCATGTTTTTGGGCCATTGTCATCCGACTCCAAGCTACCAAGAGGTGCTTGAATTTATTTTGTTGCCCTTGTCACAGAAAGTTCGGAAGATGTGTATGAGCCAATGTTTCACTGGCGTAGGAAGAGATAGAAGGGACATCATATCTATCAAGACCGCTCGGAGCACTGCCTTGATCATTTGAATCCTTCCCATAAAACTAGTCCATTTGTTGGTCCAATTAGAAATTTTGGACCTGATTTTTTTACTGTTGGATCCCATAAGCTAGTGGACTTTTTGAGATGGAGGGGAAAACCCAAATAATTGGTAGGAAATTGACATTTAGTAAAAGAGAACCCAAATAACTTTCCTTTTTTACCTGCTGAAATACAGAGGAAGATGTTGTTGATTTAGTATTATTGATCAGCTGAGCTCAGGCTGTTTGAAGGGGAGATGAACAAGCTGTTCTTATTCTCTAAGTTCCCGGAAAAAACAAGTATCATCAGCAAAGTGAAAGTATCGTGGTAACCTTTCATGGATGCCATACCATGGATTCTCTATACATCTTTGGCATGTTGAAGAGACCGGTTTAGAGTTTCACTCATAAGAATAAAGAGGCCAGGACTCAGCAGAGCTCCTTGTGTCAGTGCTCTTGAGCCTCATTTCTACATTAAGTGCCACTGTAAATATCAGAGTGCAGATGCAACTACTGATCCACTGTATGAACTAATCATAGAACCCAAATTTTGAGATTGTTTGGTGAATGCGTTGTCAATTATATCAGTAAGAGGCTTTGAAATATCTAACTTGATCATTATCCTGGCCATTTTTGAGTCCATCGGGAATGGAGTTCTTGAACTGCAATAATATCATCCGTAATTTTCTGGCCTTGAATGAAGGCAAATCGAGAAGGAGAAATATGACAGGGGAAGAGGTGCTTGATCTGATTGGCTATGGGTTTGGAGAGGATTGTATAAATCATGCTGCACAAGCCTCAAGGCAATCAGCCAGTACTGAGCTAATTGGTGTGCTATGATAATTTTTGGAATAAGAATGAGTTGTGTGCAGTTCATCTGTCTGAGCATTTGCTAATTTTTACGTGATTCCTCCAGCACTGCTAGCAACTCTGATTTTAGAAGATCCCAAAAGGTTTCATAGAAAAGGCCGGTGAATCCATCTTGATGAGCTGCTTTACCTAGGTCAAAGGAGAAGACAACTGCATGAAGTTCCTTTTCAGTAAATGGCCGCAGGAGGGAGTCATTGTTTTCCTTTTGTATTAACTTTAGGATGTGAGGAAGAACTTGACCCTGCACTGCAGTCATTTCATCTTCATGAGGGGGTGCTTGTAACAGACCCTAATAATAGATGGCATAGGAGAGCATATTTGTTTTCACAGTAATATTGTGCCTGTTGTGCTGCTACAACCATTGAACTGTGTTTAGTTGTTTCCTGTTTTAATTTGTTGCATGGAAGTATTTGATATTGGAGTCCCTTGACATTATCCACGTATCCTTGGAATGTTGGAGCCAACAGAATTCCCAATGGATGTATCTCTTAGAGAGCATCAATGGCTTGTTGTTCATCCATTTCAATTGTTGAATTATACCCGTGCTCAGGAATTTGAATGCCAACTATAGCCAACCCGTTGTGTAGGATTTCCTTTTGGGATTTGATTGACCCTAATGCAGATTTGTGCCATTGTTTAAGCTTTATTTGGTCCTTGACATATTTCATCTTGGCAAAAATTTATACATATGAAAGCCATGAAAGGCTTAGGCAGTTGTTCACCTCAATAATTTTTTGAGGGAAGGATGGAACTATGAGCCATATGGATTTGAATCTGAACTGAGGACTTTTGTTAGAAATGGACTGGGGGTAATATTTTAAAAACAGGCCAATGATCTTTCAATGTTATTTCTCCCATCCGTCCATCTCTCCATTGATTAGGCACAATCCAATTGTGAGGGAGATATACTTGATCCAGCTTTTCAGCAATATATCCTCTTCCTTTCCTCCTATTTGCCCAGGTGAAAGAACCTTGAGAGTAATTTTTTCCATAACGTTGGTGTCACTTTCCAATTTATCCAAGGTAATAGCTGTCCAGGAGTTGAGTCCTGTACTGCCCTTTTTGTCTTGGGGAGATCGTATGGTATTGAAATCTCCAATCGATGTTAAATTGAAAATATTGAGATTGGCAACCCAAGAGGTCAGCATGTCCAGCATTTAAATGACGGTTACCACTTGAAAGGATATAAACATTGAGGATATGAACAATTTGATTCTATCCATGTCAATGAAAAGGCCCAATTTGCTGGACTGAACAACATTTGTTTGGTACCTTAAGTCATGTGGAAACAGACTCTTTTGCTTGTGTTTATGCACACATACATCTATAAAAGAACCATATCTATATTTTCTTGCAGGATCATATCCATGAGAAAGCGACGTTTATTGGTAGCACCCAAACCTCTAATATTCCATTAGAGGATCTGCACCAAGTATCAGTCATATGGATAGGCCTTTCCACTGGGTCTTCCTAAGGGTTGCTGCAGAAGGTACCCAAATTTGTAGCATACTTTCAGGAGTGATAATGATACTATGAGCTTCATCAATTTTGTTCCCTAGAGAATTGACTCTTTTTCTGAATTTCTTAAAGATTTTTGTGCTCCCATAGTTCAAGGTTGATTGGGATGTAATCCTCAGGAGATTGATGCTGATGTTTTTTTCCCTGATTAGGATAAACATGCTGATAGTGGCAAAGGTGAATTTTTTCTTGGGGACATCCTTTTGGATGTTGGTATTGGTGGAGGTTTAATTGGGTGAGAGAGTTTCTATTATGGGAAGAGTGTCGATATCTTGAGATGCTTGGCTTGTCAAAGCCTCAAAAGGAAGGGGGCGATGCTGTGTTGTATTTTGGTTTGCCTTTGCAGGTGTAAGTTGTACCCAATCTGAAACTTAGCGGGGAGCCAGGGGGATGGGGGAGCCGGAGGTTGGCAGGGGTAGGACGGGTCGGGCAGTTGTTTGAAATGTCTAAGACCATACCTAAGGGCATCATGGAAGTGGATGCTTACTGATTTTTCTGATGTTAAGGTTGCATGGGCTCTTGCAGTGCTGGATGTTTGGGAAAACCCATGCTAGATGCCTGGATTCATGACAGAGCCTACATTGGAAACCTAGTTACCTAAGTCTTGGGTATGAGGGGACAAAGGGGCAGGGTTTCAGGGACAACAAAACATTTCCCAAATTTTGGGGACGGCTGGGGAATGAGTACGAAAATAATATATAAAAATAGTATTTAAATATTTTCACTTTATTCAATGAAATTTATGGATTTAAAAGGTATTTAATGTATTTTAAGTACTTTGGAGATTAGAAGTCAATGTTTCTGGTAAAAATAACAGCCCGTCAAGTCCCTAATCTAGGAGACATCACATGTAACATTGATCGGAAGGGAATATTTTCATAATCCAAAGGTTGTTCCAATTGAATTCCGTCCATATCCAGAATAATGCAATAAAAAGAGGCTGATCTAGATCAAGATTGATGCAGATCCCAGCATATTTAATAAATCCTCGATTCTAATTTCTTGGTGTACTCTGATGCTGTGATATATTCTCCAAGGAAGCTCCAATTTTGCATAGACTAGATTCATGCTAGTATTTACTGGGTAGAAATTGCATTTGAACCCATACTAAGACCACACTTGGGAGATCTTCAGTGGGATTAAAGGCAGAGCACCAATGATTTATATAGACCTGATTAAATGAAGAACCATGGTCCACCTTGAAAAGCTCAATCTTGCTCCTATGAGGTGCTGAAGATGGCCATGAAAAAACCCTTGGGCATCATTAGAATGTAAATAGATCCCAAAGGCTTCTAGTTGGCTTGAACCCATAGCTGCAGAGTTTTGGATCTTGGAAAAGCTCCCATAAATCTGCATATAAGGGCCTTTTCTTTTAGAAGCCAAAGGCAATTTTCCATCTCATCTAGGGAGAAAGAGATCTTTGGGGGCACATCCCTGATAAGATTTCTTTTACAATAAAAGGCCATGTCATAATTCTTTGAGCACGGTATTGCAAAAAAATCTAGAGACCTTCCTTATCTATGATCAGAGTTTCAACCGAAACTGCTGATTTAAAGGTATGTATAGTTATGGATGGTGGATCAAAGGAGGCCACAGCCTCCTCCATAAGTGGAAGAAGATCAATCAGGTCAATAAACACGTGTGGTGAGCAGCCGCAGAGCTCATTATGAAGAGGAATGGGCATAGAAATTGCAAGTTCATTGATGGGTGGTCCTTAGCAGCAGTGGGATTTCTCATATATAAATAATTTTCATGTTCTAGGCCAGGAACAATTATTTCTCGGTGTAAAGCTGGTACTGCTATGAGCTTGCAAATGTTCTTGGAACTGCATCAGGAATGATAATTTTCTGAGAAGAAGCTCAAATTTCAGTTAATTGGGTTCATTCCATAAGGAAAGACAAAAGGTAACAATAAAAAGATTTGAAAATTTCAAGCTACCATTGCCAAGAGTTTGTCATGTCTTGGAGAATATTGGTAAACCTGATAGTGATACGTCCCAGACATGTGGGTTAAAACTCTGATAAGGCCCTGAAATTCGAAAGTTAAACTCTGCCTAGCCCCAAGTTTTGTTTTGGTTGAAAAGTTCTCTATTAATAGAAAAAGTAGAGTGCAGTAATAATCATACCAAGAAAATGGGTGATATGGAAGCACACCCCAAAATGCCATATTGAATCAGTTCGAGATAGACCGACATGTGGACCTGGTCAGTCACAAAGATTTCATATCAACAAATATTTATAAATCAAAAAAGGAGCAATAAACAAAGAGCACAAGGAAATTAAGCAACAGCTGCAAACATGGTGGCTAGTGGAAGAGGTGGTGGAGGACTTTTTGGCTTGACAACCCACCAAGAAAAACCAGTAGGCCCTTGATCTAGGACGCCTTCCCAGCTATCTTGAGCCACGTCTTTGTCCTCCCGCCTAGGAGAAATGGCCAAAAGCAATTGAGAAACTTGCCAAAACAGGGGGTGCCCCAAGTGTCGCCACTAGAGCCACAACTGCCACCAAGGCAAGCAACCCATCCACTACTGCCTCCAGCACCACGAGCACTATCAGCAGCCCCATCACCACCAAAGCAGTGAAATTCTGCCTCCTGCGAAAGGGAGGTCAAGACACGCGACTAAAACTTGTCTACTTCAAGAGCGGCAACACGAAAGACTTCAGCCACAACACCGAGGAGGAAAGCATTGTCATGAGTGATATGGTAGTTCACAGCTGACCACGCAGGGCGCATTGCCCCAATGGTGATGAGCGTCTATAAATGCTCCACCTCCAAGCAGACTTTCTTTGCCTGGACGTGGATCTAAAGTAACACATTTGCAATAACAGAAACTTTATTAAAAACAGAAAAAAATGTCCATATGCATATGATTAAAATTAACATAATTTTTATCTTTCCGGATTTGAAAAAGAATATCATTTCTGAACAATTGCCAAATGAGGTTGTATTTTGCAAGAAGCATGGTTGAGTCCCAAGTAGGGCCGTTTTCCAGATAAAGGGCTCTGGAAGAAAAGGTCAAAACATGGAGTGAATCCAAGACCACGCAAAGGAAGCAAAGGTGCAAAAGCAAAACAAGTGCTTAATGGTTTCAGTTTGGTGGTAGGCAAGGCAAACAGGGTTTGCAATTCCCATATGCTTCAGTCGATCCCCAACTAGGAGGCCTTAGTAAAGAATGCACTAGAGGAATTGAGCTTTCTTAGGCTCAGTGGGAATTTTCCAAAGCTTGTCAAATCTCCTTGACCAGACCTGGCTTAAATTCCACCGATGGTTCAGCGAATCCACGAGAATTTCATGAGCCACTAATAAATTGTAACGAATCTAGAGTTTGTGCCAGCAAAAAGGAGTGGCAATTGGCTAGTTCCAATCTCTCCACCAAGAAATGGAGATGAAACCCCAATTTTATGGAGGTGTTCATCTGGGATAGCATTTTGAATTTCAGATATTGGGATGGCATCTTCATTGTTAAGAAAGAATTTTTGTTTGATGCTAGCCCAAGGTAACCAACTTTTGGCTTCTTTGCAGAAAAGATCATTGACTTTGTGAATCACTTTTTAAAGGGACAACAGCTTCTGAATCTGGGAATTAATCCAAGAGGTTCATTCCGGCATTATACAATGGGTGACCACCAAACTGAGTGAGAATTGATGGAAAGCCCTTTTCCAAATTCATTACGAACGCAGTGAGATAGGGTTTGAGCAATTCCCAAGCTCTCCATATGATTTTGGCCACAAAGGTGCCTCCAATTTTGACCACCGTGTGAGGAGGAGAGATTGAAGGTCTAGTCCTCTCACACTTTCTTACCAAGCGGAGTTCCCTAAAGGATGCGATTTCTTAACCAAAAAAATCAAGCTTTTGAGCCTTCCAAGAATTTGACAATCCATTTAGCACTTAGGGCATGGCCTTGGAGTTTAATGTCAATAAGCCCAAGCCCCCTGCTTCTTTGGGTCTACAACAAATATCCCAAGCAACTTTGAGGAAGCCTTTACTCCTTCCGAACTAGCCCATAGGAAGTCTCTTAAGAGCTTCTCAAGCTTGCCATAGGCAGCTTTAGAGGGAGCCCAACAAGAAGAGTAGTACACATGAGTGGCAGCTAGTATTTTGGAGAATATCTAGAACTTTCATGTCAAAGAGAGGGGTTTGGCGATCCAGAATTTGATCTTCTTGTCCACTCTCCGAACCACATAGGACCCCTAGCTCAATGGGGATAATTGAAATGCAAAGGGAATGCCAAGAAACTTGAATTGAACTCTAGGTTGGATCCACTACCATTGATATTTCTCAAGCTAGGTTGGCAAAGGAGACATTGCCTATCTATAACATTGGGTTTTTTTACCACTAGATAGAAGATCCGGATGTCGGGCATAACATGTCTAAGCATTCCATAAGATTGCCCATGGTTTGTTCTTCCTCAAAGAAAGTAAAAAGGATCATTTTCTAAGTGCCCATAGGTGAGTTGTTGGTCGGCCCGAGGGAGAGGGATACCTTTAACTGCACCCCTAGAGGAATAATTGGCGAGGAGATAGCTAAAACCTTCAACAACTAACACATAGAGAGAGGGAGCTAAAGGGCATCCTTGTCTAACAAATCTAAAAGGGCCAAACCTATGAGATTAGGCTCGTTAATGGTGATGTAGACCCAACATGTTGAAACAACATAGTGACAATGTGAATGAATAGGGGAACAAATCCAAGGGCTTGTAGCATGTGTATGATGAAAGGCCATTCAATCCAATCATAAGCTTTTTCAAAATCAATTTTAACAAAAAGAGCTTTCTGATTAGATTGTCTAGCCCATTTCATACCTTCCTGCATCGCAATGACATTGTCAAGAATATATATGTGATGGATGAAACCGATCTGCTCACTTTTGATAATGAGGGGAAGAAGGTCCCTTAGTCTAAGAGCCGAGCTTTGGCAATGATTTTGTAGGAGACATTGAGCAAGGTAATAGGTCTCATTAGTGATTTGTTTAGGGTCTCCACTTTAGGGATGTGCCCGATGTTTCTTTGATTGATAAGCTCACCAAGTAATATCCAATTGTTGTTGTACTTGCTATTCGGATGTTAAAACAACGTTGAATATGATGCCCTAGATGGAACCGGATGAACTCTTGTACCTTGAATGACCAAACCCCGAATGGAATTGCCAAGCTTAGATGTGAGGGATTTCGTCCTCAAATCTATATGCAAATGAGGGTTTTCATCCTCTATTGTTGATGCAGAAGCAAAAGCTACTTGTAGACAATGAAGTAGTTGATAAATTTCCAAGATGTATATAATAATAAACCCCAAATCTACCTTTATAACTTCCAAGGCCTTCTCCAAAGTTGGCACCCCTCCTAAAAATAGGAATAAACAATATAAAATTGCTTTATCCTCTCCCATGTTGGCGCTCCATCCTAAAAATAGGAATAAACAATATAAAATTGCTTTATCCTCTCTTCATCCTAAAAATAGGATCTTGATGCTCATGCAACCCATTCTATCTTTGGCACCCCATAATAGAATGCTTTATTTAATTATTATTCTATCTTTAGCACCCCATAATAGAAGTTCATCATTCTATTATTATTTTATTCTATTTCTACTTTTTTGTATTAATAATATAATTTAAGTGTCATTTTTCCAATTAAAATATAAAAGTACCCTTGGACCACTTAAATTAATTTATTTCCCTCTTTAATTTCCTCTTAGCCTACAAAAATAATAAGACTAGGCCTCGGGTATTCAGAATTAATTAATTCTGAGAAGGGGACATTACAATCTGTTTGTCCCATAATTGCTTGCCCTCAAGCAATTACAAGTCCCTTCTGCAAATACCAGGATCCCAAACTCTCATGTTCACACAATTTGGAACTTGTATGAATGGATCTATGTGCCCTTTACCATTCAAAGTGTTCTTCACTCTATCACCATTTCCATTATGTTGTCCATGATGACCACACATCTAAAATGACTTAGTAGGAAGCAACAAATCCACAACACTTTCATACCTTTGGTTGTCCTCAACTTGTTCACCTTCCTTTGCCGAATGAAGCTTGGTTGAGATATCTTCAGCATCCCCAACCTTGTGACTCGGAACTTCTAGGTTAGGATCAGCATTCTTCTTCACCTTGAACTCTTCACATTCAACAAGTGAATCTTGTTGACGCATGCAAACATTAAAAGTCAATAAAACGAAGTCATGATTCTTGCTAAAGTCGTGAACACAATCAATTTGCTTCCCATAGGTTGTTCTGAAAATTCCAGCAAACTAAAAATCAACATTAGCAACCAAGTAAAGCCTTTTTTTCATGTTCATGCCCCTCAACATGGTCTTCTTGGAACTCCACCCCAAAACCTTCTTACAAATCTGATTTTTCTTTCTTCGATTCATGCCCCACGATTTCTTCCTCTCTCCTCATCACTAAGGGAGAACTCTTATTAGATCCATCAAAAGTAGGGAGTGACAACTTCCCTAAAGTGTGTCGGGTCTCTATGATTAGGTTGTGGCCTAGGTTCAATTTTTGGTCCACCCCTGCTTTCCTTCATATTAATAAAATTGGTGAGGGATATGGCAGCGAGTGTTGGTTTAAAGAGCTTCTAAGTAGACCTTGTGTGAGTCGACCCAAAAGTATCTCAAAAAAAGTTTGATAGAATTCACAAAGAAAACCATCAAACCAAGACACTTTGTTGGTGGCCATTTGCATAAAAACTTCTTTTAGATCATTCACAAAGAGGACTTTGTCACCGGCAACCACTTGGGATTCTGAAAGTTTCCAAGGGACAACTTGGAGGCATTGCGCAACAGCATTATCCCAGGCTTGAGCAACAAAAACACCATTGTAGTGTTGGACAAAGGCTCACAAGATGTCAGGTAATTTTATCATTAGAATCCTTAATCACCTTGATTCTTTTAGCAACTTGTTTGCACCCAAGCAAAGAATTATTTGGTGACTCAGTCCCCAACTTTTAACCAGTGCATATGAGCCCAAAGTTGAGCTCATGCAATTCCTCCACCTTAAGCTTATGCTGCCAAACGGTCGCTTGGGTTTGAAGCTAGAGATTGAACGGCGAAAGATCAAGAGCTTGCAAGGCTCTTTGAAATTCACAATAAGTTGCCTCATGAGCACATTGCCTGTACAGAGCAGCTTGTTTGTTGTAAGTTCTTAGAAAGGTGGTAGTTCAGGTCATGTCATCCGCCCACCAGTCAATCCAGCCCAAGTTTCCATGGGGGTAAGGGACAAGATTCCAAACCCTAATGATATGGCCAACCGTGTTCTCATGCTTAAGATGAGTTGTGTTAAGATAAAATTGGCATTTAGGTTGCTCGGGCTGAGTGTTGGACCATTCAATGCAAAACTTAATAGGGGAATGATATGAAAGAGTAACCCCATCAATCACTGAAATAGGGAGGCCATTATCGCAAGAAAAGGAGAAAATATCTTGCTCTGCCAAAAGCGCTCGGTCCAATCTTTTAATAACTATATCATGTCCCTCTCTGAAATTAGACCAAGTGAACCAAGAGGATGTAGTGGAATGTTTTCAATGGTGGTTGGGGTCAAAAATCCCAAGCTTATTACATATATAAACAAAACTTCCCTTTCGTCAATGCACCCACGCATTGAGAGTTGGCCTTGTTTGCATTAGAGTGATTCCACCATGTTGAAATCTCCACAGAGAACCCAATGAGCATTGAGAAGAGAATGTGCTAGCCATCTCCAAAATTGAACTTGTTCCACCACATCATTGGAGGCATAAAGGTGGGCGAGCCCAAGGATACATTTGTCAAAATCAAAGAGGGTCCACACGATCCGATGGGTAGGGTCAGTTCCTCAAGAAACAATATTTGAGAAAGATCTAGTGAAAGCAATGTGATGACACCACCTCTGCCATGGTCATGATTGGACATCTGGTAAATGGCCACCGGCCAGATAGTGCAAGCAGCAGATTGGAGTAAGAAACCCGAGATGTTAACTTCCTGTAAATAGATAATTTACATGTTACTAAAATACTGACAATTGTACCTAAACATGTATCTGCAGGTCAGTTCAGTAAGGCCTCAAACATTCCACATATGTAAAATCATTAGACACTATCAAAGTGCATATTGTACCCCTCATCGAGATCTTCGAGGGTTGCAAACTTACTAGCAAAAGCACTGTCACGCATCATGAATTTACTGAGTTCAATAGAGCATCGTTTTGCATGAACATAATCCTCTTCTACAGAGAGTGAGGAACTGCAAGACCGTCGAAGGACAGTCTTACAGTCGAGGGATACCAAATTATCAAAAGAATCTTTAGGGGATGACTCAACTGAAGTTTTAATGTCTGTGAGGCAAACATCGAGTCTTGTGAAGGAATGAGAGCAAAGATGGCAAGCGGGTACGGGAAACAGAAAGAGGCGAAGGCTAAACGGAGGGTTTACAGGTGTCGATTAGGCAAGCTTTCCAAACCCAGTTGTGGGTCAGTACACAGCAGAATGGGGTTTGGCAACACCTGGAGAGGCCGCAGAATTATTCTTGTTAGAAACCGTAGTCCATCCATCAGCTGCTCTGTTATCTATAGCAGGTTTCTCTTACAGCCCGGGTTGTCAACTTGCCATCAAGGGGCATTCATAAATCATAATCATTGAGAATTGACACCTGAAGCACGTATTCGGAAGGTTGATATATAGCACGCACTCACAGAAGCGAGTGTCGCCAACCTAGACATCAATGGTTTCCTTCGGTTCACACAAACCCTCTTTTGTGGGTGAGCTGCATAGAACTTGTGTTGTTCATAGCACACAAGACGCCCGAGGGGTTGAATGATCTTGTCAACAAAGCTTCAGAGAGGCAAAGGAAGCCCTAGAAATTCTACCCAAACAAGAATTTTGAGTTTAGCCTGCTTGTAAACCTGAAAGTCTTTGGTCCAATGGGAGAACACCACAAGGGTGTTGCAAATGAACCAAGGGCCATGGTTAATAATGGCTTTGCAGTGTTCAAGGTTCATAAAACAGAAAAGAAAAAAACAGTTGGTCATGTTTTGAACTCCTTCAAGATCAACACCATGGGATTGCCAGCGGTTATGTACCCATTATGTGAGCATACTTGTCGAAGGGACTCGCCAACAAAATAACCAACCAAAGTAAACTGTTTGAACCAATGACAAGCTTTATCAAATTTAAGTAAATCTAATACCATATCATGAAGAGGATACCAAGATGAAAACCAGTACCTTGTGGAAGACTTTCAGAACAAACTTGCGGGTTGTTTGTGCCAATTTTGTCTAGAGCTCCGTCAGCGTTTCCTACATCAAATGATGCATTTTTCATGGAGGTGGCCATTAATAAAGGGGTAGGCCGAACATTGTCCAAAGGGCAGAACAGACAGCCAATTCAAAGCACTAAATGCGCAGTAAATTTTCATAAAAAGCCACTCCTACCTGAATCAATGAAAAGGTCAGAAGTTTGACAGTCGTACGGCTACAACATAAACCCTAATCCATATGCAAAGCAAAAACCAAAAATTGTATATATTTGCCTGGCCCCAAGTTTGATAATGGTTAACTGCCTAAACTATAGTTAGAAGGTGGTAGGTAAGTCATCCTACAAAATAAATGAAAAATCAAAGGTTATAAATAGATCCCCAAGACCTTATTTTTTCCTCAAACTTGTATATCTCATTCTGCTACTATTGTTTTCTTCATGATTTTAGAACTCTTTTCTTACATCTTGATTTTACGGGTGTATGCATCTAATTGGATGATGAAATATGGCATATATGATGGCCAAATAGTTGCATGGGCATGTGAACAAGTCTGCATAGTTAAACAATGCCACATGTTGGCAATTGCAGGATGGCACAGAGGTCAATTGTTTTCACTAGAATATTAACAGCCCATAAAATGATAACAGAAATATGACGAATAGTGGTTGGGGCTTGGAAATGTACTATGGATACTTGTATCAATGACTTTAAGGTGTCATTAGCTAGCTCTTTGGGTAGGTGTTATATTATTATATGGTTATGTTATATGAAGATTAGAGAGACTAGTCTGGTGCTTTTAGGGATCCATGGGACAAAGTAAATGGTCTCAATCTTGTGCTTATCACACTGGATAGGGGTGGAATCTGATGAAAGTCATAGCCTATCCATCGACAATAAAACTTTGGAAAACTTGTGGGAGATTGCCAAGCGACACCAACATGAGTAGGTCTGTATTAGAAGCCTTATAGTTTGTCGACCAATTTTGATGAGAATTGGGTATCTTGTTCAACTTTCCCCTTAAAATTATAAGTCAGTCAAGCTGTGTTTGCCCATTGCTTCCTTTAAGCAAGATTATAGGCACCAGGTGCAGCTAGGGATCGCACATTATTACCTTCAACTCATGAAGAAATCAACAACCTAGCATAAATACATACATGTAATGATGAATGGAGAGAAACAAACCAGAAAGAAAATTTAAAATACTCACCAACCATTCCATCCAGAAAAAGTTACTGTCCCTTTATCAGATGCATAGATCGGTGTGCCTCGCTCAGCACCCAGATCGACCCCCTGCAAGAGATATGTTTTCTATGTTCAAAGTCTAGATAGTTACAACCGGGTAACTTAGAGTCTCTATGGTACTAGGGGTGTAGGTTGATTAGAAAGGTCCAATTTACTCCCAAGGTTGGTCATGGGATCAAAACCCAAGGGCCCAAAATTTAAAAAATATATTCGGTAGATCGAAAGAAATCCCCTTGTTGGCTTTAACAAGGGTGGTCTCATACACCAAATTGGCATCTACTTAGCTGTGACCTAAAAACACCCTTTACCTTCTACATTTTATAAGCTTATTTCAGTCTTACCTCATGGAAAGCACCCCACCGCCAACCAAAAGGACTGCTAAGAAATCTGTATGATAAACAGTAAAAGGTTAAAGAATGCTTTATATATTATTACTTGGTTAAGTGAGTTGTCAATGACTAAATATGCTCACCCTTCTTTGAGTGGCATGCTAAAATGCACTAACTTGTCCCGCTGCTTAAATCCTTTCTTATTTTGCTTCCATGTTCCTATATAATATGCAGTTTTTGAACAAAGGTAGCACAGTTCTCCAGATATATTACTACCATGTCAAACTGTGGAAATCTCAGAAAATTAAATATTATGTCATGTAAAATTGCAGCTTACAGTTGAACATGTGGCACAAATAACCTGCTTAAAGCTATTTGATACCTTTGATCTTTCAAAAGAATTAGAATACTCAAAATATACAATGAGAAAACTATGGATCCAATCCAACCTTCAAATTCAGACCATCTGAAATGAATTTGGCATTCCCTAAGTTATCAGGCCCGCCAACACTCGAGCTAGATCCCTTTGAAAGAAACAGCCTAGAGAACAGATGTCTATTTGTTCTTCTTCGGCCATGCCTCAGTTCCAGCAATTCCTTCTTCTCAGGCCCTGGTCATTAAATCAGATTTTAGATTAAATGCAAGCTACAAAAATATCAAGTTTTAGAATAGAAAGAATTATGATTATAGAAACTATTCAAATTGGCATGGCATTTTGCTTTCGCATAAAACTTTGCATTATATAAACCTTGCATCATATAAACCTTGGTGGCCATTTCATGTTGGATCCTTTCCCAAGAGAATAACATGTCAACTTCCATGATCCACATAGCAACATTTGTATATGTGTCAACTTTCAGTTTGAATTCCAAGCAGCCATTTTGGTCCTATGATACACATTTGTGAATTCATGACTTTTCTCACCTATTTTATTTGGCTTAAGTTACCTTGAATGTATTAACCTAGGGATATGTTATGGGCACTTCCTTACTGGGTGTACCCTATATGCCGTTGTGTCTTTCACTCCCATTGACCACCAAAGGCATTAATGAAATTTCAAGCTCAATTCCTCAGAATTCTAGGGTTAGCAGGCAGGATCTGTAAAAAATGATCCTCAAAGAAATAGGCCTGTCCTCACATAAAGTTCAAGATAAGAACAAACATTCTATTTTCCTTTAGCACGACTCAATAATGCTCAGCCAACATTATTACTTAGGGGCAAGTAGGGTATCCACTGCATAACTGGAAAAGCAAGAATGCAAAAACAGTGCTGAAGATTATGTAATAAGAAGCCATGCACTGGAATATAAGATAAATAAAATGGATATTCAACTTAATGTCTCAAAATGAATAAGCTTTGTCAAGAGGCCTCATCAGCCTAATTTCTTCGTGAATTGGATACTAGGGAAAATGTTATTGAGATGCGAGTGAAACTCCTCCAAGTCGCTTTTGTGACGCCAATTGACATTAGTCATCATCAACATACCTTTTCCGCAACTTGATTGTATGAAAAGGTCCCTCTCTTCAAATCTAACCATAAATATGGTAGCAACTGTTGAAGATAGAGGAGACCCCATTAGCATGTTGTCTATTCGTTCAAACCACCGCTCTCGAAAAGAAAATAATGTGTAATGTCCCCTTAGGGCATAAATTAGAGAGATTTGGGTTTTCCTACAAACCCTTATGCAAAAATGACAGCAATCTATTTTTTTATAATTATTACAGCAACCCTTCAAAATTAAAGCACCCAAATGCTGGAAATCACTGAAACCCTCGAATATATTTTTATAAAAGTGTTGGAATCAATTACAATCCAAATTCAAGCCAAATACAAATTTTATGACTAAATTTATTGGCTGCAAATTAGAGAAATGACAGCTGACCGTACAAAGAGAAATATTGCTGGAAAAGAAGATCCAGCTGGTCAATGTGGATGTTTGAAGCAGAAAACAGCCTTTAGCAAACCCTTGAAGACAAATACTGATGAATGGCAAGTTGCAGCACCTCCTCAAGGTGATTTCAGCCCCTAGATAGGTGACATCAGCCCTCAAAACCACTGAAATCCCACTCCAGACCTGGCCTAGATGATGCCCTAGCTGAAGTTGCTCTGTCAAACTGATGTGAAGCTCAATTGTAACCCCTAAATGGAGATACCCTGGCAGATTGGAGGGTTTTCGTCCTCAAATCTGGTTGCAATGGAGGGTTTTCGTCCTCAATTGCTGAATACACAAGAGGGTTTCCATCCTCTAATGCCAAAGTTGGAGCAACAACTCAAACTCTTCATGAAAATTATGATAATAGCCAAAAGATATGCCAAATGACCCCAAGCTACCTCTTATGCTTTTTCATGGCTCATATCTCAATACAAAGTCCCCAAATGGGACATCCCACTTTGGCATTTTAAAAATAAAGTAATACTTTACTTTATTTCAATAAAGTAATGCTTTTATTTTAACTTTATCTTATAAAGTCACTTTTTAAATTAATAATAAAACATAAGTGCTTATAATTAAAGTTACTTTTGCACTTAAATTAAATTATTAATTTATTTCCCCTTTTCCACCCCATTAGCCCATGGGAAAATACTAGATAGGCTAAGGGTCTTCTCCAGGATTAATCTCAAGAAGGGAACATTACAGTCCTCCCCTCCCAAAATTGCTTGCCCTCAAGCAATGCATAGTTCAGCTCTTACTCTCTTTTAGACTCAACCCTCCTGCAAATACCGGGTCCCAAATCAATCTTGGAAATTGGCAATTCCCAATCCATGCTCCGCTTTGTGAAACAGTTGACTTTTGTTGCACCCTTCTAATATGATTAGGAACTTCTGTACCGGATGAAGCTCCTTCAACATCCTCAACAAGTGCATCCAGAATGGGTGAATCATGAATCAATTGGGATCTAGAAAGAGTACTACCATATGTGATACCCTCCATTTTGTTTGTTGAGACTGATGTTGAAACTATGTTAGTGATCCCTTGGAGTACTACTTCTCCCCATCTGATTTAAATTTCAGCTCCATAGTATGATAGATTTGGGTGAATGTTCCTAAAGAATTCAGCTATTGTACTCCTAATACCTAGTCAGACTCTCGACAAACTAACCACATAAAATTCATCACTCATCTGATGTTCACCCAAGGTGATGTTGAGTTGTTCAACCTTCTTCTTGCAAGGCATGGAAAAGTCATCTGCTGCAATGACACTGAAACCTTTTACATCCTTTGTCTCCAACCCTCTTCTATTTACTAACCCATCTATGAAATTGTGGGTTGCCCCACTATCAATCAATACTATAATGTCTTGCTTGAGAAGAACTCCACGAACTTTAAAGGGTTGATATTGTGGTGTGCCTGCAAGTGTAGCAAGGGTGTTTCTCTTAATTTCCACCTCTTCTTCTAAATTGGGCTCTCCATCTGATATCACCTCTATGTGGAAACTGTCCTTTGCCAAGACAACAATGACTGGGTGTCCATGGACCCTTACATGAGAAGCACAAGTTATTTCTCCTTAATTCATTTCTGATCCCTTCTTCTTTTGTCCTTGGCTGCCCAAAAGGTGTTGTTTTTAGCTGCCCCAAAGGTGTTGTTCTTGGCTGCTCAAAAGGTGTTGCCCTTGGCTGTACCGGAGACAAAAAAATCCCTTTGGAGCTGATGTTTCCAAATCCAATGCCTTCTTAATTGCTTCTTAAAGAAAAAAAAGGTTAAAGGCTCTTACCAAACCCTTGAGTGGTTCAGCCAACCTTCAATGAACAATACCACAAGTCTCCTTTTTGTCACATCCGGTACCATCACAAATAGCTTTTGAAATTCAACTACATAGTCATCCATTGTGTTGCTTTGCTTTAGTTGTGCCAATTCCCGAAAGTAAACTTCCGGATCAGTTCTATCAAATCTCTCAATCAACCTCCTACTAAACTCATCATAAGAATTGATGAGATTATGCCCTTGTGTGATCAGCCCATGGTACCACCATTCATGTGCAATTCCCTCAAGATGAAGCATTGCAAACTTGATAGCTTCCTCTTCCATCATTGGCCTAAGAGATAGATAAGTATCTAGCTTTTGTATCCATGCACGAGTTGTACCCTTATTGGAACCATCAAAGGTGGAAAGTGTCAAAGGTGGAAGCATGTGAAGATCTCTCTGTGTAGCTCATGGTCTAGGCTCTGGTCTAGGTCCAACTCGATTTTTCTTCAACCCCATGAAGTTTGCAAGTGATATTTCTTCACGGATCTCAGCTAGAAGAGCTCTATATTCTACATAGCTGGCAGCAATGTCATCTCCCATGGAAGGTTGGAATTTCACCTCCGGAATGGCTTCTTCCCTTGGAATGAAATTAGGCTGAAAAGGCCTAGCAGGAGAACCAATAATTGTTCTTTGGGGTTGTTGGTTATTGTTTACCTCGGAAGAACTTCCTTCACCATTGTGATGTCTAGGAACTTGCAATTTCTGCATGGTACGGATCAGTTGAGCCATCATATCAACCAATCGTTCTTGCCCTTGGACAAGCCTATCAAACCACGCATCTTCTGGATTCGGATCAGCCATATTTACCTTCTCTTTTCCTTTCTCAAGTCCTAGATCAGTTTGTTCAAACCCATCCTTTGACTATTCGAACCCTCTTTTTCTCTAACGGATAGTATCTAAACTCTATCACTACCCTACATGAAGTTTCCCAACAAATTTGGAAAGGAAACCAGCTCGATACCACTATAATGTCCCCTTTGGGCTAAAAGTTGCCGGATTCGGCGAATTTGAAGGATAAAATTCGAAATTTGGCGGATTTTGATTGGCCCAAACAAATTCGTTGAAAATCGCGATTTAATTCGTGTTCTTAAACGGACGTCATTTTTTATGGAATGGGTTGAAAACGTGTTTGAAAAGCGTTGAAAGTCATCTACAATTTTTTGAAGTTCGTTTTAGGGTTTTTCTTTTACGCATTTTAGGGTTTTGCTGTTATAAAACCTCCTACGCAGAACACTAAACTTCACACCTCTGCGTCATTCTTTTCCTGGAACTTGAAGCTCGAATTTGAATCGTGTGAGTGTGAGACGGATTTTTATTGGACGGATTTTTATTCTTGTGAGACGGATTTCTATTGTTGAAACTTGAAAGGAGACGTCCACCATTGTTGTTGTTAAACTTCTGTTGTTGAAAGGATTTTTGTTGTTGCTAAACTTCATCCGCCATTGTTGTTTTGGAGCTCGCAGGCTGAGGACCGAGCTGGGTTTACCGTTTCATGTCTTTGCTTATGTTTTATTTTTATTTTCTTTCTTTAATGTCGGTTTAGAACTTTAGGGTTTAATGTTTTGCTTTTTTTTTAAATTTTATTTGCTTTGTTTTTAAATGCAACGTGGGTTTAGTTTTGTAACTTTAGTTTGGCATATTAATTTATGTTAAATAAATTAATTTGTTAACTTTTAAAATTTCAAAGTTTTAATATATTAAACTTTTTACAAATATATTAAATTTCAAAGTTGTGACGTTTATATTTTTAACTATATTCAACTTAACTATTTATTTATTTATTTATTTATAAAATTTCATACAATATATATTAATATATTAATATCTAAAGACTAAAATAGTATAACATTATGTATAATAAAATATATATTAATATAATGTATTTTATTATATAAATTATCATTAAATATATAATATATTTTATAAAAAAATATACTAGATGGATAAAAATTATATAATATAAAATAGTATAACATTATGTATAATAAAATATATATTAATATAATGTATTTTATTATATAAATTATCATTAAATATATAATATATTTTATAAAAAATATACTGATGGATAAAAAATTATATATTATATCGTTAAATTAAATAAAATAAGGTGTTATCATGTTTATATATTTTTAAATCATTTATTTAATTCAAATGTATGATAATAATAATTATCCGATAATTATTATTATCATACATTTAAATTAAATACATGATAATAATTTTTGTATGATTTGATTTTTAAATTTATTTATTTCTAATTCTTTGTTTTTTTTTTCAAAAAATGCAGGTGTTATATTGGTATGGCGCCTCCAAAATCAAATGCAGCGGGATGGAAATACATGAGCCGTGAGGGTCGGACAAACAATCTCACGTGCACTTTATGTCAACATTCTTTTAGTGGGACATTGACAAGAGTAATGGACCACCTTCTTGGCATACCGGTGGTCAAGGAGGCGGTGTTGAAGAATGTCGGAATGTCACTCCTGAAATAAAAGCAGAGTTGGAGAAAGACTACAAGCATTCATTAGTTGTAAATCAGCAAAGCGCAAAAAAAAACAACAAATTCAAGGCGAGCTTTCTAGGCCCAGAGTGCCAAATACTTCTTTCTCCTCCACCATGTCCACAAGCTCTGTAATGCCAACATCTAGTACTGGGGCAACGACACTGAATAGCTTTTGGAAACCTGTTGAAAAAGAGCAAGTTGATGATGCATGGGCTGATTTCTTTTATGAATCTGCCATTCCATTTTATGTCGCCAGGAGTCCTTATTTCAAAAATGCAGTTCAACAATCCATTAAATTTGGAAAAGGTTATACAACTCCAGGGTCAGAGGCTTTGAGGACTACACTTTTGAAGAGGTCAAAAAATAGGGTCACTGAAAAATTGGCAGATATTAAAGACTCTTGGAAGTTAACAGGTTGCACCATTTTGAGTGATGGTTGGTCAGACATGTGTCAAAGACCCCTCATCAATGTGCTTGTTTATTGCCCTAAAGGTGTTGTATTTCTAAAAGTTATTGACACCATGGAACACAAGAAAACTTCAGAGTATGTCTTCAACATTTTGGATGAAGCAATTCTCGAAGTGGGTGTAGAAAGTGTAGTTCAAGTTGTGACTGATAATGCTAGCAATTGTGTGGGAGTTGGGAAATTGATAGAAGAGAAGTACCCACATATATATTGGAGTCCTTGTGCAGCCCACTGTATTGATTTACTACTCCACGACTTAGCCAAATTCCCTTGGGTACATGAAGCAGTTCAAAGAGGAAGAACAGTTGCTAATTTTATTAGAAACCATCGCCTCACATTGAGTATCTATAGGAGGCATGCATCTAAAGAGTTGCTGAAGCCATGTGACACAAGATTTGTCTCCTTCTATATCACTTTGAAAAGAGTTGTTGAGGAGAAAGGAGCCCTTGAATTGTTGTTCAGAAAGCAAAGAGTGGGAAGATTCAGTTCTTGCAAAAGAATCTAAAGGTAAACAGGTGGAGCAAATCATTTTGAGCTCTAACTTTTGGGAAAATGCAGCCAAGGTCTTAAAAATGTGTGCACCCATTGTTCGTATGCTCCGCATGGTTGATGGTGATACCCCTTGTATGGGCATGGTTTATGAGGGCATGGACCGTTGCAAAGAAGACATCCAAAAGGCATTCAATAATGTGGAAGCAAAATATAGTGAGATATGGGATATTTGTGATGGAAGATGGAGGATGATGCATACTCATTTGCATGCAAGCAACATGCTATTTGGAGCCGACACTCTATCACATTGAAAGAGAAAGTGACCGTGAAGTGATGAGCGGGATTTATGCAGCCATTGAAAAGCTTGTTCCAGATCGAGATGTTGCAAAGAAAACCAGAGAGCAACTTAGAGCATACAAGAGAGGGGATGGGTTGTTTGGAACCCAATCAGCAATAGATGACAGGGAAGACATGGATGGTGATGAATGGTGGAGATTCTATGGAGCAGATACCCCTGAACTACAACATTTTGCAATTCGAGTCTTGAGTCAAGGGGTAAGTGCATCAACATGTGAGAGGAATTGGAGCAGCTTTGACCATGTTCAATCAAAAAAAAGGAATAGGTTGTTATCAGGAAAACTGGGGGACCTTGTTTATGTTCGCAGTAATTTGCGATTGACTATGAAAAAAGTGGCAAAAGATGCATGCACTTCAAAGAAAAAAAAAGCTTCAGGATGTCCTACAAGATAATGAAGATGATCTTGATTTTGTTGGTGATGTTGATAGACATGAGGGTGAATCTAGTGATGTTGGTAATGATGATGTTTCTAGTGATGATGAGATTGAGCCAAGTGCTCTAGATGATTTAGAGCTTTTTGATGTAATAAGTAGAACTTAGCCCATACTAGATAGGGAAGTTTGAGACTTTGATCCATCACTTTTTGACAACATTTCGAATATTAGTATGCAGCTGTGAGCACATGTTTTTGAAGTTTTTGCTTTCAATCACATTATTGTAATAACTACTTATGAAATCAATGAAATGTGATATTATCTCTCTTTTGAAATGTGAATTTATCTTTTGTTTTTATATATTTAATAAAAATGTATATTTCTCATAGTCGAATTTAATCACGAATTTAATCACTGATTTTTTTACCAGCGAATTTTTCACGAATTTAATCATCGGCGAATTCGAACATGAATTTGAATGCGGCAACTTAGCCTTTGGGCATAAATTAGAGAAATATGGGTTTTCCTACAAACACTTATGCAAAAAAAGACAGCAACCTGACATTTTTATAATCATTACAGCAATCCTTCAAAATTAAAGCACCCAAATGTTGGAAATCACTTTAAACCCTCAAATATATTTTTATAAAAGTGCTAGAATCAATTACAATCCAAATTCAAGCCAAATACAGTTCTTACGAATTTGTTTGTTGGCTACAAATTAGAGAAATGACAACTAACCGTAGAAAGAGAAATATTGTTGGAAAAAAAGATCCAACTAGTTGATGGGGATGTTTGAAGCATAAAACATCCTTTAGTAAACCCCGAAGACAAACACTGATGAATGGCAAGTTGCAGCACCTCCTCAAGGTGATGTCAGCCCCTAAATGGCAACAATAGCCGCTAAATGGCAACACCAGCCCCTAAATGGTGGAGTCAACCCTAAAACCCACTGAAATCGCACTCCAACCCTAGAAGATGATGCCCTGGCCAAAGATACCTCTGGTGATGTAAATCTCAATAGTAACCTCTAAATGGAGATACCCTGGCAGATTGGAGGATTTTTTGTCCGCAAACCTAGAAGATGGAGGGTTTTCATCTTCAATTGTTGAATACACGAGGGTTTCCGTCCTCTAATGCCAAAGTTAGAGCAGCAGCTCAAACTCTTTATAAATTATGATAATAGCCGAAAGAGATGCCAACTGACCCAGCAGACCTCCTTTTATGCTTTTTCATGGCTCATATCTCAATACGAAGTCCCCAAATGGGGCCCACTTTGGCATTTTAAAAATAAAGTAATGTTTTACTTTATTTCAATAAAATAATGCTTTTATTTTAACTTTATCTTATAAAGTCACTTTTTAAATTAATAATAAAAGCACAAGTGCTTATAATTAAAGTTACTTTTGCACTTAAATTTAGTAATTTATTTTCCTTTTTCCACCCTTAATAACCCACGGGAAAATCTTTGGATAAAGGGTTCTATGATTTATAGGGACATTACGAAATGTGTACTTGAGACTAAGTTCGGTGAAACTAAAACTTTCCTCATCTCCTCCTTGTAAGTTTTATGCTTTTTCATGGCTCATATCTCAATACGAAGTCCCCAAATGGGGCCCACTTTGGCATTTTAAAAATAAAGTAATGTTTTACTTTATTTCAATAAAATAATGCTTTTATTTTAACTTTATCTTATAAAGTCACTTTTTAAATTAATAATAAAAGCACAAGTGCTTATAATTAAAGTTACTTTTGCACTTAAATTTAGTAATTTATTTTCCTTTTTTCCACCCCAATAACCCACGGGAAAATACTAGATAAGCTAAGGGTTCTCTCTAGGATTTATCTTTGAAGGGACATTACAGAATGTGTACTTGAGACTAAGTTCAGTGAGACTAAAACTTTCCTCATCTCCGGTTGTAAGTTTAGCAAGAGGGAATGGCAATGGAGTCTCCTCTATCTCTAGTGGTTGCTAACATATTTATGGAAAGTTCTAATGAGAAGGAATTGGATTCATTTCACCTACAACCCAATTGGTGGAAAATATATGTCTAGGACACTAACATTGATTTGCCTCACGAAAGGGATACCTTAGAAAGAAAGAAAGAAATGATCTTGATGTCCACAGACAACTAAAAGTAGGTCAATGGGACTTGAGGATACAACAATTAACAATGAAAGCTCTAGGAAGAGAGAATCCTAAAGAAATATAAAGGAGTAAAAGTACATAAGAAAAAATAAAGCGGTGGGCAATACTAAAACAAGTGGTACTTAACCAATACAAATAGCAATAAAGGGCTAACAAGAGTCCCAATAGCATGTGGCAATGAAGACTGGAAGGACATATCATCGAATATCTTTGCTTGTGCCTAAAGTAGAGTTCTTGAGCCATCAACGATTACTATGAAATATTTGATACATTCTGCCGAGGAGTATCCGGGGTTAGAAAGGCCAAGATGGGAAAGCCTAGGAGTATACTCTAGAATCTCCCTAACATTCAAGGTCGACGTAGATCTCATAGTAGAAAAGAAATTCATACTATGAGTCCGCCCTCATGGTCTAGAGGTGGTCATTAAGTAGAAGATTCATGTCATCGAACAAGGAAGAGCCACATTCGACAAGTAAGCAAAGCCACAAAACCGAGCGAGATCAAGATAGGGGTCTAAGTAAATTGAATAGTAATGGTGTGCTAAGAGTAGCACCACCTAGCTAATTTATCAAACTCGAGATGTAAAGCACCAATGTCCAAAGAGCACTTAAGGTTGCATGGGTGGGTTGGAAAAAAGGAGTGATCAACATGGGGACTCAAGAGCCTCTAGACTCCCCCTACAGGATTTGCACTTGAGGGTGATGGCCTTGGAAGATAAAGAGCCAAGATCCACGTCTGGGTATCCAAAGAAAGTGGATAGGGTGTTGCCTAAGTCCCTAAAGGCAATGGTATCTTCCCGCATCCCATAGTAAATGTGGCATTTGCAAATTAAGTGTTCCTCGGTCTCCACTTTACGGAAAGAGAAAAGACAAAAACTTGGTCCTAACAAAGAATGTGTTGATCAATTTCAACCGTAGTTACCAAGAGACGAGCACATGTATTGGTACCAATATGAGGAGACAAAGTGGGTATGTCATTTTACAAAAAAAAAAAATAGAAGACGGTACTCAGAGATGGCAATATATATAAGTAAATTATGGAGAAAACAATATTAGACAACCTAACATAGTCCAAGAAAACATTAATAACTTTTAAGTAAAGATATTAGATGTTGACAAAAGAAAAGAGTATTTATATTGATAATTATCTTTGATATCTCATCATATCTAGTGTCAAAAGTACAAAATATATATTTAAAAAACACTAAAATGTGAGTCCTCGAGACGCATTTTTCTGGCGGGAGAAACAAATCTCCGAGCAATGTTGGTTTCAACCCATAACTGGTGAAAGCATGCCCTAACCAAGAAATCTCAAGCCATCGAACTAGTGGCACTTTGGAGATAGTGAGCGCAATAATACCATCCAAAAAAATGCTTGTCGTAAAATGCAAGTTTGGGGTCAAAAGCTCAAGGGGGATGGAAATACTATCTATAGATGTCGTCACTAAGCAGCTCTAAGTGATGACATCCTTTGTGGAAGGAGCCCGAGGGGGAAGGGGGTGTCCAGGAGTACATGAAAAGGGGTAGCCTATCAATAGAGATGTCAAAAGAAAGGAGAAGCAACTTACTCTCAAAATACCAACAATGTCGAATGCGGTGGGAACCAGTGGAGGTGGGGACAAGTTAAGCAATCCTCTCTAAAGAGCTAAGTGCCAAGAATAGTATCTCTCGTGACCAAAATATGAAGCCCACATGAATTTGAGTTTGTGAATGTAGAAAGTAAGCTGAAGATAGTCTCAACTAACTATAGGCGAGAGAAAACAATAGAAGTTGGTGGTGGAATGGGGACAATGACAATAGGTTGCTTTGAGATATCATCAAGAGAGGTAGTATAGGAAATGCATGTCTAAGGATCGATGTCGAAGCGAAGGTTTTCCTCGAGAGGAGAATGAGCCAAAATGTCCTAGGGGAATGGTGGAGGGCAGCAAGGAGAGCAATTCCTCTAGATGTAGAAACTCGTGTTTCTTTCATCGGAGAAGACATCAATAATCTCTACAAGTGGAGAGTATGGAGGGAGGGTCATGGGCTAGGCAAAAAGAATTCCTTGATGTAAGGATTTACACTCATCATCATACCAATGTTTCATAGGGCAAGACCCACAGAACGAGATGAGCTAGACTAGTACACTTTGTGTGGGGACAAGAGTCATAAGTTGGGAATCCCAAAGACCATGACGTAAAAACGCATACACAGACTGCTGAATGGGAAGAGGAAGGGAATAATATCCAACATAAGTTGGGAATCCAAGCATAGTAGTCAATGGTGTAATCATCATCAAAGCGGATGGTTGTGTGGCGAGTGTTGGAGGGTGTGGTGGGAAGTGTAGGGGAAAGGAATGAGAAGCAACATGGAGGGTGAAAGTCAAGGCAACATGCTCAAGCATTTGGGACTTGATGGGAAATAAGGAAAACCCAAATTTGGAGGGTGAAGGATCTGCAAGTGAGAACGTACTCCACTATGCTTTATGTCCCCCATGGGAGAACAAGTGAATCTACTAGAACCAAGGAAACAAGGAAGCCGATTGAGTATGGAGACTCTAGGATTCCCCAATCAAGAATGTCACCCGAGAAGTTGTGATCAAAGTATTTCCATCTGTTGATTTTTGTAAATCAAAGTCTTCAAGATCGGCTCGTGAAGGCATAATTCATCTTGCACAAAATCATGAAAAAAAAAGAAAAGTTGTGAAAGTCAAGCAACATAGTCTAGTGAATATCGAATCGTGTGGGAATGAGAAAACAAGGGAGGTAATAGAAAAGTAAAAGTCAAAACAACATGATCGACAATGGAAAATAAGGAGACGAGAAAATCCCAAAGTGGTGAATTAAATAAGCAAGTAACTCTACTAGATGCTTATTTAAAGAGAATCAAAGTGACTTGGGACACTAAGAATATGAAGGCAACGAAACCCACCCAATTTATAGAAGATACCTTTTGTAAGCTACAATTAAATTTTACCATTAGCAAAGGATCTATATAGATCGGTGTTATGCGGGGGACGTGTCCCTAGATTTTGGTGACGTCTCGAACGTTTGGGGACTTGGGGACTTGGAGGGGACATCCCCAATTTTTTTTAAATCTTTCAAAAGTTTTCTAATGTTTTTACTTTTAAAAAGATGTTATTTTTACCAAGAACATTAAATTATAATCTTGAAAGTACCTAAAATACATTAAATACAGTTTAAATCCCTAAATGTCATTGAAAAAAGTTAAAATATTGAAATATTAATTTTTATGTATTATTTTAAAAGTCATCCCCCGTCCCCAAAATTTGGGAAATTTTTGCCGTCCAGAAACCCCGTCCACGAGACTTAGGTAACTATGGTATAGACCAAGATCCTTTGAATCTACCTTTTGAAAATATAACCCGTCTTTGAAAAGATCATATATAGGCATCTAGAAATTCCTAGTGTGGCCAATACAGTCACACAAAAGAATGAAATCACCATACTAAGAGAAATTAGAAATCTCTATAAATAGGTCAAGATACAAATCACCATCTAAGTGAACAAAGGTCAATGAAGCTAGAGATAAATAGCAAACAACAATAAAGAAAGAGAGAGAGATAAGATAAGATAATTATATTAATGTCCAATGAATGACCACAAAAGTAGGTAAAAGGGACTGCAAAGAATTTCCATTCATTATATACTAGCATCATAATTGATTTGGTCTTTATTGTTCTTGATCACTGATATCAGGCCATTTCACATCCATTTTAGAATGGAAATGGTGCTCGGTATGAACTTTGAGTAACAAATCCAAAATTAAAACAAACATAATCTATGTATATGGTGATATTAGCATATGGAAATAAAAATTAATGTGCATTGCAATGTCTTTAATATGTTTGTGAGAAGAAGATAACACCACTTTACAAATATAGGAAACTTCCTATATAAACAATGATTGTAGAAATCCAAATAACAACACTTGTATATGACCTCAAAACTCATTATTAGGTGGAAAATGGAACATATAAACTAGTACCAAATATCAATTTATTATATGCTCTTACTAGTAGGTAGCTAGATAGCCGAGTATGCCTATACGGGTTGTAGGTTTGGGTATGACATGCACATCATTCGGGTTTCTCCTATTCCATGGGGGATACACTTAGAGTTTCACCAAACAATACACAGTATTTCAGTGTACCTCAAAACCCAAACATGCCCGAATATAGTTTGAGGACCCTATGTGTATCACCCATGGACCCACAATCAAAAATGGGTTCTTTCATTTTTGGTCAAAAAAGTTGATACAACTTTAAAGATATTGAAAAAACGTAACCCTACAAGACAACCCCAAAATATTTTAAAATGCAGACACAACACATTTACCTCAAATTGCATACTTATCTCTCATTGTGTATTTGTTGTTTCACCTTCATATTTTCAATTGCTTAAGGCTGATACTATGACACTACAAGTGTCAAGAAGGAGCTTATAACAAGAGGTTAGGTGATTTAAGGTAAGTCTTATGTGGTTTTGTTTTTAGTTTTTAACTTGGTTTCAAAAAAAAAATGTTTTAAACATTCTTTCAAAACTCTAACATCAAAACTTAAATTATTTTTACCTTAGGCCTTAAATTGTAATATGTTTTTTTAATTGTTAACCAGGTAGCTATTGCGATTTGCTAGAATGGCTACACATTCTAGTTTTGGGGCCTAGGGATAACCATCAAATATGATCCATGCTCGCCCCTTTGGAAGTATGTCACACCAATACAACAATTGTCTAGTGGAGGTGACTATGTTTGGGTTTTCTCAAAGTGCAAAATGCAATTTAAGAGCTCGCATAGTTGGGTAAATTTTCATTTATGTCAAGGAATCGAGTTTGTGGAGGAGTGGATGGGAAAGGGTTGTCACGTGCAAAGACCCCACATACATAAAAAAGGAAGAAGATGTGGATGCAGCAACTGCCCTAAAATTAAAGCATCTTTTGGCAAAGAAAGGATCTAAAGGTACCAAGCCACCAATTTCTCCATATGTCAATGTCATGATCCCATCACACCCCATTTTTGTGAACCCCAAGGCTACAAAGGTAGATGATTCACCTTTTAGTCACAAGAGAACAAAAGGTGTTGGCCCATTGGAAAGGGCATTCCATGATGAAAATAGGGACATAGCCGTCCAACAAATTGAGCATTTTATCCGAGCATATGACATCCCTTTTAATGTTATTGGATGAATGATGCCCCTAAAGGGTACACCAGCTCAAAGTATGATAAGGTGTGCACCACATTATTGGTCGAAGAAAGCAGACATATTGAAGATTCATCAGTAGCCCATCAAGGAATCATAGGTCGAAATAGGGGTGTCCATTGTTTCTAATGGATGGAAAGATACGACAAATAGGCCATTGATCAATGTGGTTGCAAAGTGCCCTAAAACCATCTTTAGGATCTTCTCCAAGTCTGCAGCTTATCAAAGGTAACTATATTTTTATTTGTTAAAAAAATCATTAAATTAATTTTGTAAGTTTGTGATTTGTAGAATTTTAATTTTTGATCATTTTACTTGTTTTTAGTTTTATCTATTTTAATTTTTATTAGGTTGTTGAGACTTGATCAGCCTCGCACACGTTCGTCATGTCATGAGACGACTTGTGAAAGTGAAAGATGAATTGAGAAAATGGTTATCAACCTCAATTGGGGTGTATGGAGGCATGCAAACATTGCGAGGGCCACAAAAGTGAAAGGTTGATCCTCAATGATGGGTGGTGGGATCATGTGAAGTACTTGCTCAGTTTTACCGAGCCCATCACGAGTATGCTCAAATTATTGAAATAGATCATCTATGTTTTGGTCAAATTCATGATCGAATTGACTCGATGTCTAAGTCAATTAAGTCCATCATAAATGACAAATAGAGATCATGCAAAGAGCTTCTTAAAGGAAGTGCAGTCGTATACCATTGATAGGTGGAACAAAATGACCACACCACCTTATTGCATATTCATTTTTTTCCTTGACTCCAAAATACTACAGCAAACAGAGATCCTTTCTTTGCCCAATAGGATTCCATCATATAAGGATAGGGAGGTTAGTGCAGGGTAAAAACCGACATTGACTTGAATTTTCCCCAATCCAAAAGTACATGATGCAATTAGAAAGGAGTTTGCAGATTTCATATCCTCAAGGATCAGTCCATTAGTGCTCTTCATGACAAGTACAAGATGGACAATTATTCATGGTGGTACCTCCATGGTCACATACCCCCTACCTCCAAACACTTGCAATAAAAATTGTAGCACAAGTAAGATTTTAGTTTTTTTAATTTTTTAACTTTCTTTTTTTATATTTCATTGTAAATTTATACTTTAAATTTTAATTTTGAATTTTGCATTGACTTTGGAACTTGAGTCAGTAAGTTGTCAATTCTTCTTTGGTTGCGCAAAACTAGAGTACATAATCCTTTATCCACTTAGTTAACTGTAACAAATTGGGAGTAAAAAATGTGAAGGATTTGGTCTTCGTGCTTTCCAACCTACGCCTTCTAACACACAAACAAGATGGATACATGCAAGGGAAAACAATATGTTGGGATGTACAGCCAAAGACTTCAAACTTAGAAGCATCCATTGCCCACCTCCAAACACTTGCAATAAAAATTCTAGCACAACTAAGATTTAAGTTTTTATAATTTTTTAACTTTCTTTCTTTTTCTACATTTCATTGTAACTTTTTACTTTTATAAATTTTAATTTTAATTTTTGGATTGATTTTGGGGCTTGACTCATTAGGTTGTGAGTTCTTCAGCTGAGCGGAACTAAAGTACATAGTATTTTAAGTTTATCCACTCAATTAACTGCAACAAATTGGGAGGAAAAGATGTGGAGGATTTGGTCTCCGTGCATTCCAACCTATGCCCTCTAACACACAAGCAAGATGGGTACAAGCAAGGGAAAACAATATGTTGGGATGTACAGCCAAATACTTCAAAGTTGGAAGCATCCACCGCCCACCTTTCATTGGTAGACACGGAGCTAGAGGGTACTTCGCACAACAAAGCTAGCGAGAACAACACTGCTACTCCTTGCATTCTAATGAACCACATGATTGTGTTGATGCTCTCGATGAATGCTTTGGAGAACATTATGATTATGAAAATAACAAATGTTGATTTTTCTTGATTTTTGTGTATACATCATACCATTTGGACATTGTACTTCTAAGTTCGACCAATGAATATGACGACATTTGTCATTGAATTATTAGTATGTTGTGTAATTTTTAGCTTATTTTATTTACTCTATGCATAGTATATGGTTAATTTTGCTTATTTGGCTTTAACATTTAATATTTTATATATTATTTATATGGTAATACCCAATGTTATACCATGGGAGTGAGTTGGTTGGGTCATTTGGATGTTTCTATGCCCACCAAGGTTTAATTCCCACTGAGGCATTAGAGGCTAGTTGTGGCCGTGAGTATTCGGTGGTGGATCGTGTGGGTGGACTCCATGATGGAGGAGGTGATTTCGATTGTGGGTAATGCTCGAAGGCCGGCGCAGGTCAAAAAGGTTGTGTGGCCTTAGGGATTTGGGGCCCCAATTGTGTCCCAAGTCGATTATCGCTCCGGTGATTATAAAAGTGAAACAAGGGAAAGGGACCCTTCAACCCTTGTTTACCAATCAAAAAAAAAATACCCAATGTTGTACCTAAGCCCCCAAAAATTGTCATACCAGCATGCTAGGTCCCCGTACCCATACCTGCTACCGGCTACCTAGGTACCATAGCATAAGGCATAAGAAAAAAAAAAAAGTCTACTCTTAGCCATATTTAAAAACACACCTGCAAAATATATATCCTTCTTACAATATAAACATATTGCTTATTTACAAGTGTAAATATATGCCAACAATGAGGAGTATTTTCTCATGGGAAATGAAGCATATTTACCTCATGAGAAACTTGATGCTACTTAGATGCAAGAATTCAACCACCAATTACAAATGCACAAAGGAGATCGGAATGGTCAGTAACATAGAGATGAAAACAAGGCTGCTCAAGGTGCAACTAGATGAAGGACATTAATTCAAATTTAAAAAATGCAAATATTAATCCAGCACTTACAAAATGAATAATTTCCTTTGCTAACATGTCCAAATGCACAGCTTCAAACAATGAGATAAAGTAGAAAAATTAATCATGTTTCGAATTCCCATGAAAAAGGTAAGGAAATGGGAACACAAACTTCAATGTCATTTATGTGCTAAAAGCAACAGAATGGAAAAAGTCAAAAGATCAGATAATCTTTGACTCAATGCTTACCAGCAGACACAACCAAGACGTCACCTTGAATTATTACATCGTCCTTTAAATTGTTAAGTTGTTGTAGTTCACAAATACTTAATCTGTAAACAATAAAAAATTTAAAAGGTAAGAAGATATTGCAAGTACTAGTGATAAACTATATAATAAAGTAGTCAAGGATCTCCCTTGATAATATTCAAGAAAGATGAAAACATCATAATGAAGTTTAGTTTAAGCACAAAACTGAGCTTGATTTAGCAAAAATTGCCACTGCTCAATCTATTATAGGTAATAGATGATATACCTGCCTCTTCATCCTTTACAACTAGCCAACAAATTCCATATTCAAAATTTATGGTCATGTGCCTAAGCACTTAAATGTAGTTGAAGACTGAATCAAAGTGCAGGCAGTAATAGACTTTGAGTGAAATAAAAGCACAGCAAATATCTATAAGTTGCACATGTTTTAGGTATCATCAAACTTTATACTTTACCAAATATATCTTATATTTCTGTAGTCAAAAACATTCTTACTCAGACATGTGCATTTAGTGAATTTATCGGTATGCCAACTTAGGGACATATCAACTACCACAGTCCAAAGATTGTTACTAGCGTAATAACAAGTCTTTGCTCCCAAGCTTGTAGGAAGCTTGACAATGATAAAAGCCTTGCAATTTTCTTAAGGCAAGTAAAGCAATAAAACATGACAAACTGCTAAGGCAAAAGAATTCCCATTAGAGTAATACAAATTCTTGCTTGTAAACATGGAGGAAAAAAATTGAAAACAAAAGAAGAAAAGCAAATCATATTATCATACATTACAAGAAAATCATGACATGAAGGCTTTATCATTCTTCGTGAAACAAGTGTTATGCAGCTAAAAAGCCTCATCTGATTGGCACCTTAAGCTTCAATGCCAATGACCCTTCATGAAATGCTAAAGAAAGGTTAAGAACGTATCACACGTGTCCTATGACTAGAAACAAGTTTCAAGGATGAGCATTCAAAACATAATGTCAAAAACCCGGCTCCAGCACATATGTCATCCACTTAAAGGCTTTGGCTTGAAGCTTTGCACAGTATTCGACGTCATTTAAGTTGGCATATTAAAGGTGGAAATACAGCCCGTTTTGGACTTCCAGCTGGGATAGTTACTCCTGTTTGTCCATGCAATTTGACCCCTCATTTCAGTCACTTTTTCAAGCACAGGGATTCACTCATGTGGCTGATTATTGCACCCGGGATCAGCATGGAAGAAGTCAATGGACCATTCCAGTCTTATCCAATCCGACTCCTCATATCATAGCCCAGACTGGTCAGCTCCGAACAACATTGATCAAAGACCATTGACCCTCAATGACAATTCAAATACTTTAATCTGGCTTTTCACCACCTCATGGGACATCACAGTTGCTTCTGCAAATTTCACTTGAATCAAGTCAATTTACCATCTGCTGCGCGATAGAATCATCTCTTGAGCACCTAGAATTGACCAAAAATCCAGGTTTTCCTTTGGCAGGTCAAACACTGGAAAATTCTTACAACAGACAATCTAAAACAGAGGATTTATAGGTCCTTCAATTTGTCCCAACTACAATCGATCGGAGAAATCTATCTAGCATCTTTTCCTTCAATGTTCAATGGCCGTTGTCATATGGGACAGTGTCGATTTGCGGTTTCATTCAGGCACGCGGCGATGCCAAACACTTCCCCAAGCCTTGCAATGATGACTACACTTAATGACTGACATGTCCATGATTCACAATCTGGCCCAGAAAGCTCCACGACACCTTCTATGGCACCCATGGACCGAACAAATTCAAGAATATTCAATAACAAAACCCAATCACATCAAACAATTCTGCATAAACTGAAAGCCAGTATTGGAAGCACTGCTCTATGTCACTTCCGCACTAACTCGGTAAGTCTTCATTCATCCAGTATGGCTGATCTATGGACTGCTCAGCACTGGAACATTCCCTTCCATTTTAAAATGAGCTGGTTTACAGTGACTCCCACACCTCATTGGACCCCACCATCCACAGGATAGTATAAACTAATTTTTGATGGTGCGGCCAAATACAAACCAGGCAAAGTTGGTATTGGGGAAACATCAAAGATGCCCAAGGACAATAGTGCTGTACCTATGCTCACTTTATTGGCATTAATACCAACAACTTTGCTAAATTAATTGTTTTCCAGCATGTCATTGTACTGGCCAGAACACTCCACATTTACCAACTCATCGTGGAAGGTGACTCCCAACTCATCATAGGCATGATGAATCAGGCAATTCAACTCTTGAACATGCAATCACTTGTCCCCTTAACCCATCTGATCTGGAAAATGGAAACCGCCCTTAACCAATTGGTTGTTCACTCCGAGCAATTCAAACACATACACTTCCAACATCAACCAAGAGGATATAATACTGTTGCAGATGCTCTTGCCAACTATCCTTTTCGACCCAATGTTAATCTGGTTCCTCAGGAGTTTACATTCCCCAAACTGCTGTCCACCACACATCCAGCATTTGATCAACTAGGACCAACCTCCCACCCCTGCACCCTCTTCATGAATCCTACGCATCCATCTCTCATACCGAGCCCCATTCGAGCTGGTTTTCTCCCTCTTTCAACAGCTAAGATGTCTAGGCTCAAAGATTTTCCAATGTTCAACGCCGCGTCCTTCACATAATCAACATTTATGATATGCGATCACATATGGTTTTGTTCAGACTCTATTTCCATGTCAAACTACTGCAAGGTTTTCCAGTCGTGCAGTGAGTTTTGTCTTTATGTACTACAATTTTGGCACTACTTTCCACTGCGGCAGTCTCACTAAACTGTCCACATTCCCTAATAGCCATCTGTCCCCCCTCTTAGCCTCGCACAACACTCACCCATTCCTTTTGGGCCATTGTGTGGGATTTCTCACTCATTCCCATCTGTCACGTCGACGACATATCGATCACACTTTGCATGCCGTCTCCATTTTGTACTACCTGCCCACGTGGCAATCTCGCTAAACCCTGATACCCATTTGTCCCCTCTTAGCCTCACACAACACTAACACATTCCTTTTGGGCTCTTGGATGGGATTCCCACTCGTCCCCATCTGTCACAACATACCAACCACACTTTGCATGTCATCTCCTGTAAATACAAAATCAACCAACCCTTTACTATCTATTTTATTCCTCTGCCATAGAATGTTTAAAAACTGCTGCAGATTTTATCGTGCCTAACAAAGCTAAGTCTCCATATATCCAATCTATGATTTTGCACATGCAAGAGTAGGAACCCTATGAGTAAGATGGTGATACAGTTTTTATTAAAACCTATCCCAATTCAAATTCCAAACCAGCCATGGCCATCTCCCCTGTCACTTCATCCCCATCCCTCAACTTCCCACCAACCCCTTCATAAAGTTGTCCTGAAACAGCTCAAAATTCAAACCAAAGTATGTATGCAATCTGCCTTAACCTGTACAATTTGCTTTCTACCAAGCAGCTACCAAACATAATTAACCTTTTTGCAGTTCACTGAATGGGGAGAAAATGTAGGAGACCCCCAGCATTTATAAATAGATGCAAGGCCAAACCTCAGTTTCCCCATAAAATTCAAGCTCTCGGATACTGAAAGTATACTACAAGCAACATTCTGGACACAAAAACACTGCCCCCTCTCCTTAGCAGCAGCAATCTCACACCCATTTTGTCAATATGAAAATACTCCTCAGTCTCCAATCTAGGTGGTTGATGATGATGAAGCCATGCACATGAGTGATATCCATCAACAGGGGATTCCATTGTAGTAAGCTACATCGCAGAAGCCCAGAGTGATGGAGAAGGATCTCACTAAGGTAATGGAATCCATGCCTGCAACTGCAACTTCACCAGGACACCAATATCACTCAGGTATTTCCAGCTCCCATGATTATGTTGGCGATTAATGAGAATCCTCCTTTGTCTCAAACTTCCCCTCTCTAACTCCCTCATTTGGGAAGCTTGGGATCCATCCTGTTGCTGCTCACCTTACCCCCATTGCTAGCTCAGTTAACGCCGTCCCTTATAATGAACTTTCCCGCCTTCTTCATCGGGGTTCTATATTGAAGCATGTTCCTCCTCGCCACTAAAACCCCCAGATGTCTTGTTCTCCTTTCCCTTCTTCCCACCAACCCAACCCTTCTCCATCCCATCATGACCAACTCTAAACTTCTATGTTGAAGATTTCAGATAAAATTAAGAAGCTTGGCCATACCATCAAGAAACAACGCATACATCATCTAAATATGGAGGACATTCTCTCTACAATGGGCCAGCTCTAGATCCATCAACAAGCCAGGCATGACACCCTTCAAGACTATGCTGAAATTCTCACCAACATAGTAAACAAACAAGATAAAATGTTGGATGTTTTTAGCACCATAATACTGTCCAAGAAAGCAAAACGAAGATTGAAGGCTAGAATGCGGGATTCTAAGCTCTCAGGCCCCCTCTAAAAAGACAGGATACTCACTCATCTTGATAATTACAAAGCCAGTGTCACTAATGCCTTGGCTTATATTACTGTACAAGCCTACTCTTCTACTCAGGCTTGGCCACTTACCCTATCCCAGAGGATAGTTTCCCTTTTATTATGCCTCGGTATAGGTAATTCTGCTTGGTTTTCTGCATTGTGTTGTGACTGTTCATAGTGTTCATAGTTTTTGTCCATGTAAATGTTCTACTACACTCTGTCAGTACAGTCTCTAATTCGCCGGAGGCATCCACCTTTGAAGATGCCCAGGCTGAAATGTGTCAAATTCCGGTGGCGAATTTCCGGCGACCTATTTTCCAGCGACTTCTTCTCCAGCAGACTTTTACATGGTACTCTGCAATTGCAGCGTTCTGTTTTTCCCCTGAATGCGACAAGTTAGGGGTCTTTGGAGGAAAAAAACAGAGATTATAAATGTTTGTACAGCGAATCTTTGGCAGTACGGCAGGACCTTCTTCCACTCTCCTTAGAAAAACTATGTGCACATCATTTGATTGGAATTTTTTTTTCCTCCCTGAAGTTCACCCACTTCGTGTCAATTTAATTTGTCTTCTCATTTATGTTGTCTTTTTAGGCTTCATTTGATGTTAAACTTTTGTTTTGCAAAATAAAAATATTTTTTTAATAAATAAACATTTCTTCTTGGATTCTAGTGGACTTTTTTTTAATGAAAAGGATCTTATACCTAGTGGACTTTCGTTTTTTAATAGTAAAATTAATTTTTTTGGAGGTTGTCCAATCAAATCATATCAGTGTCCCCAAAAAATTGAAGAATGGATTATAGTTTTGTGTTTACGTTTTGGATACGGGAGCTGGAGCCCTGACAAATTTTTTTGACCCCGGATACGGTGTAGGATGCAAGTACAAAAACTATATAAAAATTAAAAATATATAAATCTCAACCTTCTAAATAGGAATTTAATTATAAACCACATATGTATATGAAAAACAAGATAAAAGACAAGTTATACTATTAACTATAAATTTATAACAATGAAGTATATACAAAACGAATAAAATTAAATTCAGAAGGTAAGATTGCAAGAAGTTGCTTGGTCCAAAAAGGTGCAAAAATGGATTTTATGAAAATAAGAAAAATATCGCCATCAATGCATAGAGCTCGAGAAAATATACACTTTTAGAGAAAACGACACCTGCAACGGAGCCACAGAATGAAAGTTATGGCTCATCCAAGTTTTTTTGCTACATCTTCCCGGACCCTTCAAAATGGCAAATTTTTTTCCATACTTGCGTTTTTTTCACCGAAAATCCAAAAACAGAAAAAATTGCCAAAACAGGAAAAAAACGAAATCGCGCCAAAAAGGAAAAAAATGAAAAAAATAAAAACCGCATGTTTTTCCACGATGGAGAAGCGGCCAGGAGCGCGCCGCAGCTGCGCCGGAACGCCGGTACGGCCTGCGCCGCAGACCAGGCGTTTCCACAACGCCGGCTCCGCCTCGGCCGCTCCAAGGCTTCGCCTCCGGCCGCCTAAACTGGCGTTTCCGGTAACCTAGGTTTTGTGGGGAAAAAAAGACAGGAATTGATGGAGGAGCGGGACACTAGGGTTCTTGTAAAATGTAGATATATTTTGTCGGAGGCATCCACCTTTGAAGATGCTCTTGTTGGAATGTGTCAAATTCCGGTGGTGAATTTCCGCGACCTCTTTTCCAGCGACTTCTTCTCCGGCAGATTTTTACATGGTACTATGCTTCGTTGCTTGGGAAATCATGTGGTCGTCATTGGTGTCTTATAGGTCTGATAGAGCTGAGTCAAATGTAGTCAAGCTTGGCCTGGTATGGTAGAGAGCACGACACAGTTGGGACCATGTGACAGAGGTCCACTAAGGCACAATAGAAATGGGTTTTTATTTTGTCTCTTTTGAGCAGACCTGCATTGCTCTCCCCAACCACGCGAGGGGTTTTGGATCACCCAAATTTCAGGTAAGCATGGGCATACTCACACAACACTGACATTGTTTCACCAAATGCAATCAAAGGGTGTCCACCCTGATCAATTGGCTCTGTGCGGAATGCAGTTTGGCTATATCGTGAATATATCGGAAGCCATGGGATTCAAAGGGACAGAGAAGCACTCAATAAAGAGGCAACTGTGGAATATGGCGAGGATAATCATTATCCTAATTAGAGGAGGATTGCTGAAGCGCAAGTAAGTGGGAAGAGGTGATGAAGAGGGCAATATTGTTTGTAATTAACATAGCTGCTACGGGTTTGGGGCGTAGATTGCACGAATTTTTATGCTCCATTAGCCCCACTGCATATTTACATCCCTCCCGGCGTAACTTGCGACTCATGTGCAATTGCTAGTTGTAACTAATCTTGGCTCTTGTGCACCACTCACCTTTTGTTGTAACCCTCCTTTTTCCTTAATGTATTTTACTCTTTATTTTCAAAATAGTCACCATAAGGCAAACACTCACAAGAAAGTTAACAATTGTTGAAAGGTGTGTCCCATACAGCAACTACAACATCTTCATCACAGATGCAGCCCTTATATTACCTGTGACAAAACTACAGTTATGCAAGGTTGTATTCTCCCTTGCAAAGGAGAAGTTTCTTAGCCTATATACATTTCTGACATACAGTTTCTAATAATTTTGGGACATAGTAAAGCGAGATTTGTTTGCAGCTCTGTATTGGATTATCTAGATTCTAGTGTTAATTTTGAAAACAAATTAGAGGCTTTTGAGCCATTTCATTATGCAACAGCATACAAAATAATCACAAAGCCCAAGGTGAATTGGCTAACCTGTCCTCTCTCACAAATCATATTCACCATGGCAAGTGGACTTTGTTGATGGAAGAAAAAAAAAATAATCAAATCATGAAATATTAGGAACACAACTACTCACGTGTATCCTCTCACTGACCTGGTATGTTGATAAATTTGGATATGTTCAAGGCCTTCAATGAAACAAACTGGAACTTTACCTTCAGATCTAGTTCAAATTTGCATTTAGCATCAAATGGGAAGGTA
Organism: Taxus wallichiana var. yunnanensis; assembly: GCA_018340775.1. Classification (NCBI taxonomy): domain Eukaryota; kingdom Viridiplantae; phylum Streptophyta; class Pinopsida; order Cupressales; family Taxaceae; genus Taxus; species Taxus wallichiana. Next base: position 506,125,895 of record CM031243.1, on the reverse strand, counting down.
AGAAAGATCTTTTCTTTTATGCCCACAGGCCACAGTTTCAATGATGGTAAATGACTCCCCATCAGGAAATATCAAAGCAATTAGAGGACTCGGACAAGAAAACCCAATCTTGCCACCTCTTTATCACTATGGCTGAATCCTTGAGCAGAGCTGTCACTTTAGTGATTATTGCATATAAACTTGAACAGAAATTTGTTGCATGTTCATCTAAAAGCACACACCCATCTTTAGCTTGTCACTGATACTCTGCTAATAGTAAGACATATTTCCTTCGAGATTCAAGATTTTATACTCTTTGGCATTGGGCCATCAAACTAATAACTCACACGTACTTTCATTTAAACAACCTTGACTTCTTGAAAAATGTTAATAACAAAATAGTTGTAGGTTGGGCTTTGGCACATCTAGCTTTTAGCTACAGTATCAGGGCATTACATTAGTGGCAGGGTGTTTCAAAATTCAATGTTGGAATTTATTACAAAATCATTTCTTGGTAAAGATCAATTTATGAACAAGCAAACTGCTTATGTTTGCAGATCATATATGACCGATCAAAACATTATTAAAGTCTTTGCCCACCTACATCGTTACAGACTCATTTTCGGTGGTTTCCCTGATCAAACTCGAAGTTACCAAGGAACCATGCATAGCACTAAATAGAGAGCCGCCGAATAAGCCAGCTACACCTAACATGTGAAATGGATGCATAAGAATATTGTGTTCAGCCTGGAATACAATCATGAAATTGAAAGTGCCAGAGATTCCTAGAGGCAGCTTATTCTCAAGCCTCACAGCATTGTGAATTGTCCAGAGTGGATTCAAAGAGAGTTTCTATGTCAGAGCAGTTCTTTCAAGAAAACATTCACCATTTTCATGGCGAATGATCTGAATGTCCAAACAATAGGTATTTTATCCTTGCATGGCACTTTAGAACAATCCTACTGCTACTTGGGTGCAACTTAATGTCAATATTTCTCAAACATTCTAAATAACATCTTTCCTAACAGACTAAAACTACATATGGTGGCTTATTCAGCACAGAATGCAACAAGTGACCTCAAACTCTTTCGAAAGTACTCAATGGGCAATTACTTAATTTCTATCATGATGCTTGGAACCTAGAACATAAATTTGACTCATTTACTTGATGGACCCTATCCAAGACCAGCTTTATTTTAGAGGTTGGTTTAAAGTTTGTAACTCTTTATTTACTAAGGTCCACTCTTTATCATAATTGACATATCTATTGATTACACCATATTTATCAGCAGTGAGGGCACGTGTATAAATTGAGCACTCGCATAGTTGCAAGGCTTCAATAAGCCCAACAAGAAACTCATTCAATGGTGAATCATGGGAGTTGATCTTGGCTTGGCACCACTCACTTTAGGAGTTGCTTATATGAATATCAAGGAAAATACCATCAAGTTTGTTGGTCTCATCAGATTGCAATGAGTGAATGAGAAAGATTTAGGCGAATTGCATTATTTATTTCTTCATTTAGTCAAGCTATTGAAGATATTGTCTGTTTCTTGTGGTGCTGAACTATTGAACCAAATATGTTGGAGTTGATTTCATGTAACATCATCAGTTATCCTTGTTAATCATATTCTATTTTATATTTTCCTAATTCCATAGACCAACTCCGAGAGGATGTAAAAAAGCACTGGAAGCAGTGACTTCCAGATGCCGCTTCTCAGCAATAATTAAATGGGTAAATGAGGTAAGGCTGAAATGAACCATCACAAGTAATGGTAAGCCTTAATTCATAATCTTTTAACTGGTCTAACAGCACCTATTCAATATCCTCAGTAAGATAAAGAACATAGAAATATTTACCCCATCACTTCTGACTTGATCCTCAACATTAAAGATATAGAAGTCACTTTTTGTATCAGATTTAAGTGCCATTTTTTTGAACTTGCACATGGAATTTCTAAAAGGATCCCGTGTTGCAAACCATTTTCAAGGAATTCTGTAAAGGAGAAATTGAACCTGAAGCATTTCCATCAACAAATTTCATCTATGATCAAGAATTGCTTGCTTTTCCTTTACATGTATCTAATGACATAACAAAACTGAAAAATATTTCTACTTAACTTAGACTAAATATGCAACTTTAGTCACTGTAATTCAAGATCACACAAATAATGAGAGATAAGTTATCATAGTATATTAGTTATGTATATTTTATATGTGTTATGTGGCTTGTAAACTCATCAGACTTCTTTTGTATACTGATAGCCATACATTTATATTTATAAGAAATGATAATGAGAAGCATTTCAACATGTTTGAAGAATTAATGATGAAAATCAGTGCTAAGTAAGAATCTGCTTCTATTTTTATAGTTTGGGCATTTTCCACAGACTAATATTCATCTACGATATAAATGACCTTTAAAACATTACTAGTATTAAAGGTATTATAGTTCCAGCATGATCATACAAAAGGAAGCCTCTGTCAACTTATGTGCCAATAACAATTGTGCAGCAGATGTATTATCAAATAGCAGGAACAAGCAAGAATCAATTGAGGCATTTAAGATATTAAAAGATACCCAACACATACCCATGCTGACAAGAAATGTGTGCCAATGTGTCACCATATTTAACCTTGATCATCATCAATTCTGGAAGTGGAGACTTAACATATTTTGCTTGTTCGAAGAAGTGGATGTAAACATAATAATGAAGATTCTGCTGATGATCCTGCAACTAACTGAGGAGTGTTTACTGGTCCATGCTCAAGTATAGCATTCCGTTCATGAAGATTTGCTTTCTCCCCAATTAAAATTGGCGCTTTTTATGTGAATCTTGGTGATCTACTTCCAAAATACTGGACCAATCGAAAACCAAATAAATTAAGCTGATAATTCACTGTAAAATTGTCAACAACATGTTATATTCCCCAACATCCCTTTATTCCTAAGAGTTAAACAGCATTAAAATTATGCTCCACTTACTAAAAGTGAACTTCTTGCAAGATATGAGGTTTGGTGATGTCAAATTTTCAAAATCTAGCTATGATAGTACTCAAGAATGTTGCTGAAATGAAGGATAATCAACTTTTAGAACGCCATGTACACCTACTAAAAACCAATAAAATACCATACTATCAAGTCCACAGATAATGTAGTTTACATAGAAACTAACCTGCCCGTATATATGACATCATCATCTAATTTATTCAGCTTCTTCAGCACAGAAACAGTGGTATTGTACTTCTCAGCTATGCCCTCCAATGAATCACCTTCTATGACCCTATGCTTTTTCTTTTGAAGAAAAATAGACCTACTAGCAAAAAGACCTTGCTTAGTGTCAAACTCCCTAGCTGTGTGGCAAACAAAGTGGTTGGTTGTGTCAGTAATGCCCTTTGGGTATGCAATCGACATCTTACACGGGACATGCACTCATTACCATTCTCTACATGAGGTATATTGATTAAACTACCCTCTAAAAGACTATCTGAATCCGTAAGAGTGGGATTAGCATTCAACAAGGTCCTGCAGAAGAAATACTCTTGTTCAATAAATAACTTCCAAAATGAAATGCAGTAATTATGGAAAAACATCTTGCCAAGGAAAAAAAGCAGTATTCCCTTTTCATTTTATTCAAAGGATATTTGATATTATACCATCCTCCCAGAAAACCCAAACTATATGTTCATTCTTCAAATTATAATACAATTAAAATGTTGAACAAACTAAACAAGTCCATGAGGCAATTTGAACATGCAAAGGAAAGAATCCAACCTGAGATCAACATTATGACGACGGCTTATATCACAGAGCCACTCTCCCTTCCGAACCTTATGTTCAATTAAGTGCTCAAGAGTTGCACCAGCCACCTTTGGTATAGAGAGTTGTTGCCACATCTAGAGACACATGCACAAATCCTGTTGAAGGAAGGCAAGCCCTCAGGCTTTTGGGAGACAACAGCTGATGCAATCTGGATCCACCCTGCATATGGAAGTAAAAAAATTATCAATGTAATAAGATTTATTTTCTTAAAGGGAAGTAACTGCATCAGTCCTTTTATTTCGAATCACAAAGACAAACTCCAGATCCAGAAAAAAATCAGACAAAATTACACAGCAACAAGAGTTTCCGCATAATACATCATGTCTTGCTTCAATTGTGTACAAGAATATGTTAATTCCTTGTTTTTTTTTCTTTTTTGGCATGCAACGATTGAATAATTTTAAATACCAAAATGTCTAGCAAAAATAGCCATTAAAATTTCTGGCCACGTTTATTGTTCTGTTACGTGCCATTTCACTCTCAAAAAGTCAATGATTTCAGAGCCCTATTTTGGGCAGTTCTCAAGATTTATGAAGCTGCTTTTGTAGAGCCCAAAAATGCTGCATTTTTAGTAGACTTAACAACTGGTCTTAGAAGGTAGCTGCAACTTAGAACTATTAGAAAAGTAATTGGGAATTTAGAACCTGATTTGATATACGACATATGTAGAGTCTAGACACATACACATCTACAAAGCTGTTGGAAAAGGATTATTCTGTAGTGAATAGCGTGTGTGTGTATGAATAAAGCAATAGATTTAAATAGAATTTTCTTTGGTGAATGGTTTTGTGGAGATAGTCTGTGGTAGAGTGCAGTTTTCATACTTCTCCTGGGTATCTTGAAAAGGATTTTATTTTTTGGTTTTTCTTTTCAAGAAAGGATTTTCATATGCTAGATATTGCAAGACATGATTCTTCCAATTTCAATTGATAGAGGTTTCTAGAGAGATCTGCGAGAAAAGAAACCAATTCCTCAACGTTCCCGCCTGAACATTCAACCAATCACCAGGAGATAAAATCCATATGAAGAGGAGTACAATCATGGGCTCCTTATAGAGATATATGGCATACGACCATTGTAAACCCTAATCCCTATTTTAGATGCAGACCACTCCCTGTGACCTAAAAATAAATGCATTAAAGTATAGGTATAGATAAGACCTTTCACACATAAAGCAACCAATAAGAATTTGATACAACTCTCATCAGTCCAGAGAAGAAGATCCAGTTAATTAATCAATTCATTTATCAATTGATTAATTCATCATATGATCTAACCTGTTAATGGATCAAAAGTAATCATCAGAAGGAAGAAAAGACAGCAGAGTTCAGCCTGAAGCCTCCTCCTAGCTCATTCAAAATGAACTTTGATGAAGCTTCTAGAGGAAATCTGGGGCTTTAGGTGCAGGATGCATGATTATAGATTGCACAGGTTCCGTGATTAGAGCCACATCCATGAAGTTAATGGATGGATCGCATAACGAGGTCAAGGCTCGAGCTCTAGTGCTGGGCCTTCAAGTCACTTTAATGCAGCATTAGGAAACTGGAAATTGAGAACTCTGTGGTGATTATCTCAGCCATGGATGGATCAAATAACGCAGCTGAGACCCAAGTACTGGTGAGAGACCTTCGAGTTGATTTGCAATGCAGCATCATGAAACTGGAAATTGAGGATGATTCCATGGTGATTATCTCAGCCCTAATGAACCATGGGTCACAAGGTTGTTCCATCTCTCATCATTGTCTTGTCCACTCATCTTCTCCCTACCTCACCTGTTCTCCCCATAGACAGCAATGGAACTTTATTTTTCTTATGCAGCTCCAAGCAGGAAATGAGCTTTCAAAACCGAATCACTGAGGAGAGACTGAAGAAAATTTCATCATCCAGATGGGATGTGTTGCAGGCTGTTAAGGATATCTTGAGTATGGACTATTTGAAAGCTGAGATGAGGAGGTCGCATCCACATTCAAGAAGTTGTCACCCGGGCAAAGAAGTTGTCAAATCTTTGGCATGCAATTTCATTAGGCCAGTGTTTAGAAGGGTACTGGAAACAATCCTTGAAGCTATAAATGTCCTGCCTACAAGTAGGTTGCCAGTATCAAGGGCAACAAACAGGGGCCTAGTTTCAATGACTTCCTTCACGGACCCAGAGGATTGTTTTTTTCAACCTGTGGATTACACGGAGCCAATAAAGAAGATTATTTCTGCCAATGATCAAGTATGTGGTGGAAAACCGCTTCCAGCCCTAGACTTTCAGCAAGTATGTTGACAATCAGGGAATGTAGCTACTATGTGATATAGGCAGGTGGGGTATGCAGAGGTGAAGGCAATCAAACTGCTGAAAAGAATTGCAGGAGTGCCCAGTTTGGAGGAGCAGGGTGCAAGCAGAAAAGGGGTGTCGAGAAAGATGGAAGAGGGTGGATCTTCAAAGAGAAAGGAAGCAAGCCAAGCAGATGCGGGAAAGTGAGAAGCAAGTAGTGGAGCTAATCACTGCTAGATGCCACTGTTAGTGTTTTGGTCGACTGTTTGTTCTATGTATATTCTCCTTTGTAATAGATGTTAGGTTGATATAGCCAGTACTGTTTATTGTGACCAAGGCAAAGCAGCAGTATAGTTTGGTCTTAGCTTGTTTGGCTGCCTGTTAGGCAATAGATAAATATTTTGGCAGCCTGATTTTGGAGCTCTTCAAAAGTTGTATTACTGGGTTTTTTATTTTACATAAAATGGACGGGTGAGGAAATGGAAAGGGTGAGGGACCCTTAACAACCCTTTTTGATAAATAAATAAAAACACCACATAATTCTAAGTGGAGTGTTTATTCATCAGAGAAACCCAAGTATAACTCAGAATAATACCATCATCCCAATTCAATTTGTTGCAGTGACTTGTCAATATTTTTTTCAAGTAGTTCCACTCACTGGAGATCACTTTAACATTTTCTAGACAAATGTAGTGCTTGGTTCCATCCGGTGTTCCACCAATGCCAATTTGCAATGCAATTTCTCATTATGTCTTTGTATGGATTTCATCCCCTAGTGATAAGTCGAATGTTCAGCTAAGAAACTTTGAGGAATGAGTTTATTTTCTACACAGATCTCTTCAAAAACCTCTATCTATTATTATGATGAACTGCGGAAACATATTCTCATCTATGCTTCCAATTTTGTCCGAGGTTCAAACAGCTGTAAGAGAAATGTAATTTGGGGAGAAGTTCCTTTACACAGTAATCACTAATCTCTGTTTTCTTCTTTCTTGTATGCAGTCAGTCAATCACTTCTTCATGACATATATTTGACACCAACTACATATCCATTTTATTGTGTGTGTGGTTTGGATTCTGGCCTCTAGGTGTGGAACTGTCATGAAACTTGGTATTGCTCCTATTGTTACTTCAGACCTAGCACTGAAGCTCTGGGCAGGAACAAAAATAATTGAGGTGGACAATCTAGCCTGAGAGAATTATGCACTCCTAAGCGGGGCAAAAACGTTACATAGTATCCTTATCACAACTGCCAAAGAAACTGCATGTCTTTTTAAGGAATGAGAGTTGACATATAGACCTAGAGGTGGTGACATGATCCTTACTACTGTCCTGTTCCTGTTTTGTGGTCAATTTGTTATATATTTTGATGAAGCCGTAAAGTTATGGTTTGGACCCTGGAGTCTAACAATTTTTTATTCATTGCTGCTGGTATGTTATGTATAAATGCTATATAATTATAACAAATTAAATACCTATAGGATTCGCCGATGGGGTTTGGGTGGAGTGGTTAAGACGGATGGTTGTATCCGGCTCCACCCAAGTTCAAATCCCACTTAGGCACGATCCCCGTTCGGGGTGGTAATGTCCGAGGTGGCGCGGCTGGCAGGCTGATTTAACAGAGGTGGATTCTGGTTCGAGATTGCCTGTGCTAGAAGTGTGTTCAAGTGTGGTGGTTCTGGTTCACTAATTGTTGAGCTTAAATGTTATATCTTGGTTGAATGTACTCCAGTTCATTCCTGCGGTCAAAAGCGTCTATCTATCTAAAATAAATATACCTATAGGATTTTGTCCCTTTATGACACTCTTCTACATCTGTAAATATTCATATGCTGATATCATTTGGGCCATCTTTCATATTCAAAATTATATCTTTTTATTGGATGTCTAGGTGCATGCCAAGTGCAATCAGAGCTTGATACTGATTTTATTTCCTTTGGCCTTTGACCATTTTCTGAGGACTAGCCAGTGGCCATTTTTATAGCACTGGCCTGTGGTCATTTGCAACTGTGGCTATTCTTTTCCTAAGGCCTGTAGCCTATGTCACTATTAGTTTTGTTGGATGGCTCTAATAACCATGAGAGAGTTCTCCTGAAACTTATGAAGGCACCAGTAAAGGAAAACCACGAGATCCCTGACCGGTTCGAAACAAACCCTGCATCTGCTCCGCATAAAACTAGACATGTACAATATACAGGGAAAAAAATAAACAAGAACAAAACCCTAAATTATGAGAATGAAATCACCACTACAAGCTCTTCTAAGAGAAACTACAGCGTGCCGGGAGTTCTCATGCTCAACCAGAATATTCTCCTCCTCTCTCAGGATGGAGAAACAACTCTCTCAGACTTCTCTCTTGAAAAACATATGTACAGGTAAGGAGAAAGAAAATATTTATAGGGAAACTAAGGTTCCCACACCTTTTTCTGATTGGCCAAGAATTAGGCATTCTTGATTGGCTGATTGAAAGGTGGATTCCTATTTGGTTTGTATAAAGGCAAGCCCTGATTTGTTTCTTTTTCCTAATTCAAAATAACTAAACATAGGACAATAACTAGCTTGGGCTAAATAGCTAACCCTAAGAAAACCGAAGCGTGATGTGACTAACTATTTGTACCAACAAGTTCGTGGCCTACCAAAGCACATCAATGAAAATGATCTTCCACTTACTACTCATCCACTGCAAGCCCTTCTGGCATAAATATGTATTCTTCCATCCATGTCCCGTACGCTTCTATTACCCTTTGTGATTGTGTCCTTCCTTCCTCGACACTAGCTGCTCTAATTGTACCCTAAATATCTCCATTTTCTCTGGTCTATAATATAATAATTTTCATTAATTTTTCTTCATAACTGTCCTCATTTTTCCCTCAGTGCTAACTCATCTCCATCTCTGGATTCACTTTCTGTTCCATTTTTGTTTTCTGTGCCTTGCATGCTTGAAGATTTTTCCCATGTAGTAGCCAATTACCCTAGCTGTTTTGATTGTTGGCCATCATTCTGATTTCACCACACCCAATCTGCATTTTCCGTTCTTTCAGTGATGCTGTCGTATTCTGATTTCACACAACACTACAAGTACAGATAATTAACTATGTTCCACCAAGTTTCCGGACGGGACAGGGACGGGGGAGGGGACAGGGGGATGCTATTAAAAATAAAGGGAAAATTTAAAAATATAGGAAATTTCAAATATTCATATGATAACATTGCTAAAGCAAACCTTAATACATAAAATTAGAGTTGAATTGAGATTTCACATAAGATTTATCATTTAACCTTAAAAATATAGGAAATTTCAAATATTCATATGATAAGTATAACACATTGATAAACTTAAACTTAAAGCATTCCTCACTGTCTTCTTGCATGAAAACTCCCCATTCGTGTAGGAAAAAATTGGTTTGTAACAAGAATATGATATACCAAGATCAAAGACCAAAAGGTTTGGCATTTTGTGGCGTATTTCTATGGAAAGAAAAGCGCTACAATATATTTTCTTGTAGACATCCATAAAGTAAATGTTGATAGAACTGTTTGAATTGTGTGGTAGCATATAAATTTATTAAGGATGGATGATAAACAACATGAGTAATTAACATTTATAATTTTGGAGCTAGCTGGAAAAAGTTGAGAATATGTTTTTAGAAAGCATACACATAAGGACTGTCAAAATTCTGAACAATCTTAAGCCGCAACTAATAGCATCTATGTGTTATTTCTGCATGGTTAGAATGTAATGTCCCCAATTCTGAGCAGTTGGCCTAGGAGGTTTTTCATTAGTCTTAGCCTTGGTCATACCCGAGGGGCTAAAGACTTTAGAGGCTATTGGGTATTCCACCTTGCTTATTTGTTATATTCTTGCGTTGGCATGGGTGTTAAGTGACTTGGTGGGGGAAAACGTTATGTTTTAACGTTAGGAGGGTGACTAATAACACTTTAATGTTATATTCTTTCATTGGGGTCACTTATGTCCCTATGGCGAGTTGCTTTATTTTTAAAGGTCGACTTAGGTTTCTTGGGCCACAAGTTTTGGGGAAAATTATAAAAGGAGAAAAAGAGAATTATTCTTGCATACACACTTATGATTTCCTTTGAGCAACTGCTGTTTGTTTTTTCTAGCTTGTGGAGTAAGATCCCACAGGAACCCTAGCTTCAGTGGTGAGAGATCCATTCCTAGCTAGCAGGGCATTCTTCGGTGGTGGAAGATCCACCCTAGCTTGTCAATTTGGAACTAATTCAGGGCTGATTTTCAGAGATCAATTTTAGGGTTTTAGAGAAGGGTTTTGGTGGAATTTTGGGCTTTTTGGTGGAGAAAAATCAAGGGTTTCCGGATCTGTTTTATTGCAGCGATTAGGGCAGGTTTGGCACCACTTCTGGAGGAATTTTGGAGGGTTTGTGGTCTCTTTCCAAGTGGAGTGACCCATTTTGGGATTTTATAAAGTGCTTTTTGGAGGGTTTTCAGAGTGCTTTTTCGAGGACTGGCAATTGGGTTTTCATTCATATTATTTATAGATGTTATTTCCAAAATTTCATAATTTTATCATATGTATTTGAGAAGATATGGATTTTTAAGGTTTTCTAGCTGTCTAGGGTTTTCTGTAATTTTTGGCAGTCATATATGATCCAAAAATATTGTTCTAGGGTTCTTTATTATCATAGCAAGCTTCCTGCAAATTTTCATGTGTTTTGGGAAAATATTTTGAGAAAAATAAATAAAAATCAGTTTGCTGCCCTAGCTGAGTATTTACGGCAAAAATCAGATTTTCTATTTGCTGCAATTTATCTTTAATTTGTGTGTTTTTGAGTGGTATCCCACAAGGGATATTTCATAGAAACCCCACTAATAAGATGTATGTGTTGTTTAAAGGCGTAAAAAAGGAGATAAAACATTTTTACAAACATATGGACTATATGGTAAGTCTGAACAATCATAAACCCTAAGCAATGACGTCTATGTTCTTATTCTGAATGACTATAAACCCCGATTGAATATCCATGTGCTTCGTCTGCGTGATTATTATGATGTATGTACTGGGTGTTTATAAACCCCGATCAATACGATGTATGTGCTGCTTAAAGGAGAAAATGATGAATCTATATCAAATTCAATGTAAGTATTACAGATCAACATTTTATAATTCTATATCTAAAATAAATAAATAACGTATTTACTAAGAAACGGAAGCTCCAATGCAGGTGTATGATCTCCAATGTGGGTATGAGTGGTTAACATCTACAATTTTAGGTCAGTTGAAGAGATAAGAAATATGTTTTTAAAAACATATTCATAAGGACTATCTGGAAATTCTGAATAATCTTAAGCCCCAACTAAAAAGGTCTATGCGCTGCTTACAGAAATAAATTTTAAAATAATGTTATAAAAATCTGCAATCTCAGTATACTAAGTACCCTCCGACTAAAATGGTTTCTCAATAATGCAACTGCTTATCTCATATAAACTGAAATTAATTACAATGTGGGTCTGTGAAATGAATAACAACACACAAAATCGTGAACAGAAACAACCCAAAAGAATTAGGATTTCTTACCTACGATTCACGACCAATTGCTACAAGATGGCCTCCATTTTCTGCACACCCATGAGCTCAAAGAGCAGAATTTTCTGTTTTCAGAGATCTGGGATTATAATAAACGGTAATGCTGAATTTGTGCAGTGCAAATAGAGATTCTTTGCCGAACTAAAAGCCAAAGGAGAATTGCCAACGGACTCCTTTTGGTCTTTATTTTATGTGCGCTGTTTTAAATTATGGATAAAATGATAGTTTTAAATTTTAGCCACTACGTAGTAAAATTGCTCCCCTATATTGAAGTGCCCTTAGCTAAAGGAAGGCTTCCATATATATTTAGTAAGTGTAAATCAGTTATATGTAATTTCCACTTTATCATGGGTGGAGATCGAAATCTATGTAATCAATGGCTTCCAAACCAAAAACAAAAATTGCTTCCCTATAGAGATGAGCTCATCCTAATTATTAAAACACCATATAGTTTGAGAGAACATTTGAGGGCCCTTGAGCTTTTTTGTTAAGAGGTTTGAGAGTACACATCGGCAAAACCAAAGTCGTGATCTTTTCTCTATAGAGAAAAAAGGAACAATTTTGCTTTTGTTTTAGAAGAAACCGTTGTGATTGGTGGAAGAATACGAATATCTTGGCTTGGACTTTCACAACAAATTCAGTTGGGAAATGTGCATGGCAAAAAGAATTCAAGGAGGGTGGAAAGTTTTATATTCATTACAAAATAGGTGTAAAATACATAATAATGGGATTGCAAAACTAAAAACCTTGTTTGGCTTACTTGTCACATCAATGGTACTTTATAGTTGTGAAGTTTGGGGCAACAATGTGTTTGATCTTAAGTGGAGACAAATAAAGAGAATCCAAAAGCACTTAATCACAAGTAGCTTCAAAATTAAAACATTGGTTCCATATGAGATTTTGTTAGCTAAAGCAAGAACCTTTCCTCTAGAGACATTAGTGATAACTTGATTGTTAATTTATTTGAAAAGGGTACAAGCATGGAAGTTCAAAGGGCCTACAATGTTTATAGAAGAATATATATGTAGGAGGAAAACACGTGGATGAAACAAAACATTAAATAGATGAACAAGTGAAACATTAACATATAAGAGAGTCCAGATGTTAATGAGGAAATAAAAAATCGGGATAGGTATGTGGACATAAGAGCTTGGGCAAAAGAAAGAATACTACATCAAAGAATTTTAATTTTAGTCTTAGCCTTGGTCATACCCAAGGGGCTAAAGACTCTAGAGGCTATTGGGTATAGATGACTTATTACCACATTGTTTTTTTGTTATATTTTGTCGTTGACATTAAGTTGGGTGACTTGGTGGTAATAATTGTTATATTTTGTCATTGGGGGGAGGGGACTCATAGTACTTTATTATTCTATTTCTTCGTTGGGGTGACTTATGGTACTTTATTATTTATTTCTTTGGGAGTGACTTATTACTTTATTATTCTATTTCTTCGTTGGGGTCACTTAAGTCACTTTTAGTCCCACATGGAGCTCCCAACTTGGAAAAAGGTAATGAAAAGTTATAAAAGGAGGTTTGGGGATGATAGAGGATTCTTGCATACATAATTATTTTCCTTCATGTGCAATTGCGCTTGCAAATTTACAGCTTGTGGAGTGAAATCCCACAGAACCCTAGCTTCGGTGGTGAGAGATCCATCCCTAGCTAGCAGGGCATTCGGTAGTGAGAGATCTACCCTAGCTTGTCATTTTGGGGCTGTTTTCAGGGCTGATTTACATGGATATTTTTAGAGGTTTCAGAGGAAGGGTTTTGAGGGTTTTGGAGACATTTTGTGGAGGAAATCAAAGGGTTTTTAGATCAGATTTACGACAGCGATAAGAATAGGGTTTGACATCATTTCTAGAGGATTTCCAAAGGGTTTTGACCATCTTCCAAAGGGGGTGACTTGTTTTGGAGATTGCAGCCCTTATTTGGAGGGTTTCTGGGTTGCCATTTTCAGATCTGAAGGTTGGGGTTTCATTCTCCATATTAGTATATGTAATTTTAATTTCATAATTTTATATTGCTTTATTGAGAAGTTACTTAATTTTTGAAGTTTTACCCTGTTTAGGGTTTTTGTAATTTTTCGCTGCATTATATTATTCCAAAATTCCAAAAATAGTTTTCTTATGTTCTTTATAATATTAGCAAGCTCTCCTAAAATTTCAAGTGATTTGAGTGGGTATTTTGAGAGATATTAATTTTCTTCAGTTCACTGCCCTAGCTGTTAAAAATCTGCAAAAATCAGAATTTGTGTTTGCTGCAATTTTATATTTTTTGGTGCATTTTTAAGTGGTATCCCACAAGGGATATTTAGTGGTATCAGAGTAGTTGTTTCTCCAGCCTGGGTTGAAAGATGGGAGACAGAGACAATGAGGATATGGGTGTGGATCTGATGAAACAATTGTTCACCAACATGGTAAAGCAACAGGAGACTACCAATCTCTATTTGAGCCAGCTCACTGAGAGATTAGCACAGGGCAGGATTGATGCTCATACGGAGAGAGGAGAAAATAGCAATATGGGACAATATGGTCAAAGAGGTGAGGGTGGACATTCAGGGCAGCGGTCTCCCCATTCTTCTACCAGACTTTGGGGCTTCACGAACCTTCTTTCGTGAAGGATCCGAAAGTTTCACAGGTACGGCAACCAGTGGATATTTTAGATGAGGAGTCTTGTTGGGAAAGGTACTGCAAACCTGAGTGAGGGCTTTCGTGACAACATGCCATTCCAGTGAATATCAGCAAAATGAAGATCGACAATGTGCCAGAGAGAGATCATCGATACAAGTACCAGAGTTACAAAGGAGATTGGGATGATTTTATTCCACACTTCGATGGTTCTAAGAAGTGTATCGCACAGCCTTGGGTTCAAAAGTCAAGACATACTTGAATCTGAATCCTATGCGTGAGGAAGATGCAATAAAGTTTGCAATCTTACATCTGAGGGAGACGCTCATGATTGGTGGCATCATGGATTGATTACACAGGACACATACACATTACTACTTATGCAGAGTTCACACAGAGGCTAGTGAGAAGATTTGATAGAGGGACCCGACATGTATTTTAGAGAGTTGACTCATTTGAGACATACCGGTTCCCTGGATCAAGTATATCGCAGATTTTCAAGAGATTATCAGTCATGGTACCTGATGTTACGAGAGATGAGGTTGATTTCACTTGTTCACAGCTGGTTTGACAGATGCTCTCGCTGGGTTTGTGAAGGCATTTGAGCCTTCTTCTTTGCATGAGGCTATTAGGAGAGCTCGTGATTTGGAGTTATCCACTCCTAAGTCGAGGTTTCCACCTCGAGTGCAGCCTAAGGTTTTCCCTTCTAGATCCGATGGTTCACCGAAGGTACCTCCACCTAGGCAAGATGCAACCAGGAGACCATTCGTATCTAGAGAGGACAAGAGATGAGTTGAGGCGAAAGAAACTATGTTTCGATTGCCGCACACCTTGGGTTCCAGGACATGATTGCAGGGGTAGAGGGAAGGCCCAATTCATAGAGGTCTTTGAGGAGAGTGATGGTGACGAGGAGTTGGACACACAGGGATTAGAGGATGATGATGATGAGGCATCGATAGTGCAAGTGTCGAGCAAGAGAGCGAGACTTTCCCCAGAGACTATCGCCACTTTGTCTAGTACCCCGAGGTACAAGGCATTCAGAGTTAGGGAGTTTTACAAGGACAATGAGTAGTGGTACTCATTGATAGTGGGGAAACCCACAACTTTATTGATGCCTCATTGGTTGAGAGGCGAGGATTATAGACAGAGGATTTTGAGGGCTTCAACGTGGTTATAGCCAATGGAGAATCTATGAGGTGCACATGGTGGGTACCCCAATTGAGCATCACGATGGGTAACTATATAGTTACCGATGATTTCTATATTGTTGGTATTGGAGAGACCAACATAGTGCTTGGAGTACAATGGCTCCATTCCCTTGGTGAGTTTCAGACTAACTTTCAGACGATGGAGCTGAAGTTTAAGTCCGAAGGGAGGAATGTGATTTTGAGGGGCTTATCTTCAGAGGCACCCCGAGTTGTTACAACTAAGAGGATCGAGAGGATTTATAGGCACAATGGGGTGGATTGGGTTGTACATTGTTTGGTTTTGACCAAGAAATCAGAGGATGGACAACAGGAGTATCATGTGGACATACAGGCTTATTGGACAGGCATAGTATGGTTTTTGGTGACATACCTCCAGGCATACCTCCAGATAGGGGATTTGAGCATGTGATTGAGCTCGAGGACGCTAGACCTGTGGTTACTTCTCCTTACCGTCACCCCAAACGGTTTAAGGATGAGATCGAGAAGACTATCCATGAGCTCATTGATATGGGGCATATTAGACCGAGTTCCAGTCCTTTTGCTTCTTCGGTGGTATTGGTGAAGAAGAAGGATGGGACCATGCGGATGTGTATAGACTATCGTGCCTTGAATAAGAAGACGATAAAGAACAAGTATCCAATACCACGTATTGATGAGTTGCTTGATGAGCTACATGGTGCAATCTATTTTTCAAAAATAGATTTGTGATCTGGATATCATCAGATCAAAGTCAAGGAGCAGGATGTGCATAAGACAACTTTCAGATGCCATTATGGTCACTTTGAGTTCTTGGTGATGCCCTTCGGATTGTCTAATGCTCCAGCTACATTCTAGTCTTGCATGAATCATGTGTTCAACCGCCACCTGCGGAAGTTTGTATTGGTTTTCTTTGATGATATTTTGGTCTACAAGCAGACTTGGGAGGACCATATCGTGCACCTTGGTGAGATATCGGGATATTAGAAGCTAATTCGCTATATGTGAAAGCTTCTAAGTGTGAGTTTGGCATGACCAAACTTCTATATTTGGGATATGTGATGGTGGGGTGTAGTGAAGGTGGATAGAGAGAAGATATGAGCAATTCTGGATTGGCCGCCACCCAGACGTTGACACATTTGAGAGGATTCGTGGGGTTATGCACATACTACAAGAGGTTTCGTGAAGAATTTCTCTGGTTGATCGCTCCATTGACCGATTTGACCAAGAAGGGGCTTTTGCTTGGTCGAGGCAACACAACAAAGTTTTTGATCACCTCAAGGAGGTGATGAGTTCGTGTCCCTGCTCTCGCATTACCAGATTTCTCTCTCCCATTCATTCTAGAGTGTGATGCATCAGAGAGGGTGTGGGGGGTAGTTCTCATGCAGATAGGCATCCCATCGCTTATGAGAGTCGGAAATCAAACCGTGGAGAGAGGGTATTCAATTTACGACAAAGAGATGTTGGCCATTATGCATGCTTTGGCCAAATTCAGACAGTACCTTGTGGGCAAAGCAAATTCGTGGTTCGTATGGATCACAATAGTTTGAGGTTCTTCTGGGACAAAAGGAGCTCAACGATCGCCAACAGAGATGGGTGAACAAGGTACAAACCTATGACTTCGACATAGAGTACACTAGAGGTAAGAATAATATTGTTGTTGATGCTTTATCTAGGAGGCCTTACCTTACTTCTATGCTTAGTTCTATGTCTGAGATTTCAAATGATCGAAGGCTCATATACTTGTTGAGTATTCCAAAAATCAGTTTGCATGTGAGATCATGGATGGTATTATACAGGATGACCGATACAGAAGTAGTGGATGATCTCATTTTCTACAAGGATAGGATTTTCCTTGTACTAGGGTCCAAGATGAGGGAGAAGATCCTTCGAGCAACACATGATACACCATTAGCTGGGCATCCTGGGTATTTCAAAACATACAGGTTTATCAGGAGAGATTTGCATGGAAAGGGATGAAGGATGATGTCCTTAATCATGTCAGAGAGTGTATGGTTTGCCAACAAACCAAATCCGAGCATTCTTTTCCAGCAAGATTACTTTAGCCTCTTCCCATTCCCGAATAGAAATGGGAAAGCATATCTATGGACTTTATCACAGGGCTTCCCTTGGTGCATGGGCATAGCTGCATTTATGTTGTAGTTGATCGGTTAACTAAGTATGCTCATTTCTTTTCCCTACCCAAGGGGCATGAGGCGGCAGATGTGGCCCAAATTTTCTATATAGGTATCTTTAGGCTACATGGGTTGCCTAAAAATATTGTCAATGATCGGGATAAGATCTTCATGAGCACCTTTCGCAGAGATCTTCAAAGCAAGCAGTACGGAGTCGACTCAAGACTAGCTATCACCCACGACGGATGGGCAATACAGAGATAGTCAATAAGTGGATAGAGGGCTATTTCATGGAGTTATGTGTCAGTCATCAACGGGCATGGATTAGATGGTTACACATGGGTGATTATTGCTACAATACCACCTATCAGATGAGCATAGGCATGACTCCTTTCCAAGCCTTGTATGGGTACGACGCTATGACATTTGTGGATTTGGTATTACCGGATAGCCGAGCTCCCAAAGCTCGAGATTGGTTACAGGAGAACCAGATATTCAAGGCTCTCAGGAGAACCTTCGTAAGGCACAAAATCAAGCAGGTAGGTATATGCAGATCGACACATAATAGAGAGATATTTTGAGGTCAGATCTAGTATTCCTACATTTGCAGCCCTATAAAAATTCCTCACTTGAAGCAAAATAAGGGTGCAGAGAAATTGAAACCACGGTTTTATGGTCCGACATCGGGTAGTTCGACGACAAGTGGGGCAATGCAGATATGAGCTAGAGCTACCAGAGCATAGTAAGATACATAATGTCTTCCATGTTTCGTGCCTTAAGAAGGCACAGGGCAACATATTGTACCATCTACTGAGAGTTTCGCCGCCACCGGATGAGGAGGGGAAGCTAGTGTTAGAGCCAGAATCCATTATTGAGGTGAGACAGAGGAGGCTGAGGAACAGAGTGATCACATAGTATTTGGTGGTGGAAGGGATCGCCACTGAGGATGCCACTGGGAGGGAGAACAAATTTTGCAACATCCTAGTTTGCATTTGCTTGAGGACAAGCAAAATTTGGGAAGGGAGGACTGTAATGTCCCCTTTCCTACGCCAAAGGCCTAAGGGCCAAATTTTAGTCTTAGCCTTGGTCATACCCAAGGGGCTAAAGACTCTAGAGGCTATTGGGTATAGATGACTTATTACCACATTTTGTTTTTTTGTTATATTTTGTCGTTGACATTAAGTTGGGCGACTTGGTGGTAATAATTGTTATATTTTGTCAAGGGGGACTCATAGTACTTTATTATTCTATTTCTTCGTTGGGGTGACTTATGGTACTTTATTATTCTATTTCTTTCATTGGGGTGACTTATGGTACTTTATTATTCTATTTCTTTGGGTCACTTAAGTCACTTTTAGTCCCACATGGAGCTCCCAACTTGGAAAAAGGTAATGAAAAGTTATAAAAGGAGGTTTGGGGGAGTGATAGAGCTCATTCTTGCATACATAATTATTTTCCTTCATGTGCAACTGTTGCTTGCAAATTTACAGCTTGTGGAGTGAAATCCCACAGGAACCCTAGCTTCGGTGGTGAGAGATCCATCCCTAGCTAGCAGGGCATTCTTCGGTAGTGAGAGATCTACCCTAGCTTGTCATTTTGGGGCTGTTTTCAGGGCTGATTTACAGGGATATTTTCAGAGGTTTCAGAGGAAGGGTTTTGAGGGTTTTGGAGACATTTTGTGGAGGAAATCAAAGGGTTTTCAGATCAGATTTACGACAGTGATAAGAACAAGGTTTGACATCATTTCTAGAGGATTTCCAAAGGGTTTTGACCATCTTCCAAAGGGGGCGACTTGTTTTGGAGATTGCAACCCTTATTTGGAGGGTTTTCGGGTTGCCATTTTCAGATTTGAAGGTTGGGGTTTCATTCTCCATATTAGTATATGTAATTTCCAGAATTTCATAATTTTATATTGCTTATTGGAGAAGTTACGAATTTTTGAAGTTTTACCCCTGTTTAGGGCTTTCTGTAATTTTTTGGCTGCATTATATTATTCCAAAAATTCCAAAAATAGTTTTCTTATGTTCTTTATAATATTAGCAAGCTCTCCTAAAAATTTCAAGTGATTTGAGTGGGTATTTTGAGAGATATTAATTTTCTTCAATTTGCTGCCCTAGCTGTTAAAAATCTGCAAAAATCAGAATTTGTGTTTGCAAAGGGATCTCTTGCAATTTTCAAAAATATTTTTGTGCATTTTTAATAATTATATTCTATGGGGTTGGAGTTAATATTTGAGAGGGCATCGGAGTTAATATTTGAGAGGGTACTAATTCTTATGAATCTCAAGCTCAAATTTGAAGGGCTAGTCAAAATTTAAGACTCAAGGGCATATATTCAAAGTGAACCATTCCATGATGAAAAGTCCTATAAATTTTTTATACTATAAGAATAAATCCAATACACATTGCAAAAGTTAAGAACTTTTTATTGAAAATATTATAACACAAAATACTTTGGGTCATAATATTATGGTCAGTAACTAATTACAAAATACATTATCCAATTAAGTCCAAACCCCTTTCAAATATCTAAAGTGTCTTCTAGACTAAGAGAGTATAATAACTAGCAATCTTGCACTTTGGGTACATTTCTAGGTCCCAATCACATACTACTATTCATATGATTCCTAAGCGAGAAACCTAGTAATTAACATTTATCTTTGGCCTCTTTCTTTGCTTTCTTGTTTTCTTTGTGATCTTCCACACCCCACTACCCAATATGACTTTCATTGTGGAAAGTTGTCCCACATAAGAGGGTATGACACAATTGAGATTATTATAAGCTATTGACATTAGTTCAAGACGAGAACAATTTGTAATAGCAATAAGAATGGGCAAACTTGTGGTGTTGCCACTTACAAAATAATTACTTCCCAAAGGCAGACGAGTAAGTCCCTGCAACTTTCCCATCTCTCTGGGCACTACTCCACTTAGCTCATTGACCCATAAGGCGAGCGCTTGGAGTTGGGAATGATTGAAGAGTTCAATTGGGATTCTTCAACTTAGTCTATTACCACCTAGATACGGAAAGCCTTATCTTGCCGGCACGTTCCGGATTCATTAAGAGTGGACTTAAATAGTCCCACACATTCCGACTAAATACTTGTAGATTAGTAATTGGAGCACAAATCCCATGGAATCCCTCCAGATAAGTAATTGTTAACTGCACTAAATACTTGTAGACTAGTGCAGTTTGACAAGGAGGAAGGAATTTCTCCTGTGAGATTATTGAAGTCCAGGAGGAGTTCGCTGAGATTGGGAAGCATACCCAATTCCCAAGGAATATGGCCTTCAAGACTGTTCTCTTGCAAAACTAAATCCCTCAGGGAGGACATGTTTCCAAAGGTGTTAGGAATTCTACCCGTCAAATTGTTTCCTATAAGATTAATCAAATTCAGATTTGGGAGAAAAGCTAGCTCCGGAGGGATATCTCTAGTCAAATGGTTTTCATCCAGAGAGAGGCCTACTAAACTGTGGCATGTACTGAGAGAAGCGGGAATTGAACATGTAAGTCTATTGCTGCTAAAAGGCCTCCTTAAGCGAGAAAGGCTTCCTAATTGATAGGGGATGTGGCCATGAAGGTTGTTAGTACTGAGATCCAGAATCCTAAGAAATGAGAGATTGCCGAGAAAGGGAGAGATGGTACCTACCAAACCCACGCTGGAGAGATTGAGAGAGACGACCCTCTGTCTGCGGAGAGAGCAGGTGACGCCATTCCAGTTGCAGAATGAGACGTTGGAAGTCCAAGTGATAAATGAATTGTTTTGATCATATTCGATTGCAGACTTGAATGCCATCAGAGCCTGCTCATCCGAAGCATTGTTTGTGTGGGGATGTAAAGAATGGGACGACTGAACAACGAATGGGATGATGAGAAAGTGAATGAAAATGAAGAAAAATGGAGAAAACATTGTTGCAGTCATTTATCCAGACCAAATGGAACAACACCATATAATTACAGGTATCGAAGGATTGTGTGGTATATATAATTAAAAAATAGTCAAAATTCAACTAAATAATGTTGTGGCATTGTGGACTACCTGCATGTTATTTTGGAGGTCACCGGTTCAAAACCGCCTATCTCCCCGCGAACCTGCATAAGAGATAGTTTCTGCCAGTAAATTGAGTCGATCTAAGTCTACAGAGTGGGTGAAGAACGACTACGATATTACCAATCTCATCATTAACAAGCCAACTTCAACCCATAGGTTAGCAATTAGTATTATTTTTTGTCCAATGTAGAGGACTTTTTGTTATAACTAGTCATCATCGATGTTGCCTGTTGCATTTTGTTTTGTGTTTTCTGCATTTACCTACAAGTGTAATTTGTGTTTCAACTATTTTGAGCATTTGGTACATTAAATAGTGTCAATAGTAGATCCCTTATAATCGGATACATGACCTACTTTTATTGCATTGACCAGGAGTCACCCCACATATAGATTAATCAATTTCTTTTCCCAAAGCATTGAAGTTTGAACCTCATAGTGTTAGAGAAATGTTATACATTGACATGTCTCTAAGTTAGATGGTTCTTTTGATAGTCTCTTAGGTGTATAGTGGATGTAACAGAAATGGACAAAACTATCCCAATCATGTCCACTACAATATTTTTGACAAAATAGGGGATTTCAATAATTTTATTCGAGTGGAAATGATGCAAAAACATGTTTTCTTCATCTTCATAACAATAAGTAACTGTGGAAGAAAGTTGCAATAATATCTCCAACGCATTGTTTAAATGATTGTATATTTCATTAGTTTCTTTGACTCTCCCACCAACGATAATGCAAAGGTTTCCATTTTGAATTTGTTCATAAAACTTGTCAACAAATTCATTAACGCAAGTGACATGTATTTCTCCCCTGCACCATCAACAAGATCAAAACCAAACAACTTCCCACTACCTTTGTCATTGTAGTATTCACCGACTAAAGTGTTTTCAAGTGCTCTTCGTTTTATAGTCCAATATCTTATAGAAGAACACAAAGTGTAGATAGGCATCGGATCTCTCCGGTGGTATTTCTTACAATGGATGATCCCCGAGGGGAACAAGAGTAGTAGACCTGTTGAGTGGAATATGGTGCAAGATCTAGTATCCCCTCGAACAAGTGCATAATTGTGTTATCTGTCAAGGGTGATGTCATGGTTGAGAAAGAAGTCTCTCGCAAGCAAATATCACAACAAGAAGGACACAATGAAATCAAAACAAATACAATTAAAACATATTGTTTTCAATCTCAAAAGTGTAAAGGGCAAGAATGTGAGTTATAGTGACAACTTGGAATGTAAGGCATTCTAAAAGGTTTTATGTACAATGAAATTGTAATAACCACACAATGAGTACTCTTTTATTCCAATGTGAAAAAGGTAAAGACCAAGAAAGTGAGTCATACAAACAAGTTGGAACAAAAGATGCTATACAATGGCTTTATGTAAGATGAAATTGTAATAATCACACTATGAGTACAATTTTTTTAGCATTCAAATAGTGATAAGAAACATATTTATTATTGTTGTTTACTTTGTAGTATTAGAGCAATTAGAGTGAACATAAATAAATATAATAAATTATAATTATAAATAAAAAGCTTGATACAAATAACCAAATATTATTAAAGGAATAAACATTAGCACTTCACATTTTTCTAGTAATCCTTTTGCAAGTATTAGTGTTCTTACAAGTAAATAATAAGATGAGTGCAACTTCAATATTAGAGGGTAACCTTTTCTTTACAAATAAATCATATGAAGTGACCTCTCACCATGGGACCTCGCTTATACATGGGCATGAATTTCATCCATGGGGGCATCTATGGGTGATGGTGCATTCTATCGGGAGAATAGCCATCGCCTCAATGACTATTCTTCGATAGAATGCACCTACGCCCATGAAATACCCATCTGTCCATTCCATGCATACGTGTTGCACAGTTTAGGAGTTAGTTTTTTTAAAGAAATTTTTAGTTGAAAAACACAATGTGTGTTTCAACAACCGTGTTTTTCAACCGTCATTTAGATGTAGACATTTACATGAGATTCATAAGTCAAACCGTGTTTTTCAACAATATTTTCAACTCGGCCATATGACCCGCCCATGCATAGGTATGCATATAATCCATGGGGACATCTATGGGCAATAGTACATTTTATCAAATGAATATCCATCCGAGAATGCGGAGTCGAGCAGTGGATACACAACTACCAATCATAGATGTATTGTTGAAGATGTGGAGCCTAACTACAAGTTGAAGTGGAAGTTTGGTTTTGCTTGATTATGGGAGGAATGCATGGCCATGGATAAAATTAGCATTGTCAAGTATTAATAGACGGGAGTTATTTTTATGTTTATCTTATTTGTATGCATGCCTTATTTATAAGCATGCTATGTTTAGGTTGCTTGTGGTTGAAGCAAAATTTTACAAAGAGGTGCACAAGTTATACATGTGCATGGATTTAATCTTTGTAATATGAAAAAGAGAGAGAAATGTATTATATTCCTCAGATTGAATAAAGAAAAAAGTTTGTCTTGTTTACGGTGGATGTAGCCCACATTGGGTGAACCACATTAAATCTTAGGTTTATTTTGTGATTGCATGCTTCTTTTATTTATGTTGTAATTCCGTTTTATTGCTCATTTGTGTTTCATTCCTAACAACCGGTATCGAGCAAAGTATTTTATTTTGGCGTGAAAAATCTCACGGAGGGTTTCTTGTTTGAGTGGGAGCAATGGCGAAGATAGTAAGTTCTGTGGTTGAGAAGTTTAACGCCGAGAACTTTCATTATGGAAGATGCAAGTGAAGGACTACCTATATCGAAAGATATTTATCTACCATTGAAAGGGTAAGCTTTGAAGTCGTCGCTATGAAAAATGAAGAATGTGATGTTCTTGATCGAAGGCACTAGAACAATACAACAGGCTTGTGCTGTACAAATACGATAGCTTTCAATATTTCTATGAAAAAGACAATGTAGATATAATGGAAAAATTGGGTAAATTGTATGAAAACCCTCACCTCCAATAAGGTATTTCTCATGAATTTTTTTTTAGTATGAAGATGTCAGAAGGTGATTCAGTAAATGATCATTTGAATGAATTCAACATGGTTACTAATCAATTAGTCTATGTAGGAGTAAGTTTTGATGATGAAGTTAGGTCTCTTTTGATTTTGTGCTCATTACCTGAAAGTTGGAATACTTTGGTTATGGTGTGAGTAATTTGTTTCTAGTTCAAACACTTTAAAGTTTGATGATGTTATTGGTGTGATTCTTAGTGAAGAGATGGGAAGAAAAAGCACGGGTGAGTCATCGGTAATGATTTGGGTGTAGAGAACAGGGAAGATAGAAGGAAAAAGTAAAAGGTCGTGGACACCATGGAAAGTCTAAGAAGGGCATATCTAAATCTAAAAGCGTGATGGTATGCTGGAATTGTGGAAAAGTAGGACATGCAAAGAAAGATGGTTGGTCTTTAAAATCAGGGAAAGATCAACAAGAAGGGAGAAAAGAGGCAAACGTAGCAGGTGATGTGTTACAAGATGCTCTTATTCTTTCTTTAGATAGTAAATCAAAATCTTGGGTTTTAGATTCTGGTGCTTCATTTCATGCAACTCCTCATAGACAGTATTTTCAAGATTATGTTCAAGGGAATTTTAGGTAGGTATATCTTGGTGATGATGAGCCATGTAAAATTGTTGGAAAAGGTAGTGTTCATGTTAAATTGCATAATGGTAACACTTGGGTGTTGAATAATGTTAGGCATGTTCCTAGCTTAAGGAGGAATCTAATTTCTGCAGGGCAATTAGGAGATGAGGGTTGTATGGTTATATTTACAGCAGATTCTTGGAAAGTTACCAAGGGTTCTCTTGTGGTAGTAAGAGGTAAGAAAGTAGGTACTTTGTATTTATCCACTGTTAGTATTGATCCATCTTCTATTTTAGCTACTACATGTATAGACACAACTCTATGGCATCACAAACTTGGCCATATGAGTGAGAAGGGGATGAAGATTTTACATTCACAGGGAAAGTTGTCAGATTTGAAAAACATAGACCTAGAATTTTGTGAGCATTGTGTGTATGAGAAACAAAAGTGTGTGAGATTTCTTAAGGTTGGATCAACCAAGAAGGAGAACAAGTTAGAGCTTGTTCATATGGATGTGTGGGGCCGTCTCTGTATCTTTTCTTGGTGGGTCACGGTATTATGTTACTTTTATTTATGATTCTACTAGAAGGTTTGGGTTTCTTGTATAAAGAAGATATCGATGTATTTAATACTTTCAAGAAGTGGAAAGCTTTGGTTGAGAATGAAACAGGTTTGAAGTTGAAGTGTCTCAAATCAGATAATGGTGGAGAGTACTACAACAATGAATTTAATAACTATTGTTCACATAATGGAATCCGTAGGGTGAAGACAATTCCTAGAACACCACAACAGAATGGTGTGTTAGAAAGAATGAACATGACTATCATGGAGCGTGCAAGGAGTATGAGATTGCATGCTGGATTTCCCTTACAACTTTGGGTGGATGTTGTAGATATTATTTTTTACTTGATAAATAGAGGACCTTCAAGTGCTTTGGAAGGTGGAGTACCAGAGGAGGCTTGGACCGGTAAGGAGGTAAACTATTCTTTTCTAAAAGTTTTTGGTTGTGAAGCATTTGTTCACATTGATAAAGAGAATAGGACCAAGCTAGAAGCTAAGTCAAAGAAATGTACTTTCATTGGGTATGGAACTAATGATTTTGGATTCCGGTTGTGGATTTTGGATGAGAAGAAAATCATTAGGAGTATGGATGTTATTTTCAATGAAAGGGTTATGTACAAGGAACAACTACATGATAAGAAGCTGGAAAAGTATAAGTATGTAGCACTTGATGAGATAAAAGATAGAGAAGTGCTCAAAGGGCTGGAAAATCAACAAGTTGGCATCAATCCTAGCACAGTTGGTTTTGATTCTGTAGATCAAAATAAAAATGAACAAGAGCCTCAAAATCCATAAAATCTTGTGAGACTTTCTACTAGGGTAAGTAAACCTCCTGCACGATTATCTTTGTATGATCTTTACTATTGTTTATTGATGGATAGTGGAGAACTAGAAAGTTTTGAAGAAGAAATGTAGGTAGAAACATGGAAAAATTGGGAGCAGGGTATGGATGAGGAGATGGACTCCTTGGATCACAACCAAACTTGGGATTTGGTTCAGTTTCCTGCAGGAAAGAGAGCATTGCAGAACAAGTGGGTTTACAAGTTGAAGGAAGAAGAAGGTGAAAAAAGCAGTACAAGGAAAGACTTGTTTTGAAGGGATTTGTAAAGGAAAAAGGTATAGACTTTGATGAAATTTTCTCTCGTGTTGTTAAAATGAATTCCGTTAGAACTATTTTAAGTTTGGTTCTTGTGGAAGATTTGCATCTTGAACAATTAGATGTAAAAACTTTTTTTTCATGGTGATCCGGAGGAAGAAATTTATATGGAACAACCACAAGGATATGAAGTTAGGGGGAAGGATAATTTTGTGTGCATATTGAAGAAGATCTTGTATGGCCTTAAGTAAGCTCTAAGATAGTGGTATTTGAGATTTGATAGGTTCATGATAGAACAAGATTACTCTAGATGTCATTCTTATCACTTTGTGTTTATTTTAAAGACTAGATAATGACACCTATATTATCTTGTTGTTGTATGTGGATGACATGCTTGTGGCAAGGTCAAACTTGCAGGATATAAATGAGCTAAAGAGACAATTAGCCAATACATTTTCCATGAAGGATTTAGGTGCAGTAAAGAAAATTCTTGGCATGAGAATCAATAGAGACAGTAAAGAGTAAAACAATTAATTTGTCTCAAGAATAGTATGTGAACATGGTGTTGCACAAGTTTAGGATACATGGTGCAAAACTAGTAAATACACCATTGGAAGGGAACTTCAAGTTAAGTAAATAACAATTTCCTAAAACACATGAAGAGATTGAATATATGTCCGAGTTCCATATGCTTCAAAGAAGTTGGAAGTTTGATATATGTTATGGTATGCACAAGACGGACATTTCCCATGCAAAGTGGGAGTTATTAGTATATACATGAGTAATCTAGGAAAGGAGCACTAGAATGCAGTCTAGTGGATTCTCAGATACTTGAGAGGGACCAATAACAGCAGTTGTGTTATGGAGGGTCAGAGGTTTCCTTACACGAGATATGTTGATGTAGACATGGCTGGAGATTTGGATGGTAGGAGGAGCACCACAGGTTATGTATTCATTGTTGGTGGCATGATAGTTAGTTGGATTTCTAAACTACAAAAGATTGTTGCCTTGTCTACTACAGAGGCAGAGTATGTTGCTACTATAGAAGCAAGCAAGGAGATGATATGGATGCAGCGGTTCATG
Organism: Taxus wallichiana var. yunnanensis; assembly: GCA_018340775.1. Taxonomy (NCBI): domain Eukaryota; kingdom Viridiplantae; phylum Streptophyta; class Pinopsida; order Cupressales; family Taxaceae; genus Taxus; species Taxus wallichiana. The sequence continues at coordinate 506,097,944 of CM031243.1, read as the reverse complement.
GAAGAGTTGGGAAAGAAGCAAGAGGATTGCAGCTAGTCGTGATAGCCGATCGCAATTCATCTTGCCAAGAACTCAACATTCCATTTTGAGAACCAAACATATACAAAGTTCAGTATCACTTTATTAGATCAAGTCTTTGGAGGATGGACATCCGAAGTTGGATAAGATCCATACAAGTCAGAATCCGTTGATATGTTGACAAAGGCGGTGACAAAAGAGAAGCTGGAAGGTTGTTCAAGCTTTGTAGGTCTTCAAGATTGATCTTGAAGAAGAGAAACAAGTTAGAGAAGAGTCCGAGGATGAGCTGTAATAGTGGGTTGCAGTAGTTAGTCTCCAAGTGGGAGATTGTTGAAGATGTGGAGCCTAACTACAAGTTGAAGTGGCAGTTTGCTTTTTCCTTGATTATGGGAGGAATGCATGGCCATGGATAAAAATAGCATTGTCTTATTAATAGATAGGAGTTGTTATTTTTATGTTTATCTTATTTATATGCATGTCTTATTTATAAGCATGTTATATTTAGGTTGCTTGTGGTTGAAGCAAACTTTTACAAAGAGGTGCACAAGTTATATATATATATGTGTGTGTGTGTGTGTGTGTGTGTGTGTGTATGGATTTACTCTTTGTAATATGAAAAAGAGAGAGAATTGTATTGTATTCCTCAGGAATGAATAAAGAAGAAGTCTGCTTGTTTCTAGTGGATGTAGCCCACATTGGGTGAACCACGTTAAATCTTGGGTTTATTTTGTGATTGCATGCTTCTTTTATTTCTATTTTAATTTCATTTTATTGCTCATTTGTGTTTCGATCCTAACATGTATGAAAAAGTGGATGGTAAAAGTGAAATTAGGGTGCGACTACAAAACTAACCATCATAAATGCGTTGAAATTTGAAGCAAGAGTAATGAAAGTGTGTACACATATATTATCCATCTGCCAAAAGATATTTCAAAGCACTATAAATACAAAATGACCATCCACATCTAGATGTAGATATTTCATAGTTTGTCGGCTATTTTTGTTTGTCTTTTAAGGACCTTTCTAATAATAATTTTAAAGCAATTGTGATCAAATCGTGTAAAGAAAAGGAAATCTCCATCTTTCTCACCAAGTCTCGAATATAAGTTTTTTTTGATCATGTCAATAGGAAAAAATAAAATCAAAAGGTGTTGAATATTTTATGGGACTGCCAAATAGGTTGGGCCTCCTAGGAGATATGTTTATAGAGTTGAATATTTGAGCGTTGAATCTATTTGGTCGCCAAGATATGTTTACACATATATCGCCGTGGACTATTTTTCCTTTCAAAATTCTCGTAGCTTGGCGTCATATGGTGACGTGTGACGTAACATGGTGAGGGCACAATGACATGTAGTGGTAGTGGGGGTTAAATTTGACGGTCATTTAGATGTTTTTCATGATGTTAGAGGTAAAATACTTTGAAATGTTTTATAGAACCATCACGTGTAACTTCCATATTTAAAATGTGTCTCATCAATTTTTATTTAAATTTATATATAAATTATATTAATACATATATTAAGCATGGTTAAATAAAGATGGAATAGTTGTTTATAAATTTTACTCACTAAAAATTTCGTATATATATTACTCAATACAAAAGATTCCTTTAGTGAAGCACCCACTTCACAAGGAGCACCAACCCCTACAACTTTAGTGAGGCACCAACCCCACAAGGAACACCAACCCCTATTTAGTAGAGCACCCACTCTACAAGGAGGCTACAACCCCCAAGATGACCAAGCACCGCTTAGCCACCGAATATGAAGATCACTCGATGACCTTCTTACTCAACCCACCGATTGTGATCACTCTTTCAGTCCTCCTTACCCAAATCTCTCTCAAATTGCTTTCTCTTTTTCTTCACTCATGTATGCACCAAAATGTGCTAATTCGGTCATATGAACTTGAATATATTATCATATGCTCTTCTTAAATTTTCATGCCTCTTTTGTACTTTTCTCTAGAGCCCTCTCGACTTCTTCACACACTTCCTCTTACATGTTTACATCTCCATTCCTTCACACTAGCTCGATGAGCTTTACACTTTGCTTTATATACATGACTCATGCCACAAACCACTCTAGATCAGGAAATACCATTAGAACATGTAAGGTCAGTCATAAAAACAAAATAAGACACATTACAAACATAAACAAATGATACTACATGACACTTTAGGCTGTCATAAGCCTTACAAACACAAACATGCTCAACTAGGCCTAAAACACTAGTCGTCTCGCAATGGTCACAATTTGTATTTCAAGTGACAAGGAGACAATGCAGCTCGACGAAGAATCCATCAACTTTAGACCTCTCAACCCCATCTACAAGCATAAGAAACATCGTAACCTCCATCTTCAACATGGATCACTCCATTGAGAAAGCACCACCTATCGGTATATGCACCTAATAGGTGACACTTCAAAATCAAATATGTTCTCATATCAAATCATCTTGTCAAGAATTCTTGGGCACACCTACGATGCAACATGATCATATCCCACTCTTTAGATCCATGAGACACTATCAAATACGGCATAAGGCCTCATATCCTCCATCTCTCTTATCTCGCTTAAGCATGTTGATAATGATGAAGAATAGGTCTTCAAGAACAAGTTGGTTCATACTTTCACAAATCACCTCTTCAAGAAACATGTGACATATCACTTGAAATATCACATCCTCATACAACTCATAACATCCTCATATTCATGGCACAAGACCTCAAAGTACTTCCTTCTTTCAAACCAAGCTCAAACATGCTATTAGGTCACAAAAGCAGTCTTGAGCTATCAAACCTCAAAAATCTTTTGGGATAATTCCATAAATTTCTACCACTTGAAACACTTTAATGGCATCTTGAAAATCCTTCTCAAGCACTCATATGCATATGTCATATGAAGCAATTTGTACTTGAATACTTTTTCTACAAGCCTTCTTGACAAGTCTAATCAATGATTAGGCCATTAGGGATTTAACATGACAACACCTCATCTGATCAAACCATGAGCTCAAAAATAATATGAGACCTCAAAAACTATCCATATTCATAATACATTGTTAAACCATGTAAAATATCACAAACCCTCTTGGACCTCCATGGTTTGGTTGTGCACCCTTTAGGACATTAGTAGCGAGGTAACTTTGGGAGAAAGGTTTCACCAATTTCTTGTGAATAACCAATCCAAATATTGACATGGACATTAGAACACATCCTTAGCTTGTTCCCATAACTAGTCTTTCACCATGATACCTGCAACACATGTATGCACATTCAAATCTTCACGAAAAAGAGGTTTTTCTATAACTTCTCATCACACCTGGAACATGCCACCAATCATCTCTCGATGAATTCTCTACATGCTTGAACCTTCATAATAGCCTTCCCATGTCATTTGGAGACAAAATCCTTCATATTTTGTCCATTGCTCTCAGACAAGGGTTTTAGGAGGGTTTATACCCACTTATCTTCTTTATAATGGTTCATAAAAGTTTAACAACCAAATGAACCCATTCCACTTGGAAAAGATTTTTTTCACCATGCCCTAACATCAAAAACATTTTGGGTCCCCATGAAGAGTACACATGTGTAGGTGAGTACTTGAAGTTGACCATTAAGCTAGGAATAACAGTTTTGAGAGCTCGATAGAGCCAAAAACAAGTTTTCATGCTTCCTCCTTTAACTTCTGACTTGAAACTTTGCACACACCTCTGGGATGACCTCCTCCATGATTTCTAATGCTCATTCATGCTTTCTTACCTCTAAAACTCACCATGCTACTAGTTTACCCATGTTTTTTCCTTGTCTCCTTACACTTGCCTCCAAGGACCTTGAATGTGAACTATACACTTGAACCATAACCTTGTACACATTATACACAAGCTATGTAATGTCAAAACACTCCTCACATGCTCAAATGGGTATGCTCTACTTCATATCTCATGCTACAATACATATGCTTACACTAGGTCTAGGACTAGGCCTAGAATGGCTTGTACCAACACATGGTTCATGGAACCCGACATGTTCTCCATCTGCAGACACTCATACACCTCTTCCACATCTCTTCGAACATGTTATACACCATAGAAACCTCTCGACCACCTTTGGATCTCACTCACTAGTTCATACAAGTTGAACCATGGATATGCACCAAGACACACTACTACAAGGGGGTGTTTAGAGACATTAATTAGAGACAAAATATATTTTTGTCTCTAATTAATACACCCTCTACTTTTGTCTCTAATACCCTTAATATAACAAATTTTAATTAAAAAATACTCTTTCTTTAGGGCCACTTGTAAAGTGGGGAAACTACAAGAAAAATGAATGCGAGGAAAATGGAAAACTACATTGGGCGGGAGGGAATTTCATTCTCGCATGCAGCTGGTGAGGATCTTAGGCGAGGAGGAGGAAGAGCAGGTATCCACTAATGATCCATTTCTTTTTCCCTATTTTATTTTTTACCTATTCCTGGTTCAATTCTGGTAATGTTTTATTGAGGATTTCTGAGGATTGTGCATAGAAATGGCGAGGGTTTGGTTTTTGGGATGGGCGTTTTGTGTCAAAGGTCCTTTAAATATATGTCATTACCATAATCACGACCATAGAAATTATGACCATCATAAACCTGGCGTTGGCGAAGGCAATATACAGGTAAATGTAGAACCATTTGAGTTCATTTTTATCTATGGTCACTTTGGTGGGTCAAACTATTAACATGACTCCAGGGATACTGTAGAGGGAAACACACCTAAAGTAGGATTATGCCTCTATCATCACAGTCTTAAATTTCATGGTATATTTGAGTGAAGATGGCGTTCGCTCAGATCCATGAAGCCCTTGATAATTCCCAACACACTTCTTCTCTAAGGGAAATTCTTGACACAGGTAACTAGAGCTCCCATGTTGGAAAAATTTTGAGAATTGGATCCTATGCAGATATATAAATACATCTGCCATGGCTTGGGCTTGACAATCCATTGGGTAACAGCAGATCATCAAATAGCCCGTGATGTTCATGATAGCTCCTATGCCTAGAACACCCTAAGATTCTCATTGATCAACCCAGACCTATTAGATCCTGAAAAATCCTTAAAAACATGGTCAACGTTTCCTAATCATAGCCTAACACATTTTTTATTTCTTCAAAATATATACTAAATATGTATGTCCCTCCTATGCGAGGGACATGATCAGGAAACATATAGTATGGATCTGAAGTAGGTCTTTGTTGTGGCATCTAATGTTAATGTATAAGGAGGTTAATGAACTTGTTTTTGGCCAAAGGTGGAGTCGAAACACTAGCAATCACAGAAGCTTTTGGAGAATTCAATTTATTATTTATTTCTCTTTGATAATGAGATGAATCATAGAAAAGGAAGAAATTATTTGGCAAATATCTGCTTATTTAATATAGGAACTAACAGATTCAGGAATTTAATCACCTACAGAACTGGAAAAACTCAACTCACTCACAAACTTTTTGTTTCGACTCCACCTTTGGCCACAGCAAAGACCTACTTCAGATAAACTACCCAGATAATTTCTTTGTTTTTTTTTACCACCACTAACAAAAATGCAACACAGTACCCACAATGTTTTTGCTGGAGACTCCTAATGGATAAATATCCTGCACAATTCAAGGTTTCATGAATATATGCAAAATGATCACTTTGTTCAACTATAATAGGTAGGACTGTGCATTGGCTAGATAATCTGGTATCTTGTTCTTTGAAAGCTAGCGCCCACTGTCGATACTCCCCTTTACCAGCCATGGCAGCACCGTATGCCTTTAGAGCGAAAGGATTCCCATGGAAATTTTTCACTATTTTACTAGCAGCCTCAGATACCTTTGGGTGGAGAGGTGATTCAATGCTTCCAAATACATACCTCTCAAATAATTTCTAGTTATCTTTCTTGATAAAATCTCCATATGGATGAAATACATATTTGGGATTATCCTACTCAGATCCTCCCTATCTCGAGAAATCACAACAAGTTTGGATCCATTCACCTTGTCTGTCTAAAATCCTAAATTAGATAAGAGGCCTTCACCTTCATTGCAGAAAATATGTTTAGCATAGTAATGATCTCCCTCTCATTCGTGTTTCACTTCCCCAACCTGCACCAACACATGATACATGTTAGAAGTGCAGTGGACATAATGGTCAAAGGATGTTTTGATTTGCACAAAGAGAGTTCTCTAAAAATACATAATGGTCAAAGACGATTTTGATCTTTCATGGCACTGATGCTCTTCGTGATTAGACTTGATTCCAGACACAACCTTGATGGGTGCATAGGGACATTTTGTTTTCATCCCCATGTCCCCAAAACATCCTTGACATCTGGAACTGCAAGGAAATAGGGGGGCCATGTCCCCGCATAACAGTGAACATAAGTAAATAGGAAGTTTTGGTTCTCAACATATTCCTTGTTTCCCCAATGGAATCTTATAAGTCAGGTTGGCGTTGTGGCTGGGAATTTAATAAAAAACCTATGCCTTCAAAATTTTAAGTTTTACAAATGTATAGTTTTAGAAATAACTATTCTACCTGACTTCCTATGCTTGTAAAGGATTGTCTTTACAAGGAACTATAATTTACAATCTAATTTAACATACATCCTAGTCATGGGTTACCAAAAGTGACTCCAACATAGAATTTTGAAAAAAAAAAAAATTTTTATGGCAAAAAAAAAATACTGCAAGAATTTAGGACTGTAAGTAATGGAAATTACCTCTACCATCTCTGCACTGCCATATGTCACTATTAATCCAGCCAGTTCAGCACTGTCACAACTATAAGGCTGATTTCCCACGTACACTTTAGTGCCAGCAGGAGGTTCTTACCCAGTAAAGAAGTTCTGTCTCTTGGGTATCTTCTGTAGGGGGTAAATCTGATTATGAGAATTGAACCTCCTCTTCTTCTTCATCCTCTGCTGTAAGTGGAAATCCTTCCTGGGTTATTTTTATGAAAACAATCTAAACACCCTCTTATTCTTGGTGAGGGGGGTAATAACAACAAAATAATTCACCGAGTTGAATGAGGAATAAGAGGCTTCCATAGAGAAAGCATTGGGCATGTAAGCACAATAACATGTAGCTTTACCCAATGGTATGTCTAATTGAGAGGGGGAATTGCATTTAAATGGACATGGGTATTTGCCATTGAGAAACAAGAAGAAGTTGCCATGGTGTGAAAAACACAACTCCTAATGTTGAGTGAACAAACAGAGAGCCCCCAAGACCAAGGATCCAAGTGATGGAGTGGATTATTTTAGGGGGTTGGGTATAAAAATCTATGGACCATAATCATATATCTGAAGGATTTGTTGAAATAGGGATTGTTGTAGTATACATTTTAATATGTAACATGTCATATATATATATATATAGTGAGAAATTACACATATGTTGGCCAGAGTGTTCAGGCCTCAGAGAGCACAACTTATTACAATGTGAGAACATTTCAAACAAAGGAAAAATCTCTCCACACACGTGATTTTTTTCTTTGCATTCGTGAGAGCCTTCGTGCCTTGCCAAATCCTGTACAAGCTTAAGTTCTCAGATCCATCTGAATCTGTTCCTTCTCAGGTACAATAGCTACAACTTTCAGTACATAAATGGTCACCCATGCAAGAATGGTATGACAAAGAATGATCATGACCCTTTTGAGCACACATCTATAAAAGCACATTGATCATTGGCATCCACAAACAGAGAGACCTTGTTTCACTTCTGCAAGAGCTACATCATCTTCTAATAACAACCTTTGCACCTCTTCATTATCACAAAAATCTATAGTATTTGAATAAGTTATTGTGCTCAACTGTAAAGTTTTATAACATTAAAACTATACTAACAAGGACACACATTAAACAAGCCTAAAAATAGTTTGGGTTAGAATAGTAATCCAAAGAAAGTAGGAAGAATCTAATAGAAACCAAGAAATGCTAGGCTAGAAAGTAGGTTTTGACTCAGTGTATTACTGCTCCCTAGAATAAAAGTTTCCATTGGAATCCTCAATCAAATGAATACAATGAAGCAGGTTACAACAATAATTTTTGAAACATGGATGCATGATAGATGATTATGAAGAAACTCTAGATGATATATTCTAGAATCTACATTATAATCACGTATATATGAAACATTGAAATTGTAACCATGTTGAATGATGAATCTTTAGAACTTCAATGAATGATGTTAAGAATTTCTCACTTGTGTCTTGGAATGTTGACAAAGATGACATTGAAAATTTAAATTTTCTTGTGTAGTTTTAGGCCCTTTCCTTGTTTGAGACTTCATGTTAAAGCTTGAAACTCATGTGGGAGTTTAATGAGGTCTAATTACATGTCTATCAATGTTGGTCACTTATGATCCTTCCTCTTACACGTGTTAAACTCAACCACAGACATCTTAGCATGGAAAAACATGACTAGAGTTAAGATGTAACTACTTATTTTTGGAGGAGAGAATAGGAAAAGGATTGGGAATTAGATGGAGGGTGAAGAAGAAGGTCTAAGAAGGAAAAACAAAGTAGGGTTCTAATAGAGAAGACCAAAAATTTAAGAAAATTTTCTAAAACTCTTTCCAGTCTGTCATAATTCTTTATATTGACCTAAGCAGATTAAGATTTCTCATACTTTCCATGTATTCCAAATATTGGAGGATATTTTCAAGTCAAAGCAATGAAATAAGGAGGTTTTAATCTAGAATCCATGTTTTTTGGTTAGTTTAACATCTTCTATCTCATATTTTTACAGACAGTCCTATAGAACACTATTTCCTTGCATGTTTCTTTTGAGTTTTCTTTATTTTCACATGTAAAAATGCATGAAGTGACTCGGAAAGTGTTTTCAGGGTTCTAGTGGATCTTTGTAGGTGTTAAGTAGAGAAAACCTCTTAAGAATTGAGTCATACAAAAATTATTCTTAAAACCCATGCTCACTGTCCTGTGACAATGTAGACACCATCAACTAGGATTTAGAAGCCCAAAACCTAAATTATAGGTGTTCATGTCTGTTTCATAGGTGGAATATGATCTCACAAGCATGTTAAATGTGCTCAAAACCATAAACTAGGTTTTTTTTTGTGCACAAGGACTCAATTATATGTTCTTTTAGGTCCCTTTTGATGTCTGGTAAATTTCAATTTCCAAGTCTTTAATCCCTTTTCACAATATATCCTTCTTCTATCCAACTGTTCCACTTTCTACAGGCCTGCCTTAGGGGATTTTTACACTTAATTCTCATTTTGATGATTCACCTGACATTCTAAGCTTCACTCAGAGCACCCATTTGGATCTAGTTCATGTTAGTATAGTTTTAGAAAGACTCACTTTGCAAAGTTTCTTCCAAAGCCTCCTTTCTAGCTTACTAAATAGGTTTGCTTCAACAATGACTTGACTGAGAACTAAAATGACATGAATTAAGGGAAATATAGGTAGGTTTGGGTCTGAAAACATCTAAATTATCTGAGAGGATTATCACAAGTCTATAATTTCAAAGTTTCACTTCTTATCTTACCTCTTATACCTCTTCCTAGTCCGCTTTACCTCTTATTTTAGTCAACTCTGTGATGTTTCAATCACCAAGATAGCCTTCATTAAACATAGACCAAAACAACTACAATATTTGATCTCTTCAAACCTTCATTGCAATATTGTTACAGTGTTTTCAGGTTTACCTTTGAGTCTTGATCTTTGTTTATACCCTAATTCTGTTAGCCTTCCAAATAGGCACTTAACTCACTGGTTGCTTCTCACTCTCAAGTAACCCCATAATGACTGTCACAACTTAGTACACTATATATATATGCTTGACTGCTTGCACAAATGCATGAAAATACACTAGCATCAATGCAAACATACAATATAGAATGTCTTACCAATATAATCTCTCAGTTACATGCATACACAAGATTCCTTGTCCATTACAATACTCAAACCCTAAAAATTATCACTAAACCTGCCAATACATAGAATCAGGCCTTTAAAATACTTAGAGCATGTTTCTTATTTGTTTGATCATTCAAATGATAGTGCAAATAGTTACCATGTATCCCAAATTATTTGAGAATGTCATTTAGATAGTGCCAAACAATGAGGGGAAAAAGTGCAAATACGTATAAGTTCAGTTTTTAAAGGAAAAAAGAATACTATAATCACAATTAGGACTCTTGGATAGGAGTGGATGAACTCCCACCATAGTATTTGTGTGGTTAGGATGCTTTCTAGCCTGGTATTTCTTGGTTTCTACAAGATTTTTCCTACTTTATTTGGATTACTATTCTGACCCAAACTATCTTTAGGCTTGATTAATGTTCCTCCTTGTTAGTATAGTTTTAATGTTATAATACATTACATATGAGCACACTATAACTTATTCTTGGGTTTGGAAAATTCTCGGAGCAGAAATATAGGCTATATTTGAAAAGATTAAGTGGAGTAACACAACAATAAAGTAGAATAAAATCTTGTCATTATAATATATAATCACAAGATATGTGACTTGATAAGAGGCTTCTTTGCCCTCCTTTTTTTGAGAAAGGAATTAAAATATTTCATGACTTCTACATTTGGGTAGATAAGCCTCTTCTCAAGGCACATATTTGATTATTAGATATTTAATGATGGAGCTTGTAGAGTCTAACTTATTTTTCTCATTTTCAACAAACCTTTTTTGTGCATGTAATTTGTAATCATTGCCACCATGATACAAAATTTCTTCCTAAAAAATTGGATTGATACTGGATACTGGATAATGAAAAGAAATCTACTTTATCTCTAATGAAAACAAAGACCTATGATAAGTTCCAAGATTCAAGTTTACTTCCAAGTTAACTTTGTAACTTATCATACGTCTTATTGTAGCATGGTTTTTGATATGTGGATATTATCATGCTATTTTGTTTTCATTTTTAATAGTTTAGATTGTTTTTCCTTGTCTAATTTCTTCATTTATTACTTTTTTCCATGTTTCATTGTCTTCTCTTGCTCTAGTTGGTGTGGAGTGGCTTTAGTGCAAGAAGGTAAGATAAGATGACATTCTAGTCCTAGATATATTGGTAAATAGTTAGAATGTAGATACTTTTATTCATTTATTTTAATTTTTTCATGTATTATTATCACTTGTGTTACTTTTTTTTGTAGGAACTATTACCCAATTAGCCACTATACTTGGAAAAAATGGAAAGTAGGTACTTTTATTTTCTACCACCTATATTATTTCTTTAATGAATTGAATCTCAATGAAGATTAGTATTATCACAGTCATGAGTTTTTTTAATAATACTCAGATCTTAAATAACACTCATAATGGACCCTCTTTTAACTTACAAAAAATGGATAAGTAAGGGCCAAGGACCATATTTTTCATGAGTAGATGGAATATATAATGGCACAAATGACCTCATAGTTCAGACTAATGATGTTTTAGTTTATGGAAACATCATAACGAAATTACCCATTTCCAAACTATAAAAATATAAGTCTCAAGTTGAGAGGTAGATGCTCATTATTTAAAGTATATGATTCATGTAGGAAAATAGTATATCTTCATCTAAATGTTCAGATGAACATGTACCAAGACCTACTCAAGGGAAAATGAATACTTTAATGAAATGATATATTGCACTTGTGAAAAGTGCAAAAATAGAAAATTAAAGAAGCGTCGACTCATTGGTATCCATAGGTTGAAGTATGGAGTTTATATAGAAGAGGTATACTATAATGAAATTCAAAAATGCTTGTTATTAAAAAATATGAAATTTTTATATCGCATTATTATTAACTATTTTAAATGATATTGTAATGTATAGCCAATCCAAGTTCATAATAATGTTGATGAAAGGGCATATGACACTGATGATAGTGACACTCACAATGAAGGAGAAGACACATATATGGGTGATACCACTTCTCAATTAAATGAGGATGGGGTGAATGAATTTTTACAAGACTTCTACACATATGCTAAAGAAGTTGATGATTCACCCCTAACTCAACTTGTTAGGACATGCCTCTTTACCCAAATGCAAATTTTTTGTATTGGAAACACTTATGTTATTTTTTAACTTTAAGGTTATGCATGGAATGAAGAATACATGCTTTACTGATATCTTGAGGTATATTTTAAATTCCTCTAAACTATATCTCTCATGTCATTCAAGTTTTGAATATTGTGTATAGTGAATAATATAAAGATCTTTTGTTGTTTTATGTAGATTTTGGTAGATAAGATACTTCCAAAGGAAAATAAGATGCCTCATTCACAAAAGGAAGTATCTTCAGCAATGAAAGACATTGGGATGGAGTAAAAACATATGATGCATGTCCAAATGACCATATCTTATACTATGGTGAAAATGAGAATTTATAACAATGCCTAATATGTCACACCAATAGATATCATGAAGATCAAGTGTCAAGAAAGTTCCTTATAAGGTTCTACGCCACATTCCAATAACACCGAGGTTTGAGAGGATGTTCAAATGTAAGGATTTGGAAAAATTTATGGACTATCATGCACTAAGAAGGAGCCAAGATGGTGTCATGTGTATGGTGGTTGATAGAAAATATTGGAAGGAGCTTGAAGAAAAATGGCTTGATTTAAGAAATGAGTCAAGGAATGCAAGACTTTCATTGGAAATGGATGGTGTCAATCCTTTGAGATCTTAGAACAACATACTCTGTTTGGCCAGTTTTCCTTATTAACAATAATCTTCCCCCTTGGATGGAAATGAAAAAAGAGCATGCAATGCTAACTCTAATAATACCAGGTACATGAACTTCTTAGTGCTATGTTCTCTTGAAGATGATGTACATTTACATGAATATATTTAAATTTTAATTCACATTTTATTCATAGGAAAACACCAGGTGAAAGATATGGACACATACATGGAGCCTCTCATTGATGAGCTATGTGAATTATGGAAGGGTGTCAACATGTATGATGTATCGAGACCTAGCAATGATAGGATATTCCTTTTTCATGCAATACTTATGTGGACAATTCAAGATCCTCCGAGGATCTCTGTGTGTTGTGGTAATCTATTTATCATATTCATTTGTAATCAATCTATTTATGTTACTAATCATTAATTAAATATGGTTTCCATACTAATTTTTCAGGCCTACAGACTAAAGGGAAACATGGTTTTCCATCATGTGGGCCAAACAATGTATCTAGGCAATCAAAGGATATTAAAAAATTGTGTATGATGAATATATGCACTTATTACCTCAAAACCATTGTTATCGCATGCATGAGAAAAATAAGTTCAATGGAAAGGAAGAGAAAGGAAAGGAGGTGGAAAAAGATGAACCCTTTGAGGTGGAAATCAACATATGACAAAAAGGAAGGGAGAGCTTATCCATTGGGAATGAAAATACTATCTAAGTTTTATAAGTTAGAGTATTATGAGCATCTCCCAATAGCTCATCTATTTGATATAATGCATATTGGAAAAATGTGGCAGAGTGCTTATGGAAACATCTAAAGGGAACCAACAATGAAGACCAAATAAAATTAAGGAAGGACCTCAAAACCATCAATATGATGTCAAACATGTGGTTACATGAAAATAACACATATGATCTTACACCATGGGTTCTTACATCAGAGGAGAAACAATATATGTTTGATACTATGCGTGCCATAAGATTTCCAACTAGTTTTGGTGCGACATTAAAAACCGTATTCACAAGAGATGGTTCAAAGTTTTCTAGAATGAAAACACATGATTGGCATAATTGGATAAAGGTAATTCATGATATGTTATATTTCTTGGTAGTATAATTGAAATTTTCAATATATTAGTAATGTAGAAGATAATATATAGTTTAAACACTATTTTTCAATGTTGGTGTAGTATGTGCTTCCTACAACAATACAAAGCACTTTCAACCATGACATTGCACAAACAATTTACAAATTGTCCAAATATTTGAGGTATTCTAAACCATCATTTGTTATTCAATAATTATTTTTTTCCTTCTATAAATATCATTTTCAATGTCTTTATAAATGTTTTAACATATATTTTACAAATATTATAATTGGTGATATGTTAATGCTTGTTACTAAAATTTATAGGTGGGTCTCATCTAAAGAGATACATCTAGATGAGCTGAACTATTGGAAGAGGAATGTTTCTCTTTTGATGTGTGACATTCAAATGTGTTTCCCTCCAAGTTTATTCAATTCTCAAGAGCACTACCTTATACACCTGGTAGAAGAGATTGAACAATGTGGGCCCATCCATCTTAGGACAATGTGGCTTGTAGAGAGATATATGAAGGTCCTAAAACATTTTGTGAGGCAAAGAGCTCAACTTGAAGGTTCCATGGTTGAAGGGTACATGGTTTTTCAAACCATGGTTCATTTATCTGAGTACTTTCCTCAATTGCATGGAGGCTCCAAGATTATGGGGTGATCAACAACCTCAATCCATTGAAGATAGAAAACTAGAGGGTCAAGGAACTTCAAAGAGGATAAAAGGTAATCTTAAATGTTAGTAGTAGTTTTTAAATCTTAAGTATTATATGATGCATCCTTTAAAGAATGGTTAGATAAATGATTAGTTATACTTTCTATTGTAGATGCTAAGGAGTGGGATTCATTTCATTTTTATGTTGCATATAACTCTAAATTTATGTTAGAATGGATGGAGAAGTATGCTGAACAAAAGAAAATAGAAGATGAGAAGGCATGGGCTGATATATATAATAGACATGGTCAAAACTCTAATAGAGGACTTCTGCATGCCATAAAAGAAAATGGCCAGATAGATGCTCATGGCATTAGCTAAAGACAAATATTGAACATGAGGAAACCAAGGGAATGAAAGCAGTGATAAAAAAACAAGTAGATTTCTTTAAAGGATCTATAAATGGGAGGTAATATACAAATAAAGTATTATGATGAACATTATTTAATCTAAATTTTTTTATCATTGAAACTATTTAGTTAACCTTTTGTGTCCTTGAATCTAATTAGATAATATGTACATATGCATTTAGGTAACATATTACAAAGGAATGTGGATTAGCGATCATCATTTTCAAATTAGGAAGATCGATGAGAAGCGGAAAACTTATGATAGTGGAATTTCAGCACCATTTGAAGTGGAATGTTGTTCACATGCATATGACACAAATACAATCACAAGTACACTTCGATATTATGGAGTGTTGGAGGATATAATAGAGCTTGATTTCACATCTTTTAAAAAGTTATTTTTCATGTTGAATGGTATAGGCTCATTGAAGTGGGCCTTGAAAAACTATTTTGTTGCATGAGAATGGATTCAATATGATAAATACATCAAGGTTTTGAATCTTTTTGAAACCTTATGTGTTTTAAACCAATGTAGTCAAATATTTCTTGTTCCAAATTTAGAACACCCTAGTTGGTCTTTTGTGATAGATTATGATCCAAGAGGATGAAGAGTGACCTTTTTCAAGATGTGAAGGCCATGATGTTTGAAGAGGTAGATGATCCACTTGAAGACATAGATGACCAAGAGGAGGATGTTGATAACATGACTATTGATGATGAATATGAACAAGATGAAGTTCCAGAAGGACAAGAACAACATTTTGGTGATCAAATACATGAACATGATGAGTTTATTGATCATCATTTACCTATGGCTGAAGGAGATGAAGATCATGAGAACCATGGTATTAATTTATTTGTGGATTTGGGGCCCATTAATTATGGTGTATTCATGCCTCTAGATGAGGAAATTGTAATGTTGATATGAAGATGATTTTATTTAATCATAATATAAACCTTAAAATCATTGTAAGGACATAACACAATTTGATATATTTTCTAGAAATAGAGTATTATGTATATTTTATCTATGCATTATTTTTTTTAACATACCCTATAATTTATGAGTGGATTGCTAATGTTTTTTTCTCTATGTCAATGCATACATTGCACATGTTTCCTTGTTTCATTAAATGTTTCCTTATTGCAAATATATGAAGATGCACATCTTTGGTCCTTTTGAATATATATATATTTTGATACATGAAATGAAATGGAAATTTAGTATTGCATATGTTATTATTCATTTGTTAGTGAAGTTGTTCAATGTTACATGAACTTTGAAGTTTTTTTACTATTAATAATTTTGTTTTATGATATTTTGAAGGATCATGGCATGCCCTCTACATATGCACTAGAAAATCCTAACATGAGAGTGCTCCGTCAGAAGTAAATATCATACCATACTTTCTACATCCAACATTGAAATTTTAGTATTCCAATTCCATCAAGCATGCCAACACATAGTATAACACCAAAGTTAAGGAGTAACCCTTCATGTGTGGGTTCTCTCTAAATTCATCCTCCAACACCACAACATGCTTCCTTGACAAGTATCATAGAATCACAAGCCAAAATTTTAACGCTCCTACTAGATACTCCTGAATTTTATGAAGTTAGATAGGAAGTAATTAAGAAAATTCATGCATTGGAGTCTACATTGCTGGAAAGTATAGGTCTTGCTATGCACCTGAACAGGTATGCTTATGATAATTAATTATTTATAAAAAAATCCTAACAATAGTCCTAATTATCATTCATGTGTTATAAAAAAGTCATAACAACAATTTTTCATATTGCATGGTTTACAATAGTCCTAACAAACATTCATGCTCTATACATGTAGGAAGAAAATGGCATGCCCCTGATGTACCTATAGGGGAAGCTACTACGACCCCTATGACTACAACAATCTCCACAGTGAACACAAAAGGAAAGAAAGAGGTTACAATCTTGTTAACCTAACCTTAAAAATGATGGAAATGTCTTAAAAGATGAAATGGGGCCTTGGGAAATTTTTCCAATTTCTATTTCATGCATAATTCCTATTTGGAAATACCATACAAGTGGATTGGAGAAAGCAAGCCATTTTAAGAAAGATGAACTCTTTGAAGATGTCATAAAGAGTTTTGAAATCTTCTATGGATTTTAACAAGGATTTCATAATGGATTATGCAAGGTAAATTCATTCATTCTAAAAGAGACAAAATAAGGTCAAAGCTAACAAATGACCTGAGATATCCTTGACCAGCTTGGATCACTAACCAAACAACATGGGATGAGCTTATCAAAGATGCCAAATTCAAGAGAAAGTCCTTCAAAAATCCAAACTACATGCCATCTGCATGAGAAGGAGGTAAAAGACGCCTTGAGATACAACAAAGGCTACCCAAGCTAGGGTGTCAAGTATTGGGTCCCATAAATTGGGGTCGGGTGGGTATAATAGTATTCGTGGGAGCTTGGTAAGTGAATAATTTCATTTATTTTTTATATTTTTTTGGTGAGTTGAATGTATTGGATGAGAAATGATACTTGATAAATTAAAATATCTTTGTACACTTAGGTTCACCAATTTTGAAAGGAAGCTTCAGATGAAGATATGAAATATGCTTTATTGCATGGTTCCCAAGGCCTCCAACAACATATGATAGATCGAGGGGAGAAATTGGTCATTGAGCATGAATTTGAGGTAATTTTATTATAGTATTTGATGACATAATAAACCATTTAAGTATTAATGTTGTGGTAATTTAATTAACTAAAGTATGTTGTTTAATAGGATTTACAACAACCAAACTCCTTAAATGAAAAATTGATGCAAAATGAACATGAAGAGGCCATAGAAGGATGTGATGATTTTGTTGTTGGAAAAAATGAATTGATTGACCTTCTTGCAACTCATTTGGAAAACAACCCAGAAATCTAGCAGACAAGAGTTCGGGATGATGAGGATGTTCAACATGATTATCATGTTGCACCATCTATTATAGTTCCTCATCAAAAGAGGACAAAAAGGAATAGATATTTTTCCTATCCTAAATAAATTAAATTAGATTTAAATTTCATGAATTATGGATGAGTTATTTCATGACTTATTGACTTATTGATTTGAATTTTATGTAATAGTAGTGAACTTGTAAAAATTTGAATTATACCTTACCAATCAAATCAGTAACTCCTGGGAGGATACATTGTATGTGTCTTCAACATACCTAGTAACTTCCTTTATATTGAAGACCTACATGCACATGAGTACCGAAATGCACTTCTTGGAGATTGCACTTTAGGGCTTGTTAGTATATCCGTTTCTTGAGATTTTCTTTATGTATGAGGTCATTCATAGTCCTTTGATAGCCATGTACACATTTAACCGTGATAAGAAGAAATTTTTTTAATTTCACAGATGTGTGATGCAAATCCATCCCATATTTTAATTTCACAGATGTATGTGTGTTGCAAAACAATTTCTACGGATAAGGATGTAAAATGCCTTCGAGATCTTCTAATCAGATTTGTATTATTAAATTTGTAGGCTTCTTCTAACATCTATTACTGGAATACACATATATGTGAGGTCCTTTGTTATATTGGTGAATGCGTCTTATGCTTGAGTTTTGTCTATTTATTAGGATTTGAAAATGCACACAAGATTATTATGCTACAGATTATTGACCTCTGCAAATGCACACAAGCTATGAGAAATAAGGTGCATAAAAATGAACTTGATAAATTTGCTGAATGCGGACTTGATCTTGGTGTTGCTAGACAGGTAATGTAATTCTTGAGTTGTGGCATAGTTTGAGGAGTTGTAAAGGTTTCTTAAAGATTTTCGCTATCCAAACAGTATGCTTCTATTTTCTGTGTGAAATGATTTTTGAAAAATTTTCTCAATCCAAGTTTGTTTTGATATGCAAAGTGCAGGAAGTACTTGAAAAGTCCAAAGATGGTGCTGGAGTTCCATAGGAATTTATTGGTTTGCTGTCACTATTTGATCCTCCTCGCCATGATAGTGCTGAATTTTCCACTTGGCAATATGGGTTGGCCAGTCTTGGTCATAACCATATAATATTTGAAGCCTCATTCAGCTACCTCACCAGGAAGATTAATGGAAGAAAACTACGCTAGGTATTATATAATGGAATACACTTTCCTATTATGTTGTTTTTATGTGAGATTAATATGAATCTAATGCATTGAATGGTATAATGTCATGAATATGAAATGAATGGGAAGATAAAATCATGCTTTGAGCATGAACAATCTTAATCTAAATATTGGATGGTATGGTGTTGGAAGGTAGCTATGTCCAAGGAGATTGCCTAGGTTTACAAAGCAGCAATTGATTTCTATATTTCGAACTTCCCAAAACATACCAATAGTTCAGGGAAGAGGACATAATGAGAGCTTGCAAGAGGGCGCTGTGAGGATTAGAGATATCATCACGTGCTATTTTCTACTATAGTCCCAAGCATTTAAAGAAAAAATATCTTTAGGTTCTTGTCATGTAGAAATGTCATGAATATGAAATGATAAAACAACTCCATAAACACTTTTACATACTATTCAACTGATATTTCTCTTGTTGGATGATGATCTATTTTCATTTCAAATTAATTGGAAATAGACTTTTGTTTCTGCTTAAAGTATTCCAATTTATTTTCATCATACCTTCTTATAGTCTTTTGTCTAATTTCTATAACAGAAATCTAAACTGAACCAAGAATTTGTTATCGAGGAATTATGAACTTCAACTAATTCATTCAATCTTATCAACAATTCTATAATTGCATGAGTTCAGAGTGTAAAATGTAAGTTATAAGGGGAGTTTAAAAATGAATGAAGATGACAAGATCGTGATCTAATTTAAGTCCATGAGGCTTGTCCTAGTGATCTCTTGTTGACCACTTGTGAGTGGGTACACAAAGGCATGTATGAGACAGAAGAATAGAGAATACTGAACTATTATCTGTTCTCAACTTCCAAATGCCAATAACACTATGTGTATGCAACCAAGAGATCCAGATTGAAATTCTTCTCCTAAGGTTACTTAAGAAATTAAAGTGAATGTATTAAGGGATTCCTGCCTGGCATGGGTAAACATTATACAGCTGCTCTCAACTCACTTCCTTCAAGGATTCAAGACCCTTGTTCTAGTACTAACTAAATTCATATCATATTTCTACTCCCATCATGTACCTGTCGTGGCCTAAAGGTTGATCAATTCTTCATTTGGTGGATGGTTGTCAAAATATGCAGATGGTAAGAGGGGTCCTACTGAGAAAAGTGGTGTAGCAGAATGGAAGGAATTCTGTATTGGTTCTGTTTCCAGTTCATAAACTGAATTCGTAAGAACCCAATCTGCTTCACGGATGCTCTGGAGTGACAAAAATATTACGTGCAACATAAAGTTTGTCATCTCTGTTTCTTGGAGAAAAGATGGAAGGTCGCTCCTATTCATTGTAAGAACTCCTGGAATGTAATTCTATGCAGACATGTGTTTCTAGAAAAAAAAAACAATATATAACTTTAGAAAATATGACCAGCAGGTGACTGCAGACAAGTACACTGCCCAACGTTAAAAACTTAACTATTCTGACCCTCTTAAAAGGGAAACCCACCCCTCTACTTTTGATCTTTATCTGGTCTTAGTGTACATAAACTATCAAAATAAATTGAAATCAGAGGAAAATATTAAATAATGCCTGAAACATTTTGCTTATGATCAATGGAAGAAAATGAGTCCAACAAAAAAGTTTGTGATGTTTCTCAATGCATTGGCTTCTGTGTGTTGTCTCTCATTCTCTTTTGTAGGTTAAGAATGAAACAGATTTATGAACTGTGAAGCCCTAAGGTCCATAATCCATACAAAAGTGTATAAAGGAAAAGGCTCTGGGAAAATGAATATCGTTATATATATGAAAAACAGAAAAACTGATCAGAAAATAATTACAGTCAAGAACTATATATGTATTTTATTTCCTGCATTACTGTCAAGAAGTGGATGCTTCACATATTTCTGTGATAGGCTGCACTTTATATCCTGCATTAAGTTTCATTTATATTTTTGTTTCAGACAACAGGAAATTCAACGTTTCAGATATTGTAAGGCTTACAATAATTTCAAAAGTTTAAACTACAAATTTACACATAAGTAAGTAACACCCAATTGCATTCTAAACTAAATTGGCTCATCCGTTGAGAAATGCAAACCCCATGATAGATAAGGACTCGTGGGAATGCATTTTTTTACACAATACCATCCGGTCTCATTCCGGTGAAAACAATGTTTTGTGAATATCACCTCACCAAATCTCACAAAAAATGCCCATCAAAAGTGTTGTTTGTCTCCTATAACATCTATGTGCTTACCATCTGCATATTCATCCAAATACCTCCTATAATTATTACTAGGGGTCCATTGTTTGTTCGAAGATACTAAGAACTTACATAGGAAACTTCCCAACATCGACTTTAAAATTTGGAAACTACATACATGGTGGGTGGATCAGAGGGCCGTTTATTGGTGTAAAGCAAGGCCAACTCGGAAATATTTTCTTATAATCCCAAGATCTCTACAAGAGTTTACAAATTCTCTATCAACTATTTCCATGACTTATAAACGTTGTTCTCTACTTTTATGAATTTTAGTTTTGGATGTTAAAGTACAACTCCATCCACATTTGATCAATAAGGAGGTGTTAGACTTGGTTTAATCTCCAAATTCCCCTTATTCTCACACAATGTTTTTTTCTGTAAAATGCATTATTTGAAAATTAAATTTTCTTGTGTAGTTTTAGGCTTTTCCTTGTCTCGAGACTTCATGTTAAAACTTGAACTCATGTGGGAGTTTAATCAAGTCTAATTAAATGTTTGTCAATGTTGGTCACTTATGTCTTACACGTGTTAAAAATCAACCCACGAGACCTCTTAGCATGGAAAAACATGACTAGAGTTAAGATGAAACTACTTATTTTTGGAGGAGAGAATAGGAAAAATTGGGAATTCGATGGATGGTGAAGATGAAGGTTTGAGAAGGAAAAAAAGTAGGGTTCTAATAGAGAAGACCAAAAGTTGAAGAAAATTTGCTAAAAACTCAATCCAGACTCTCATAATTTTTATATTGACCTAAGAAGATTAAGATTTCTCATACTTTTCATGTATTCCAAATATGAAGGATATTTTCAAGTCAAAAAATGAAATAAGGAGGTTTTAAACCAGAATCCATGTTTGTTTGGTTAGTTTAACATCTTCTGTCTCATATTTTTACACACAGTCCTGTAGAACATTATTTCCTTGCATGTTTCTTCTGATTTTTCTTTATTTTCATGTGTAAAAGTGCATGAAGTGACTAAGAAAAGTGTTTGTGCAGGTTTTAATATCTGACTTAAAGTGAAACTATAACTTCTTTTTGCAAAATTATTTATCAAACTAGGTCTTTACCACTGTAAATACAATTCTTCTTTTACATTGGTAAGAAAATATCTCTATTTTCCTAGTGGAACACAAAATTTCTTTCAAAATCTTCAATTAGATATTGTAAAAGAACTCCTTGCAAGTTTCATAGAAAATTTTGATGATTTGACTCTGTAAATGATGAATCTTAGTAGTAGTCTGACTGTAGGTTACCATAAAGCCCAATTTAATTTTTGCAAATGAGTGACTCGAAATTCAAATTTGACCTACGAAGGTTAAAAATTGTATTGTCTTCAAAGAAATATTACCAGTAATCTTCAAATAATGTCCCTCCATGAAAATATCCTTCTCTGTTATGCTAGTCTGACTGTGCATGTAAGGTTTAAGCATACAACTAAGAATTTCACACAAGGAAATGGATTCACCACTTTATTCTCAGGATTTTTAAGCATTACACAACCCTTTATCAAAAAGGAAAGACAAAAACTATATTCTTCTTTGCAACTGTATACTCAGGGTTTGAGTTCTAAACCCTCTTACCATAGATAATGAATTTAATCAAACTTATTTGAAGAAAGTTTGTTTAAGTCTAGAGAAACTTATTCATACCTTCCTTCAATGATCTCAGCCACCTCAAGTCTCCATCACTTTATTAAGAAAATAACATGTGTTCCATCTATTTGGGTGGTGTGCAGTCACATACTCAACATTTTTGGTGTGTTCTAACACGCAAAAAGGAGAAATAGAAAGATTTAATCTCTAATCTCTTGTATACCTTGCCATCATATTCATACACACCGCACCACATGAATCCACTTCCCATACTCCCTAAGACACTTACATATTTTTCCTTTTACTAGAGCACAATAATACATATTATCAAGCATGTTTCAGACTTAAAGTTTTATAACCATACCTCAGGCACACTAAACAAGAAGGAATTCACCATCTACCATTCCAAGTACTTCACAACCATGTTCATTCATATTAATTTAAAGAGTTATTTAGAATACATTTGCAAGTAATCACAGTATTAAGTAACATATGGCAACATAAAGACTTACAAGAACAATCTCTCTTTCATACTGAGCTATGCAAAATAGATGCACACTTATTCTTGCATACTGAATGCCTCAATTATAGGGATGGATGGGTCCAACTACTCTATTTCTACTGCTTGTGCAACAAGCACTTTCTATCTCATAGGTGCTGCAAATCATATAATTATTTGTAAGCTGTTTACACTTCTCTTATTACTTGTTGTTTACAAAAGAGATGCATTTCATTACGAAAATGTTTGTGCAGGTTTTGAATCTACATGTTTTCAAATTGGTGTGTTTTTAGGATTATCTCTTCAAACTGTCTACGATGCTGCTATTATTCCAATAGGTAAAGTGGTAAGAAAATACTATTTTGGGTGGAAAACCCATTCCTTATATTCCTTGGAATTAAACATTTTCATGCATGTTTATGATCTTATTGTTTTTGGTGGTTCCATTCTTTTATTCCTTGGAAGTTCACATTTTCATGTGTGATGATCTTGCATTTTCCTAGCAAAATATTATTTCAAAGGAAGAGTCTTTCTAGTTTTGTTCTTTTTCACACCAACATTATAACATTTATAATTTTTATAAATTTTTTTCTTTAAATAGGATGAAGCATAGAATAGATATTGTTTGGAAGATTAAAAGGGCATCTATTTTCTTCTTGTATTTTGGCTTGTGACACAGTTATATTTCAAAAAGGAAAGATTATGATATGATTGTATAATAACCATATTCATATATTTACTTTTACCGGGCTTCACATGGTCACTGTCTAGAAGTATTCTTTGAGTTTTGAGGTGAACATATGTCTATAGGTCTTGGGGATTTTTAGCTCCATTCAGGGCATTTATCAAAAAGGAATGATGATCCCACAAGAGCATTACGTCTGTGGGATGAAGTATGATTATTGGTCCATTATGATGATCCCACAAAAGTATAAATTTTTTCTTTAAATAAGATGATTTAGAGTTAGATATTGTCTGGAAGATTAAGAGGAAATCTATTTTCTTCTTGTATTTTGGCTTGTGACTCTAAGTTATCTTTTACAGGATTATGATATGATTGTATAATAACCATATTCATATAATTACTTTTACCGGGCTTCACATGGTCACCGTCTGCAAGTATTCTTTGAGTTTTGATCTGGTGAACATATGTTTGCTTGCAGGTCTTGGGGGATTTGTAGCTTGCGGGGCATTGTCAGAAAGGAATGATGATCCCACAAGAGCATCACGTCCATGGGATGAAGTATGATTATTGGTCCATTATGATGATCCAACAAAAGAATCATGTCATTGATCTCCTTTTGCTTTGTTCTGATATCAAAGCATCTCATACTTGATTTTGGGACAACTTTTCAAATTAGCTAAACTAATTGCTCCACTTTTTGACAGGATCGTGATGGGTTTTTCATGGGGGAGGGAGCAAGAATTCTGCTTCTTGAGGAATTAGAACATGCAAAGGTACATTCTTTGTCAAGAGGCATCTTTTGCTAGTGACTGAAGTTTGAGGCTATCTAGCTTGTATTTTGAGGTTTGTAATTGTTATATGCTCTAATAGATATGTTGCATTCTCGGTAAGGAATATTTTTCTTTGGCTACTATAAATTCTGTGATTGTAGATGTTCTTAATGAAGTATATTTTTTGTTTTGTACAAGGAGATATCTAATCACCCAGAAGCATATGTTAGAAGATCATCTCTTTTTTCAGCATCTCGCATATTGATAGCTCTCCATCCATCATTTATAGAAAAATATTTAAGTGGCGGTGATGCTAAGATTGCTAAAGGGCTGGAATGGATTCACACTTGGGATCTTTGTGTTGCGTAATTTGATTTTGACTTTGAGTGTTTATGGTATGTACCATATATATTAAGTTTAGTGGAATTATTGATTAGTCTTTGTTACTACAAGTTACACCTTATGAGTTCATGACCATCCATATCTATTTCACTATTTATTTGATTAACAAATAGAAACCGAATGTGTTAATAATTATTGACGATTTAGATATACGAACTTTTTTAGGCATATAACATTTAACATTTATGATTTATTATCTTAATAGAGCACCTTGGAGAATTGAACCAATTGAGGAAAATACCAATTAATTATGTACTCCATATTTTAGACCTTTTGGGGTGATGACAAAAAAACATCTGCAGTAGTAGTGAACAATATGCAAAACTATTTTTAATGTCATCCATATTCGTCTTACAACAACATGTTCAAATAAGTCTGCATAGTCTGCACTGCTGCATAATTGAACAAGAGTTTCCTTGAGGACATGTTAATAATCTACATTATGGAAAGACAAATAAAATGGGAAGAGTACCTTCACCTAATACAATTTATTGTTATAAAAATTCCTATCACTTTTCTCTCAAGATGGCCCTTTTCAAAGTGTTATACAGAAGGTGGTGTAGGAATCCTCTTGGTTGGAATGGGATGAATAATATACCGATCCAAGGAATGCAAGTGTTTGACTATTATGATGAAAATATTCATCTCAAAGATAGGTTAAAATAATCCTCAGATAGACATCTAAGTTTTGTTAACTTTAGTATGATTCCTAATGAGTTTGAGATTGGTGATAAGGTATTTCAAGCTTTTAATGTACAAAATATTAACTGGTCTCTGCTCAACTTATTTATTCCTGAAATTGTTAGTATGAACCTATGCTGAAATTGATCTTATGGAAGTGGCATCTCATCTTGTTACTGATAAATCATAGCAATATATTTCTGCAGAGAAGGTGAAAGACTGGAGTGGACATTGTTTTGGCATATGAGATTATTCGGGCCATTGGTAGTGGTTACAATTTGTGATTATAGTTAACCTGCTACAACATTGAAAGATATGGAAGTAAGAAGAGTCTAGATTTGAAAATCAATTTCCTTAGTCCTTTCACTATATGGGTTTAGCGTGATAGGTGTGGTGGTATGTAACTTGTAGTCTTTTACAGAAGCATATATATGAATAATAGTGATGAGACAATGTGAGGTAGCAGAGGAAGTGGTAAATCTATATAATCTGGTTGAAACTTGATATTAATTCCTTTGTCTCTAATTCTGGGAGGCATTTGTCCAGTGAATCAACATTGATGTCCAACCTTGTTATCTGAAGTCTCTTTGTTGAGGAGTCAGGAAATGCATCTCCAGGGAAATTAGTAATTCTATGAGTTTTTATAACAATATATTTCAAACAATACTTAGTTATCACAGATTCCTTACTGCTAGATCATGAGCTACTATTGAAAAGAGGATTATTCATAGAATTAGATCTTAGGATACATCTAATAAAATTGGAATGATAGAGAGAATATTAGCATGGCCCCTGTGCAAGGATGACACTCCAAAAGAAAAGAATTAAAATTTAGATGAAGACAAAATTACAAAAGAATGTGATGTTTGGTGATGCTATGGTCAAGAGTTCTGACTATAACCTAGCACACTTGAGTCTAGTATAGAATTTGATCATAGTGATTCTTGCTACGTAGGACTTGTGGGTTCATTTTATATTTTTCCTCGTAATTCTCCTTTGTAATTTTCATCACGTCTCTATAATTTTTGTGTACTATTGGATGTGAAGATGCAGTGATAATATAACTGATCTAGTTATATTTTTCTTTCTTACTTTTCGTACTTGGTGGATTGAATGGACACAAACTTAATCCATCTTTTGTACCATTTCATGCAAAATTTCAAAAACATTGTTCAATCTTACTTTTCTCTTGAGATAATGCTCTGCATTGCCTTGGCTCAGGTTCACTCAGAATTAAGGAATTGGCTTAAAGTAAATGTCAGTCTTGAAGTAGCAGAGTCAATCTGAATTATCTATGGCGGTAACTAGCTTCTCTCAATATTTCTCTCCTTACAATTTGAATGATTTTTTATTCTTATCATCACTGCCATCTTCTTTTGGGTCAACGATGGAGGAGGAAACTTGAATATTGCTGAAATTTTAAGGTCATTGTAAAGAGTGGATAAATTCTCTATGTTCATGTAGGATAACATGTTCTTACTCATGCCATGCAAAATCACTTTAATATGTGCCAGTCAACTTCTTGTTTGACTGGAATAAATACACCATTACTTGTTTTGCATATTGCAGGTTTAGTAAATGCTGGAAATTGTGTTGAGTTGGCAGCACATCTTAATGTTGATGGATTTCTAGTCGGAGGGGCTTCTCTGAAGGTTGGCTGCAAACTGTTTTACCCTCTTTATACCTTTTCGCTGAAGTTATTCAAGCTCTCCAGATTGTTTACTTCAATACAAACTTTTCTCATCCTGGCCTACAAAAGCTTGTGGTCAAGTTATGCTTGGAGGTGACTATACTCTTTGTTATGTGAGCTTGTATCATCAAAATAACTTCAAGTATAAGAGCAATGTTATTATGTATTGTATTTTCAAGTTACCCATCACATTATGCAAAGGCTCAACATAGCATGCCTTGTTATTAAAGATGGCCTTTTTTATGAAAGGTTGATGGTTTCTTGTTATATGTTTAATTCAACCTCAGTATTTTAATGAGATGTTTGTCGGTTATAAATTTTCAAGTGATAGTTGATAAACGCAACTCATTATAATATTTATTTTGATGTAGACTAAAGATGATTTTCTTGGTGCTATTGATAGTAAAGAATTGTATCAAAGTTGAGACAATCAAAGTGAAGAACATGAAATGACAGTTCTTCGATAAAGAGACATTGACTCAAACTAAAAGTTAAGAAAAAGAACCTCAAAGTAACCCAGTGAAGGAGAAGCATCGCTTGAAGTTGGGAGTGGAGATAAGGTGTTCATATTGTGTGCAAAGGTTTAATGAAATTTAGGCACCCTTTTGTATTTTATCATTGTATTTAAAGGGTTAACAATATTTAGACACCCTTTTGTATTTTATCTTATTTGATATTAATAAAATGTTTGTGGACCCATTTGTTGGGCACAAGATTCAAATCAAATTGTTTTTAATTTATAATATTCCTTACCAGTCTACTCTAACATCATAGACGATATGTAGCCATCGATTGCACTATATGATATTTGGTTATTATTTATTCTTGAAATTCAGATTTTTCATTCTTTAAATTTGTATCGTCTCTAGAGAGACAATAAAAATTGAAATTAGTATTGTCTCTAGAGAGACAAAATTAGTATTTTGTATTGTCTCTAGCGAGACAATAATGATATTGTCTCTAGAGAGACAAAAATGATATTGTCTCTCAAGAGACAAAATATGTATCAACCTATATTGTCTCTGGAGAGACAATATTAGAGACACCCGCTTTGAGACAATAATAGAGACAATATACAACTTTTTTATCATCTCTATTTGAGATAATTTGGTCAAGTATTGTCTCAAAACACCCCCTTGTAGTAGTGACACCATGCTATATGACTAATGCAACATCTTATGACATCAATGAATCATCAATGACAACACCATGGTCTCTCCTATGCACACCAAGACACCTTGACATCAATGACAACAACAATGACACATTTCCAACACCGAGAGCACATGCAAATAATATTTTTTCTCTTTTTCCAAATGGGATTATTAGTGGTTGTGTCTCACAAACACACAAAGGAAATAAACATTTGAGTCATGGAAATGAATGGTCAAGGTTTTGTGTCAATGGTTGTTGATGGATGATGTCATCGTGGTTGTTGATGAGGTAAACCCAAATCATTACCTTAATCATTAAAAAGAAACCTTAATAGTAAATATTTATGAAATTAATGATAGAAGGAAACCTAAATGTAGAGTTTCAGTGTCTAACATATGTAGAGTGTGGAATTCGACCATATACAAGTTTCTCCCTATTTACAGGGCGGAAAAAGGAGACTCTATGATGTAAGAATTTGACCCACCTATCCACGTAGTTCACCAATGGGTGTCACTCAAATATTGATTAACATTATCATCTATTTGTTGATCGGGTCTTTGGGTAATGACTACAAGTTCATTTCCAGGTCATATGTTCAAACCTTGACGATAACATTGCCGGTAGTGCCAAAGTCAATAAAAGAGTGGCGGAAGATCATGAAAACCTTGTCTAATATATACAAATGATAATGCTTCAAATTTTATAAGTGCCAATGTGACTTAAGAAAACAACAATTAATCTCACCTAAATTCTAATTTGCCTCTTTAATAATTTTTTTTTTTGAATGAAATCTAAATGGAAAATGAATGAAATAAGAAACAATATATGTAACAATATTTTAAAGGAAACTCCAAAGATATGGTATGCTTTTATTATTAAAAATGTTTCTAAATTTTCTTTTAGACTTGGAAAGAAGAGTTTCTAAGAATAATTGTATTTATCTTTTACCTTCAATTACAAAAAAAAGAATAAAACACTTTCTAAAATATTGTATTTGAAGATAAATTAATAACTACTGAATTTATTTCTTAAATAGTATGATTTACATTGTTTTTTTAAAATGAATGAAGTCACGCTAACATATTATATTGTATGCTCCACATATTATAATATTGGATCATAAAAAAATATCTGATTTATTAATATTTTAACATGTCAATTTTATAGTTTTAGATAAAAATTAACTTGTTTAAATATACGTTTTGAATTTTTTAAATTATAAATTACGACTAAAACATGAAAAAATGGTCCACGAGACCATCAAATTCCGTGTTTGTTTGTATCATTTAGGATTACCCACAAAAATAAGGGCCTCTGATTTTATTTATTTTTAGTTTCATCAATCTTTTAGGAAATTAGACATTACAATCTGTTGAAACAAACCATTTTATCACCCAATTTAGAAAATAAAATAAAATTAATGTATAGGAATTTCTTCAAAATGTACATAAATGTTAAAAATTCGACCTAATATTTGAGCCAAAAAGTCGTAGTAAAATTGTCTCTAATCAATATAATCGGGTAAAAAATAAAGACAAAAAAACTCGTAGTTACTCAATTAGAAAAAATAAAATAATGATCAAAATTTAAGTAAACATTTAAGCCAAAACATAGTATTTTAAATAGGAAAACCCTTTCCAACCATTATATTTTAGCTTTATTTCACATTTGTAAACAAAACTAAGTATCTAATTGATTTAGCACTTTTATACTTTCAAGATGAGAGATGTTTCTATATATCACTCAATTTAAAATATATATGAATATATATATAGTCATCTTAAATTTGTATGACTTTTTGAATAAGATGATAATATATCTCCTTTTGAGATGAGAGATGTTTTTATATGTCAATCAATTTAAAAGAGGGAGTGATTAGCTATATTATGTTTAAAAGGAATATAAAAAAAAGGAGTAGGAAAAAAAAAAAAACACCATGAAAACTTGATAATGCACCAATAATTCTTATTTTGAAGAAATTATCAACAAATAAACAAACACTATTTAATAAATAGTAATTTACTAAAGGAAAGTTGTAGGTTTTTAGAAACTTATAACTTTATAAATTTATAATATTTTTCCCTCCGTGGATGGATTCTTGTATTATGAAAAACCCATAAGTCCTTGCAAAAGGAAGATAAAGTTTGTTTATCTAATTGATACGGGAGGCTTGAACCCTTAACCTCATGCTTATTTAAAAAACTATAAGTACATGCTATTCAACTCTGTCAACAAACTTATTATCTAATTAAGTATGAAATTTTGTTTGTTATTTTTCTTTCTTAATTTTATTAAGAATATTGTATTTTTCGTTTGTGGTGAATATGTAACAAATTTTGCATTAAAAATGAAAGGAAATGGACATTACATTTTTTTCTTTTTTAAATAAGATGAATTAGTTTTTAAATATTACTTAAACTTTTTTTTTTATACAAAATTATTTACTAAAAGAGGGAGTATGAATTTAGGACAATGTAGATGAGAATTTTGATTCATGTTGTATTAGAGGAATATATATTGAAGAAAAATGAAATTCTTAAATATCATATCGATCACATTGAACAAACTATTAACCATACAAGTCACTATGTAATGTGTTATTTAGTATCGCCCATGGCAAAGGTAACTATAGGTTTCACAATTCCATAACCAGTTATTATTATTCACACTTTTCAACCAATCAAGGTTTTTTATCATTTTCATAAACTAATAAACACTTTTCAAATCCATAATAAATATTATTAAACTTGCACATTTCTTAACAAAACAATTACAAAATGTCATTTATCTACAATTTGATTGGCCTACACATTAAGATGTTATTGTGGCCTTCAACAATTTCGAGAAAAAATGATGTCATGATATTTATTACAGGTTGTGGGGACTAAGTAGTTTGTCAGTTCTCGTTTTCCAAAGCGTTGCCCGAGTCATGTTGACTGTACTTCTGCCAAATCTGCATATATATTACCGAAAGATCAAATCTATCAGATCTACTTTACATTCATTATTCAGATTTACGTGAGAGAAGATCTGGATATTGGTTGTCGTTTGATACTACTATAAACTTGCTCGTGACAGCCATAGCAGAAGCGTTGAAAGAAGTAAGGGATTTCAAAATATTTGTTCTTTCATGATTGAAGGTTCTGATCTGTGCATTAGATCTTGAATCGATTCGCCGATTCAATGCAAAATCATAAAGATTCACATTAAAATATGCCTAGGATATGTTTCGGATTTATTGCCTCGATTGCCATCATCAGCTGCGGAAATATTGCTAGGCACCTACATCATTTTTTCATTGCATGCATTCGTATCTTTCTAACTCGGACCGTGCTCTAGCGTTGGGCATCAAACAAGCTTTACATTTTATTAACAGAGTTTGATGTGGAACAACTTGGCAATCAAAGAGATCACCTCGCCCCATCTATCATCGTATTTCTCGCTGTCCATCCGCCATCGGAATAAGTCTTCTGCCACAACCATGCTTCATTCTACCCGCTCTGTGCTGGTACGCTTCATTGAAGTGAGCAGATATTTAGTATATTATGGTGTCCTTAGTGTCAAACATGCGAAGTGTCACACATGGTAAGTCATTGGTCTCGCAATGTGTTTAGGAATAGATTCTATGTTTTTGTTGTTTATTAATTGTTATCTCACATGTTATGAAGGAGAGGCGCTCAGATTGACAGGGGCATCTGGAAGGCGGCATGTTTGATCAGCCTAAACTCCATTGTTAAAAACCGTTATTTTGTTAGGCCGTGATCTAAAATTCTGTAGTTTACACCGTTGATTATGAGGTGCGGGGTTTCTAAGATGCAGTGAATCTGAAAATCAAGGTGACCATCTAGGGTCTAATATGCGTGGTCAAACTCTGCTTAAAATAAGTTTAAAAAGCAAGAGAGAATTTACTTTATCATCAAGATCAGGGACATGGTCTGCTTCTCCGAGATAGATTATCCTAGCTTGTAGAAGCTTATTCCAAACCCGCTACCTGTCTTTTCCAATAGCCACTGGCTCCCCTATAACAGTTGCATCATATATTCTCGAATCGCTTTTATTACTCTCCGTGCTTGGTAGATTCTTCATGTTTGGTCCCAATTGCTCTGGTTTTTTAATAGGCTCCGTCTTCTTATTGGGTTCCAGCTGCTCTGGAATTTTCAAAGAATCCACTTGACCATTCTCTACTTTTGCAATGGAATGTATTGAGCAGATACCCAATGCCAACGTCGTCTTGAGAATTGCTTTCCGAATGATACGTAGATCACGGATTTTGCAGACTGTTTGACCAACCAGTGTAAGCATTCTACCTCGTTTGTCTGGTAAGACCTTCGTAATCTTCCTCGCATCGAGCTCCAGAAATTTAGAGGGAAACAAAGGACCGACTGGATACACACCCACTTCTTCGGACAACTCTTCCACTACTGCACGTTCGAGCTCGTAAAATGAGTTGGAAAATACCCATTTCATCTGCTTAATTTCTTCTCCCATGCGGATACTTCTTCGAAACATATATTCGCCGCCACGGAATTTCCTTCCACATTCCTCCAGAGTCCCCATCTCTCTTTTCTTCTAAGCCCTCTTCACTCCCGATCTGCTTTACATCTGAGTATCTGTATCACGCATTTCCCTGCTCTGTTGTCTTCATTTTCATTTTTACACGAGCTTTTTTAAGTATGGATTTTACCATTTTCAGGCCATCTCCATTGAATGTGCACTTCTCGGCTTACAAGTATCACATTTTTCTGAGTTTTTGAGGACCAAAAGTCATAAAATCTCTCGTAGGTCATCTGATCGAAGCTCTTACCACAGCTGGAATTCATGTTTTCCTCGACACAGAACGGCTAGAGAAAGGTGAGATTATTGGGTTGAGTTTGGAAAAGGCAATTGAGTCTAGTGACAATCTCATTCCTATTTTCTCAAGAACTTACGCAGACTCTGTTTGGTGTTTAAAAGAAGTGGGACAAATGTGGAAGTGCAGATCCACACAATTAATTATCCCTCTCTTCTATGACGTGGAACCCTCAGATGTTCGACACCCCCAGAAACACAACGACAGATATGCAGAGGCATTCGAGAGGCATTACAGTAATGGAAGATATCAAACACACGTCGTCGATGAATGGAGGATGCTCTTCATCAAGTTTCCTCCTTGTCTGGATGGTCTTTGCAGCTCGCTTCAGGGTACTGATATTTTTCATTTCTTGTATACGCTGAAAAGATTTTCATTTAACTATTTCTGCGCCATTTAATTACCATTACAAATTTCGGAATTTGCAGGTATGAAGGGAAATTGGTGAAGCGAGTTGTTTTCGATGTGATCATCTCAATTGATTGCATGTCGCCAAACACCCTGTTGAGATTAGTAATCATGTATCCAAGCTCAAGGGCATGTTAGCTTTCAATTTCAATGACAGAGCGATTACTGTTAGTGTTGCGTTGCATTTTCCCGAGGATCTTATAATAGGTATACTGCTCACTTTTTGATGTCAATATCACGAAAAGAAAATCAATTCAAATAAAATAAAGTTGGTTGAGTTAACGCCTCGACTGTTGTACTTGAGTTTGAAGAGACTGCTAAATTAATGCTGCAAAATGCCACCATGCCATATTGCAAAAACATTGCAAGAGAATGACAGGCAAGCTGCTATTTCTTTGACCGTGCTAATATTAATGATGTAGAATGTAATTTTTCGGTTGGAGACATTGCCTTCGTTGAATACCTATTTGCATTCAAATTTTCGTAGAACTAATAGTTTTGTGAACGAATGGACAGACTTGTGACAAATATTTGACATTAACATGAAACTAACAGAATTTAGCGTCAAGAAGTCACAATTCACTTTATTCATGTATTCGAATACTTATTTGAAAACATTACATACACGGTCATTCGCAAGATTAACTGTCACAAGACAAAGAAGGAATAGGAAATTTGACAGTCATTCAACTATTCTCAACAAAATTCTCCAAAAATATTTCATAACTTTTTTTTTGGGTGGCAATATTTTGAATATCATTGAGAGGCTCTCCATTGAGAATTGAGTATTCATGTCAAAGAAACAAGCTATCCCTAAAACGTACAAACATTGATTCGACCAGCAATATTTTACAAACATTTTCAACAAGCACACTTTCTTTTCATAATTGCACGAGAGTATTTTCAGTCCTTTTTAACACTATTTCCAATATTTTGATCCAAATTTTGTTTTCTTTCACAAAATGTGGTGTGCAAAAACAACATACATCATACAACTAATTATTTTAGATGTCAATTGTTTACTGACTGATATGTGAATCTTTCTTTGTGATACACGTTATGAATATAGACAATGTATATATAACATGCGATTTTGGATGCATGAAAATTCTGGGGCCGATTTATTTTATCTGTAGTTGCAATGGATGGCTATGATTACGATACTTTAAGACTATATGGCTTGGATTCCTATTTTTTAGTTCTTGCGTGGAGATTCGATAAGCCAACATTCATGGTCACAACCTAGAAGCCTTTAGTCAATTATGAGTTTTTTCTTAAAAATAATACGCGTCACAAATAACATGGACGTCAACAACAATGGCCTCACTAAATGCATGGCGCTGCTAGCATCATATCCCCTGATGCATTTGATAACGAGGAGGTCTGTAACAACAACGAAAATCTGTTTGAGCTCTTCTGCACCATTGACAGGGACAAGAATGCATAGACAGGCATCATCATGAAGCATTGATCAGTTGACCTTTGCTGCCACTATGGCAGTACTTAGCAGCATTGCTGCTCTTGTTATCTATATAGTAAACTATCTTTGACTGTATATCAATACGCTATTCAGTATAAAGGTGAGATATTTTTCAGACACAGAAAAGTACAGAAACAATCATATTTAAATAAAGTTTACAAATTGGAATCAAATGTTATATATACAATGACTCCCCCATTAACTCATTCATTCTAATCCCCTAAATACTTGGCCATTCTACCATTCCCTTTCTGGGTCTGTCAAATGATTGTCTTCTCGCCAAATTTAGTCAATTACAATCCTTGATCAATCATTTTTCTGTTCCAAATCCTTGATTAACGTTGAAGAATAAGCTCGCTCCAGTAGGTGAGAGAGGTCTTACAGAGAGGGCAGCATTGAGGC
Organism: Taxus wallichiana var. yunnanensis; assembly: GCA_018340775.1. NCBI lineage: Eukaryota > Viridiplantae > Streptophyta > Pinopsida > Cupressales > Taxaceae > Taxus > Taxus wallichiana. Next base: position 506,062,083 of record CM031243.1, on the reverse strand, counting down.
CAATGAATTCCTTTCGCCCAACATTTTGCCAGGCAAGAAATGCAAAACAAATGCCCGCAGCGTGTGATTCTTGGGTGATCAGAATTCAGCACCTCCTCCATGCAAATCCCGCATTCTCCAGAAGTATCATATATTTTTATATGCTCTGGAATCTCACTAGTCTTTTCTGGTCCCCAAATATAGTGGAGACAAGTTTTACAGAAAATACGCACTGGACGCTTCACTGTCACAACTGCATCTTCAATTTCCTCTCCTTTCTTATAACAGTAGAAACAATATAAACCGCCCTCTCCTCCTCCTCCTCCTCCTTCTTCATTCCCTGATCCCTCCACCTGCTCTTCCACATAATCCATTACATCATCATCTCCGCACCAAGTATTATTACAACTGGCCATGGCGTCACCTACTCTGCAATATTTTTACCTCCTTTCTTTTCTATGCACAACAATCTACTCTGCAATATTTTTACTCTGCACAGCAATCCGCAAGATCGTGAATGGGAATTTGTTGGTGTTCGACAAAATGCAATCAGCTTATATAAATAAAAGCAAAAGCAAAAAGCAAAATGATTAAATCTATAATTAGACAATTGTTTCCATGTTTTAATCTATAATTAGAAATCTCCCATCAAATCTCCGCCGTAAATGAATATTACTGATGGGAGATTTCCTAATTATAGATTAAAACATGGAAACAGTTGTCTAATTATAGATTAATCATTTTTGTTTTATTAATTTTAGATTGTATAACAAACCGCCTTAACCGAGGGTTACGTGATAAATACGAAATGACTTATTTTTAACTATAAATACATTCCGTTGTTTTCCTATATTTAGCCAACGCAATTTCCTTCAATATTATTTTTACCTCGTCTTATTACGCGAAGGCGTTTCCCCTATGGGAAAGGCCCCGCCGAATGTTTCTCCGACTATGTTAAATTTGATGTCCCAGACGTTTTTATTTTTGCCGTGTTTTGACGGTTTTGATGTTTTTCGTTTATTCCTTTGTTTTTGAGTCTTACAATCATGCGTCTATTTTGAGTCTCGCAATCTTGTGTATTGCAGAGCCTAATAATAGGCACATTCGGTGCAAACGAACAAAAGATCATAGTTTCAAAAGAAACCAACCAAAACGCCTGTAGATTATTGAGGTCTATGTGTTTGCAAAGCCATTGGCGGCGTCGTTCGAGTTGGTGAACCTGACGAGCAGCTCGGGAGGCTACTGGTTTTGGTCTTCGTAGCTTGGCGGTTAGGAATTTCAGCCATCGGCTTCTAATATGTTTGTTTGTCTCTTCCTTGTATGTTAGACATGAGTTACTTCTCTCTTGGACTCCTCTCCTTCAATTTCCTCAATCACCACTAGTGACTCCTCCGATATACTTTCTTGCAGACATTCTGTCATCTTCAACAACCTCTATGTCTTCCACTCCCTATGGAATAATCTACGCTTCTTCCGCTCTCTGTTGGATGAAGTCATTGATTGCAATCCACCAGATGTAAGTGATACTATTTCAAATGCTCTCCTCTTGTTGATTCATTTATTTCATCTAATATGATTATTGGTGCCATGTTACATTTGTCAAGGTCATTTTTACTTGAGGTTTCTCGACACTATCAGAGTTTCTAGAGTTAATATTACTAGCACCATTTGGTTTTGTTAGAGGTAACCCCTTGTCATCCTCTTCTTGCTTCCTGATATACCTTTCATCATCATGTGCCTCAATATCTTCAATAGTGGGCATTTCATTAGATTGTAAAACATCAGTAGGCTCTTTGTCAAAACACTTGTCACAAGTTTCCTCTGATTGCTTTCCATGAGAAAGGATCATCTCCTCTTCCTTCAAGTGAGAAGCACCTGGAGTCTCCAAGGACTTTTCACTTTGCTCAACCGAACTGGTTTCCTGTATTTCTACTTTCTATCCATAATCTAAATGATTGCTTGTTATACTTGCCTTTCTTGATATTGTAAATTTCCCGACTGCTTTCCAAGAGAAAGGATCTTTTCAATATCATTTAATTGAGAGGCACAAGGAGTCTCCAAGGACTTTTCACTTTGCTCTGTCATACTTGGTGATCCATATTCCCCATGAATGACTGAATGACTGCTAGTTTCTTTGTATTTCTACTAAATCTAGACGTAGGATATTGCTTTTCACTTTGCTTTATCACGACTCCTCCTTAAAGTTTCCTATATTACAAGTTTCCTTTCCAAGAGAAAGGATCTTCTCCTCTTCATTTGATTGAGATGCATCTGGAGTCTCCAAGGAATTTTCACTTTCCTCAATCATACCAGTTGCCTGTATTTCTACTTTCTGTCCATAATCTAAATGACTGCTAACTATACCTACCTTTCTTTATTTATCACAAGTTTCTCTGGCTCTTTCCAAGAGAAAGGACTACTCTTCATTTGATTGAGATGCAAGAGAAAGGATCTCTCACACCAGTTGCCTGTATTTGATTGAGAATGCATCTAGAGCCTGCCAAGGATTTTTCACAAATTTGACTGCTTTCAATCTGTACTATTTGATTGAAATGCATCTTTCTCAATTTGCTCAATCGTCCATAATTTCTCCTTTCTGTCCATAATCTGAAAGTCTGCTTGCTATACCTAATTTTCTTGTTTTATTTCCCTTTGTCCTTTGTATATTACTACTCATCCTTGTCTTTTTGCTGCCTGGAATTTCCTCTCTTTTCACAAAGTCTTTGGTTGTTGATTTTCTTGTTGTAAGCTCACTCAGTGATTCTTTTCCAGTAGTTTCCTTTTCACTCAGTAGTGCATCAACTATGTTATGTACTTCAATTTTGTCATCTTGTTCTTTGTTTTGGCGTCATTTGGCAGCATTTGTTGAAATGGAGCACTCCATATGTTCACATAGGTTCACTTCCAAACTTTGTTCCCTGTGTTACATACCTGCATAGATAAAAAAAATGCATAAGCACAAATCATTGGTAATTATTATGAAACTTTACATTGTTCGTGCCTAAATAAACTTCTTCTTGTAAACCTGCACAAATTTCATATAAAATCAGTCTAAAGATATAAATCAAATATTTGAACCCAAGCGCCCAAAATTGTTCACCCATCAATATGAAAAATGATAATTCTTTGATACGTCAGAAAGAAGATTCAATTTGTCATGTTCAATAGTATTGTATGCTGACAAGCATTTTGGATTCAATTATGACAGAATATGATCAAGCTTTGTTCAACCCCTTTTGGTCAAAGGTGTTATGATTGGTGATACTTGGATTATTAAGAGTGCTTTTAGACTTTTTGTCATTCACCTCATTCATGTGGAAAGAGCCTTCCTCAACCCTGCATTGATTAACTTTAATACATTTCATTAAGGCGATGAGGTTATGATTGGATTATTTACCTGTGTGGAGAAAATGACACTAGATCAAAAACACAAGGTCTAAAACAAGTTGAATTAGATGCATTTAAAAGAATCAAAGGGTTGTTTGGAGCCAAGTACAACATTGTTATGTACACACTTTCATTTGAACTGTCATTCACCTAATTCATGGCAATAACCTATCCCGCATTGTTTTGATTTGATGGATTTGACTATGGAGGAGAGGTTGTTACAATTGGATTCTTTACCTGTGTGGAGAAGAGATGATGTTACATCAAAAACACAAAGCCTAATACATATTGAGTTAGATGTATATCATAGACTCCTAGGATTGTTTGGTGTTGAGTAAAACACTCCTAGGTAAGCAGCTTCAAAACCATTGCTCATATTTTAAATTTCTATTTGTAAATTCATTTACTTATATTTTCATTTGTTTTATCGGAAGTGTGGTGTGAAACCTACGATGGACAATCATCAAATTTTCACCTGACATGGAGACCATTTTCTTGGAAAAATTAACCGCACTCCTAATTGGGAAATGGAAAGTGACTAGTTAGTGGGGATTCACAAAATTGGTTAGATGAAGGGCATAATGATGACAAGGGAACTGCTCGCATCCATAGACTGAATGGCTTGCATGTACTTCATTTTTTTGTTTCTAAATAGTTGTCTAATCGGCTTATATGACCATTTCAATAGTAACAACGAATACTTTTTTCATTTCTTTCAACTATATCCTTGTAAATTTGTGCAATTTAGTGACAATATTGGTCATTTCTCACACTGATGTGTAATTGAAATGTATATATTATGCTACAACAACACACCATTTGTATAGAGAGTGAAAAGAAAATAGAAATTTTAAAATGAGTTCTTCAACCGAAAAGACCAAACCAGGCCATAGAGGGCAAAGGCTCTATCTTTGTTATCTATTCACACATAAAGCCATAGGATTGTGATACCGAGTTGATTGATGTTTCCCAATATTTTTGAACAGGGTAAAAAAAACCCAAGCATAAAGTCTCTCTGGTATTGGTGAAGGAAGGAACTTGTTATTTGTCAATTCATACTAACAAAAATGTGATATTCTTGTCACCTTTAACTCCGTGACACATGCATAGAGTGATTTTGTTAAACCATTAAATATATTTTGAGAAAAATAATATTTGAAAATGGAACTAATAGGTTATTGATGCTTTCAGTTTTTTTTCAAAGTGCTATTGTAGTTAACAAGATCTTAAAGATTTTGATACTTTTCTTGGTGATCACTTCACTGTTATTTGTTCACATATACCTACGAAACTATGATATGCGTGACACCATTAAATATATTTTGACATATTTTTCTTAGAGTTGTAGCTTATTCAAAACTCAATTCAAAATATTGGATTCCAATTCATATATGTACGAATTTGTAACAAATTTGAAATGTAGAGATAAAACCTTTAAATGTAATGCTTCATCTATATTCCCACACTTACAAAATCAATCACACCCCTTATCAACATCAACTACAAAAGTAATAACTATCCCTCTAAATCAAATAACATATACCGTTCAGCGTACACATTGCATTGTGCACATGCGATTGCTAATTAATAAAAAAAATAGCGCTTAAAAAGAAAATATTATAATAAAAAATTCAATGTAAAGTGCCAAGTATATTAAATAATAGATTTTTAAAACCAACAATCGAACGTGAGTGGTGTAATGGGGATGAACAAAAGAGAAATATCAGAGGTGGATGGAGGAGGGGATAAAGGAATGAGAGTTAAAAAGGAAGGAAAAATGTTTGAGGAAAAGTAGACAAACTTTTTCTTTGTTTCGTAAAGTCATATGTAGATGGCAATGTCATTTATGCAAACTATGTGAAGAAGGGATCAAGTGCAAGTCGTAAATTATTGAGGCAACATTCTATGGAGATAAATTTTAAAGAAAGTCATTTTTCGTTCAATATTCGCAATGCTTAAGACGAATTTTATGATGATACCATTGTTATCGTAAGCATATGAAAACACAAATTGGCATTATTCTTATTTTTCTTGTTTCTCAATGGAAATCGTGACTTGTTCATCTTCGTTCGCCAATCATGAGCTTAAAATTCCAACAATGAATTATTTGTTTTGTGAAATGAAAGAATAAATGGATCTACAAGAAAGATTTACATGATTTATTAATTTCACATTGCTATTGGTTCTCACAATTATGTAAATCAGCACCAAGTTTTTAGGCATGTGACACTAGAAGTAAACAAATTCAATAGTGAAATGCTAGAGAAATTGCTCCTTCGACTATATTTTAAAGGAATCTTTACATGAACAATAAGAGGCATGCACAATGTGAATGGATTTGAAGGGGATGCAACTAGATTCAACAACTCAAATCACTCATCCGTTAACTATTTTCCTCTTCTTTATTCTAGTAAGTCAAAAGGGATACGAATTGTGTGAAAGGTGTATGGGAAAATATGTTGATATTGAGAGCATCAACCCATATATGATTTAATCATAATTTGAATTAAATATTATTTTAGATTAATTATCATAACAAATGATGTTATGATAATTATTTACTGATAGATGCAAAATCAATAAATATTGAACAATGTAAAAACCTAAGAAAATGAGAGAGAGATGAGGACTTAGCTGGTTTTGTGCAACCACGGGAGTAATCAAGACTATGTATCTACCGGAGTAGGTTGTGAACAACGTCATAATGACTTGATGAAGATTCAAAAGTATAGAAATGTGTAGGACATAAGCGTTTGCAAGAAGACAGAGTGCCCTGTGCGCTAGTGGATCGGTTTGGGAACCTATGTCTACTTAGATTCTCGTGTTACGATCTTTTACGGGTCAAAAGGTCTTCACTCTAATATTTTATTTTTTTCTCGGAATTCGTTGTTATGGTTTTGACCGCACATGTAACATGTAAAATAGATAAGTAGTTGCACATGCCCACAAACCACATCAAATCTAATAAAAATGATGCAAAATGTGGAGTCATACTAACCACGGTCACCCGAAGAGTGAACTTATGACTAAGCATTGCACTACATCTTAAACTCCATGTAGTTCTTTATGTATGTGTGTGTTTCCGTGTCTCATGCCCTAGGTTTCCCTTCGTAAGTTACACGATGATAGCGAGCTAGATCTAGATTATCCTAAGTATGCAAAATGTGTGTAATGGAATAGAATAAACTCCTCCTATGTAGTGTATGTAGATAAATACAACCCTTGTCCCTTGTATGAAGGTGCTAGATGTATGCCTTGTAATGATCTCGTGACTTTGTGCAAGCTTAGGTGATGATATATAATGATTATAATGCTTGGCCCCTTGTTTGAGAGCAATAATTAAGTATATATATATGATTCCCTTGTTTAAATTTTGTAATTAACAACTGGAAGGCCGATCCAAAGTGTAAAAAGATGACCAAGAAGTGAAAATGACCCAAAAGGGTAAGAAGAAAGAGAGGGACAAGAGCGCCTAAGAGGGACTGGGCGCTAGTGTATGAGGCCATCAAAAGATACATCGGTTAAGTGCCGATAGAGATGTAAGATGTTTAAAGCTAAAAGGATGCTTAGAAATAGTAAAGTGAAAAATATAAAGTAACCAAAACGCCAAAATGAGTTGTCATTAACCACTTGTTTTTTTCTTAGGAATCATGTATACATTAATATGTTTCAAGACCTAGAAATGTACCCAAGTGCATAGATTTTGTGTCTACAATATCCTATATATTGTTAGTCTCACTTCCATCCATAAACAATAAAAATAGATTCATTATTATTGTGGTGATTCATGATACCTGTATTCATTCAAACATGGGACCTCAATTCACATGGAGAAATTTTTGTATGGCACTTGAAAAAAATCTAGCTAGTATTCGGTGTGGGACTTAAACACCGTAGAGCGATATTTTTATAAAAGTGTTATCTGTAAAAATTATAACAAGAATGTCTAGTAAGATTCATTGGGTGTGAGAATACAACGAGCAAAAGGATCCATCTTTGGGCCTTTGATTACATTCACAATGTATCTTGTATGGAAATTAGTGAGAAAAATATGAGTAATTCAAAGCGGGTTCCTACATGTGAAACTTGGGGATATAGTTATCCCAATTGAAAGATCCCACCATCTCAAATCACCCTCCTCCATTTCTCAAACACCACATAAAAAATAATCTTCAAGAGAGTACAATAATGTTTAATCATATAAGTTACATGAGTTGTGAGGCATTCACAAGTCATCGCCCCTAATGTTCACGGGATCCCCACCCTCGAGAGGTAAGGAACTTCTTTTCTCAAAATCACGGAGGTGATTCCAAAATTCATATATCTTATAATGGAACATGTAAACATTATTTATTTACTTCTATTCTAGTTGAAGTTTGTTCTATCCGTTTGTTCTCATCCTCATGCACATTAAAATTTTGATTAAAATTAAATTGTACCTTTGTTTCTACAAACTTAGATATTATTAATTGATATAAATGATTGGTTATTATTAAATTTATCGTAATAGCCGACAACGTAAAAAAGCCTTGTTTTCATGGATTTGTAACTTTTGGGGATAACTCTAATCACATTATTATTTGTTTTAATAATAAATATTTGATTAGTGCAGGAAAAAATGCTATAAACAAAATCAATTGTATAGAAAATAATTTAGAATAGGAAACACAATATATTAAGAATAACTTTTGAATCATATTGTAAGGGTCATATAAAACTTAAAAATTGTAAATATCATTCATAAAATATACATTGATTACATCAGCACATACAAGCTAAGAATCAACTCCTGGCATAGAAAAAGGAAAAAAATTACTTGTGTTATAGAAAAAAGGTGTTAGAGCAATATTTACAAAATTCAATCTTCAACATTACTTATAGAGTTAAGAGAGAAAACATGTGTCCCGAGAACTTATATGGATATTTTTAAAAACAAGCATTCTATAATCTATGTATATTATTTTGTAAGGGTGTGTATCAAAATGAAGGACCAAAAAGAGTCAAAAGTGGGTACTTTTTTCCTAAATTAAGAAAAAGCTAAAATTCAATAAGTAATAAGGCATGCCTATGCTCAAAATTTGACACTTTGATAAGAACAAGAATTTTAGCACCTTAGAATCTAGTTTGTAAACTAATTTGAAAAAAATAAAATAATGGAGACTAAGAGGGTCAAATGTGTCAAAAATATAACATAGCATCATGTATGCACCCCTCCCCCTAAATTTTTGGAGTTCCATAAAATGTTTTACTAATCCCTTCAGAGAAATTTGACCAAAATCATGTATTGGGTGCAACTATTTTTCTAATGTTTTCAATGAATGCATTATTTTTTACTATTTTTCAAAGTGGACACATCAAACAATATGAAAAATTTATGTTTAAACCCCTTAATTTTGAGAAAAATAATTGAAAATGATTTTATTTTGAATGTGTGTATAATTGAGTGTAGGTAGTTTCAATGTAATTTGTTTAAATTTTGGATGAGTGTATCAAAAGTTACGTATAAAAAATACATGTGTTTTTGATAAAAATAAAAACACTACTAAAAGAAATATTCAAATCTTAGAAAGCAATACATAGACACAAATAAAATAGAGATTGGGGTCATCATCATGTTTTTTTGGAATATTTATTTAAAACATATGAGAAAACACAGAGTACAATTAACATTATTATGTTTTTATGAAACACGAGGTCTAGTCAAGAAAAAATACTTCAAACCTTAGATGCCGATATTCAAGTCAAAGGGTGGGTGTTTCAAGAAAAATAAAAATAACGTGTCGACATTATTTTCTCAATTAAATAACATTTTTAAATAGTAAAAATTACCCGTGTTATAACCATAGTGTCTAATGGCTTCGAATTACCGAACCATAATGTCTTCACATTATACCATGCTTACTTATGGCTCAATCTTATTGTAACATGACCGAGCAATAACAAAAGAATGTTATGTTAAATATGCCTCTCCAACATGTTTTTGGACATTTTTCGAGTCCTCCATTTTCATGCACATGCCCATAATACTAAGAAAAACACATTCCGGGATCACAAGGATGCGTTTGCATCATCTCCTTCACCACCTCTTCTAGAATATAGGAAGCTTACATATTTCCACCACTATTCAAATATGATTCATTGTATATTTTTATACACTCTAAAAATTGATGCACCAATCCATAACATCTAGCCGAAACACTAACAAAAATTATTAGTAAGAATCTACGACACTTTTGAAGATCGAAAGAGAGGATACAAGTAGGTTGTTTGAATGGGAGTAGAGAAGGAAATATCATAGTGGGGAAGGAGCATGGAGATATGAAAGGGGGAATCTATAGATGGAACATCTACAAAAACATTATCATCTAGTACATAAGATACCACCAAAGATCCTAGATGGGATGTTCCTTCGTCTTAGAAATCCAGAGAGATCAAGCATAGTCGATAGACGACCCCATTTCTTGGGCTAATAAATTAAAAGGTAAAGAAATCAAGATGGGTATCTATTTTTCAATCCAAAAGGAGGATAAATTTATTCTTCAGGTTCTTAACTCAATAATAAACTAAGAAAACTTAATGACGGAAGATGTGTTTATTGAAAAATTATTGAGTGAGGAAATGGGGATTGAAAGTCCATTAGGAGATTTTTCTTTTCTAGTTGACACTTCATAATCTACTTCTCAAGCCATAATAAATGCATTTGAACCTTTCTTATGGTCCTTAGTTAGATAATGTAGATTATTCTTGAGAATATGGAGACCATGCTTTGCCCCCTCGAAGAAGACATCTTTGCATAGGGTTTGAATTAATGCATCTCGTTAGGGTTCTAGGAAGATGAAATTTTTACAAGAATAGAAAATTCCTTTGTCCATTTGATGAATGTTGACCTTATCACTAACTCAAGTAAGAGATTTTTTTGGTTATTTGTGAATGATTTTGTTGATAAGGATCTACCAATTTCTATCAATATTTCATTCAATTTAGGGGGATGGACTCAACCCATAGAGTATCAAACCAACTTTCTCATCGAGAGGATAATGTTTAAGACTTGGACAAGTAATGAGAAGATTCCATAAAAAAATTAATACCATCAACCTTAAGAACGTGGAGACCTAGAAAAGGCATAAGAAGGAAGATACAAAATATCTCTATATCAACGGAGAAGTGTCTAACGATCCTTTAAAATACAAGGATGAAAATAATATGTAACTTTAGATTATTGATGAATCATAACTATAAGAGGGACCCTCTCTAGCTACTTTCAAACCTTCCTCTTTGGAAAATACTTTTTATTTCTTTTATATATTCTAATAAGGGCATGTTTTCACCCTAATTAAATATATGTTATGGAAATGCACAATAATAAGAAGGATATAAGGGTTTCTAATAGGTATAATATTCAGATCAATTATTATCTTAAATTAACCAATAAAAATAAAAATAATGATTTTAAATTTGCAGACCTTTGATTGATAAATGATAAGTAACCACTAAGAAACACAAGAGGGTGGAGAAAATTATCTATACAAGGTGGAACGATGAATATATAAATGTGTAAGATGGTGAAACAAGATAATTAGTTCTTGGAAATGCTTTGATTATAATTCTAGATTTGGAAATTGAGAAAGGGAGGTATGTACAACTACTATACAATTCATGCTACATTTGTACAATCTTGACTTAGATCTATATGTTGGCAATTGGTGCTTTCATTTATGTCAGTAGGTTTCATTGATGACAAAAGGAGTATGATGACATGTGAAGATTGATTGGTAGCACATCATGCATTTTTTTCATGTGTTGAGTTGTTAAGTCTTATTGATGATGTAGTGTGGTGTTTTAAGGTGTCTTGAGTAGGTATGGAGGCTTGTAATGACTTGGTGAGGTGTTGTAAAGGTAGATGGATGTTGTGGTGATGTCATGAAGTGTGTTGAAGGATATTGTAGGTGGGAAAGAGTGATGAAGTCATGAGGTGGTTAGCATTGATGGTGCAAACATGTTCAAGTTGCATGGTTTGGAGGTCTACTCAACAAGATGAGGTATATCATGATGGGTTACATGTGTGTAGAAGTTGGTTTAGATTGGTAAGTTCATGGAGAACATGATAATAATGTTTAATGACACTTACAAGCTGAGCGTCTTAGAGTGAAGGTATAGATCTAAGTAATTTTTTCTAGGTCTACACTAGACCTATTCTCAAGCTAGTAGGTGGTAATGAGGTGAGTTGGAGTAATTACAACATGTATATGGAAAGTTTAGCCTTTGGAAAGTGTAGTAGTTGTTATGGAGATGTGGTCCAAGTTTCAAGTCCTAGTTTGTAAGTATGAGAAATATTTTGTGTTTTTACCCTTATAGAGTTTTAGAAAGTGAAAACCCAGACTCAAGGTGGTTTGTTTGATGCTTGTTAGAACATGTGAATTTTGCATGGGATGCTAAGATCTTAATGGTAGTTTGGTAAGGGTCTCAGCTCAATGTTCCTAACATTAGTTTATGGTTTGAGGGGCGAGCTTTATGAATACCCGTTAAGAAGATAAGAAGGTCTAATCTGCTTCCTAAACCCTAGTTAGGTAATAATGGAGAATAAATTTATCGCAATATCCCAAAATGGGTTGTTTGACCTTGGTTAATGATTGGAGTTTGTAGAGGAATCTTTCATATTTCTCCAAGTGGCATTTAGGTTTCCATGTAATTTGCAAGTTTCTAAAGAAGTTTTTATATCTCTCAAGTTTTGCATTGGACATGTTAAATAAATTGGTTTTTGAGGAATTTTGGAAGATATTATACATGTTTGGGGTGAGTTTAGATCATGGTTGTGCACTTTGTAGGTCTGTTGAAGTCATTCTTACATGATTGGTTTTAGGGAAGTTTTGGGTAGTTTTGGTGGTCCTGGTTACAGAGGTGTTTTGATGGTGTTTCAGTCTGAGTGATGGTGTCTTATGAATTTGGTGATGACCCTGAGGTCATGATATTTCCATCCATGTGTCATAATTTCATGGTTGATGTGATTTGATGTGGGTTTGAGCTTCATCTTTGAGTACTAGTTTTGTAGGTCATAGACCTAGTGAGGATAGTTGTGCCAAAGGGTGTTGTCATTGCTTGAGATGATGGTGTAGAGGTGTAGAAGCTTTTTAGGAGGTAGGGAGTGGACTTAATAAAATTTCTAATTGGTCGTTGAAGCTTTGTGAAGGTCATGTAGGCCCAAGTGGTCTAAGTTTGGCGAGAGGAAGTTTTAGTATATTAGGCCTATTTAGGTCCTAATGGAGGATTTGAGTTTATGGATGATGTTTCTGACCTAAGTGGTCCTTTTTAGGATGTACTTATGATTTTTAAAGTTGTATTTATGATATTTTCTCTATGATTGCTGACCTATATGAATGGATGCTTAAATCAAGTATTTAAGCATGTTTTAGATGCTTATTTGTGTGGTTGAGAAAGTGTGAGCAAGAGAGAAGAGTATAAAGGTGAAGAAGGTATTTATGACAATCTATAGAGGAAAAGAGCATGTCGTGATGTTATGGAGGGATGTTTTTTTTTTGGAGAGGTAGGTCATTAGACCTAATCAGCTTGAAGGATAATTTTTGTGAGTTAACTTAGAGAGTAGATTTGATAAAGATTGAAGGAAGGAGAGCTAAATAGATTCATCATCAATTTTTGTGCCAACAATCCAAAGGTGAAAAACAAATCAAGTGGCTTAAGTTAGTCTTGAGTGATCTAGGGGTTGGTCCTATTTGTAGGGTTAGAGCTCTACTAAATAAAGGGGTTGGTGTTCCTTGTGGGGTTGATTATCCTTTTAGGTTTTGATCAACTAAATTTGATTCATTGTTGTAATAAATCTTTGTTTCATTTGGTTTTCTTCCCATTGTAGATAAGGCAGGCGCACACGAGCAATTCGCACAATAGATCCGAGTAACTGCAGACACCGATGCTTGTGAGAAAAAGATGGCGTTAAAAGATATTTGGGTGGGCTTGCAGAGAAGCGGGTCGGGAAGCGATAAGCTTCCTCGGCGGATGTCGATCCACGTTTTCAATTAAGTAGAGAAGCATACATGATAAAAGATGTACATATAAGACTAGATTTTTGATTATAGTAATGTAATGGCGAATTTAAACAGCAGAATGAAAGCTACGAAAACGAGGAAACTATGTAAAATAAAGCTGGATTTGTGTTACTGTGTCCTTTTACTATCTGCTGAGATGATGATCGGCGTCGATTATGTAGATCGCGTCGGCGATTGATGTGATCGGCGTCGGACTATGAAGAATCGGCGTCGGCATATAAGATCGGCGTCGGATTGAAAAGTAGATCGATTGATTGATCGGGGCAGTGCGAAGATTCGGAAATTGGAAAGTGATGGACAGATAGTCGACGTCTGTTGGATGTGCGAAAGTCGGTAAGATACTGGAACAGAGTCACCAGAGGATCGATGGATACGTGCGATGTTGATATGATAGGAAGCGATACGGTGCTCCTCTCAGGGATTGATTCGGACAGGATCCGATCTCATTTGATACACTTGATGCTAAAAGATCTCTCTTTCTTACAACCTGTGTCTCTTTCGCGATCTGTCTCTTTGTCTCTCTCTGTTCGTGCGCGTCCTTTTTCGTCGTGTGTGTTTTTCGGTCCCTAGAACTGAGTTCTGGACTTGTATTTATAATCGGCGCCGCTCCTAGAAAATCGGCGCCGACCGTATAGGTCGGCGCCGATCGCGGGACAGACTCCCGAGATGGCAAAAATGATTGATTTCTAGAAAGATGAGAATTACCCCAAATACGGAAATATCCCGCTTGGGGAAAAGGAAAAATAGGGGTGATACATAGATAGAATAAATTTGGGGTAGATAAGTGATTAGGATACATGGGAAGAGGTGTAATTAAATATTTAATATTTAATTACTCACTGGTAAGATATAATGGGGTGAATTAAACTTAGGATAGATGTTTAAATCACAAATCGGATAATATCCCAAGGGGATAGTGGTGACGTAAACGTGCCCCAGGTTACCTAAGCAGGTAAGCGAATGTGAGGGACACTAAATTGAGTAACCAATTTTAAGTGTCTACATTTTGCCCCTTTTTGTCAAGTAACTTGCGATAAGCAAGGTTATGAGACAAAAACAAAGAGATGGAAGAAGGGAAGAATGAGTGATGATGTGATCCCCCCTCAAACTAGGGATGGGATGGGTGATAGAACAGACGATCCCAAGTTTGAAAGAGGTAGATGAAAATGCAGGATGCCCGGTCGGATATGCAGGTAGATCGATCATTGATGCGCACAAAAATAAATAAAAAAGCGTGACCTAAGGAACTCACATTGGTAGGGCAAACTAGGCGGTCTCCTCATGAGGCGGCGTTAGTGCCTACTGAGACCCATGAGTGTAAGAGAGAAGCTGCAAAAATAGTCAGTGCATCTAAAGAGAGACACATTGGTAGGGACAACTAGGCAAATGAGCGGCGTTAGTGCCTCTGAGACCCGTTTAACTCAAAGTGCCAAAAATGCGAGTGTCCCCATGAAAGAACAAAACCGAAATAGCGGTGATATCGAAAAGATGCGCCGAAAGGCAATATTCAGCACAAAACAATGATCAGATGGATAAATAAGCCAAGCATCAACACTATGGCAAACAGACATGGAAAATCGACGGCGATCACAGTAATCGGCGACGACCAAGATAAACGGCGTCGATCAAAAAAATCGGCGCCGACCAAACGTAGCGCATA
Source organism: Taxus wallichiana var. yunnanensis (assembly GCA_018340775.1). Taxonomy (NCBI): domain Eukaryota; kingdom Viridiplantae; phylum Streptophyta; class Pinopsida; order Cupressales; family Taxaceae; genus Taxus; species Taxus wallichiana. Next base: position 506,046,999 of record CM031243.1, on the reverse strand, counting down.
TAAATATGCGAACGGAAAACGTAAACGATTTATTTTCATCGTGACGATTGATTCAGAGAGAGTCAGAATTTAGATTTGAGCACCATGGAAGCCTCTGGGAGCGGTCAGAAGCGCAGGAGGACACGACCTGGGGTAAGTGGTTCTTCTTGAACCCGTTGAACTTAGTTTATTTTTTTGTTTGATTTTTTTTTTTGTTTGTGGGGGCAATGGTCCAATTTATGCCCGGACAGTCAGTCGGCGTCGATTGGTAAAATCGGCGTCGATTGTGTTGAGCGGCGTCGATTGGTATGAATCGGCGTCGACTAGAAATAAACGACGCCGATTTTATTAAATCGACGCCGATTAGAATAGATAAGATTTTTGTTGTTGTTTTGGATGTTCTGATTCGAGACTAAAATTGCTCTTGCTGTCGTGGGTGCAGGCACGAGAGGCTCTACACATGAGGATCTTATTCAGGAGTTCTTGGAGAACTATTCTCCCGGATGTGGCCGTCGTGCAGATTGGCGGCATCTAGAGTTAGCCGGGCTCGGGGGCTTCAGATACTACAGACGAGTGCCGCGGGATGTGGAGCTGATGCGGGCACTAGTGCGACGGTGGGACAGCCACACGTGCACTTTTTGGTTTAGGACGGGTGAGATGACCATCACCCATGAGGACATATACAGGATTCTGAGATTGCCGATCATTGGGGACCCTATCGAGATTACACCACGAGAAGCAGCAGCAGAGGGCCCTAGGTCGATTATATAGAGACAGGGCAGATGACTCAGAGATAGTGTCCGGGGCAGTGAGGATAGCCTCACAGTACAGACAGGATAGTCCCCGGAGCAGACGGATAGTGCTGATTCAGATGGCTATATCCTACTTTGCTCTTCCAGATTCAGGAGGTGGGAGATTCCCACTATTGTTATTAGACTGTGTTTGCGACATTCTGCAATTCAGGCAGGTGTTTGCTTTTGCTGATGCCCTGATAGCTCAGATATACCATGAGCTATGGATGTACACCACAGGCCGGAGGACAGGTATAGATGTCAGTTTTGTGCTCCATTGCTGGGCCTATGAGCATATAGCGGTGATCAGGCCATCCGGGCTTCCTTGGATGCCAGCAGCAGTGGGAGGTGTTGATTATGGATTCCGGCGATGGCGGGCTGACATGGCCGTTGGGGATACAGGGAGATCGGCTGATTGGTACAGCGAGCGTTTCAGGACGCTGACACCGGATCAGGTCATTTGGAGGCCATATCGGGCATTTCCGACATGGGCTGGTCAGGATGCCCACTTGGTGGCACTGAGACGGAGCAGGGTGGTTAGGGGCGCAAGCCTGATATGTGGGAGCGAGTCCGTTTATGCGGGTATTGAGGCGAGTTCGGCTAGTGCGAGGCAGTGCCGACCACTACTACACGCCTTATAGGCGAGATAGCGAGGAGGCCCGATCTGCCGATTTTGATCCGGCGAGATCCATTGAGAGAGGCCCCACCCTCACGAGAGGCGATGATGATGCGCGAGGGTAGATGAGGTTATATGCATGCATAGTATGATCTGAGCTCCACGACATCTCCGGCATCATAGATGCAGCGAGGATGACATAGCTGCGATCTTTGGATAGGCTGGAGGAGAGCATGCCACCACGACACGAGACACATCGAGTAGCTCTTGAGGAGATCGGGGCTCGGCGAGAGAGAGAGGATGCCTAATTTTGGAGAGAGACACCGCTCGCCGGGAGGCGAGATATAGCGATCAGCGAGAGGATCGCTACCTTCGACATAGGGAGGCCCTCGGGGCCAAATATGGGGAGGCAGGTGCCATGTCGGAGTGCAGTACGCGAGTGCGACCCAGGAGAGCACCACCGGCGGCGCGCGCCGGCGGCAGCCGGCGGCGGCACCATTACGAGCACACAGTGCAGTGCGTGAGCTTGAGCACATATCAGTCTCTCCTTGCGAGGTGAGATCTTATGGATGCCTTAGCGCGGCATGCCCGAGATGTGCCTCGGTGCGGGGCGAGGAGAGCGGCGGCGGCTACGGCGGCGGGGCCTCGGGCGGGAGAGAGCAGGGAGAGGCGAGGTGGGCGAGACCTCCGGCGCGAGTGCATCCAGCTCGATAGGCGGCGGTCAGGAGAGACAGCCTGGTCCAGAGGAGGGTGGAGGAGATAGTGTCCTCCATGCATCGGACTTTACCATATAGGGATTGATGTATTTTGTATCTGTATAGTGATGTAGCCTCGATTGGAAGGCATTGTATAGATGGCTTGATTGAAAGCCACCCATTTTTGTTGTACAGACACACATGTATATATAGATTCATCATTTTATTTGTCATATAATTGATCTCATGCGTTTGATGTTGATATACATGGATAGATGTAGCATAATTGTGATGGATCTAAATATAGACTGATAGATGATGAATAGATGTGATTGGATAGATATAGACTGATAGAGGATAGAAATAGATGTGATTTGATGGATATAGATATGTGGATATAATTTTGATGAAAATAGAGATAGATAGATGAATAACTTGGATGTACAATGATATTTGATGGATAGATAGATAGATGTGATTGATGTATGGATTTTATTTTGATGAAAAATGGATATAGATAGATGTAGTGTAACTTGGATGCACCAGTTTTTAGATATTTTGATGGATAGATAGATAGATGTGATTGATGTACTCGGCATGGTTGAGATGTTAATTTAATTTTGATGAAAATAGATAGCCAGAAATAGATGTGTTGATAATAGATGCTTTGATAGATAAGATGAAATTAGATAGAAGATAAATTTTGATTGAATTAACATGTGAAATGTCAATTTGACTAGATGAAAAACAAAGAATAATGGGGAATACTCTTTGCGAGAGCCAAGGAGGTAATGAAAACGACCTTGACTAGGAATAAAGAAAATATGCCGGATAAGAAAGAAAATGATAAGTTGGACTCCCAACCGACCATAGATAGAATCTGGATAGGAAATCACAATATCATGCATGTAAGGCCCTATATGAGGTTAAAATAAACTGACACTAACTAGCCGCAAAACAGATCTAGGAGGGAAACGAAAGGAACAGTAAGTAAGTATCTTGTCGGAATTTACAAGGGACAGAATACATGTCCATAGTGGGAAAATAGGATTCTCCATATGATCTACAAAAGGTCTTAAATCTCAGCTTCATGATTTTTGGCGAGAAAAGCAAAGCGATCAATGCGGGAAGTTTGCTTGATATGGAAAAGCCCGATCGATCGGGAAGTCTTTCGGTGATCTTAAAAAGTGTATAAAGCGGTGAAAGGCTGATTAATTGCAAGAAGCCTTGAATATATCTTTGAGAAACAGCCGTCCTTCAAGGGAGCGGTCTGTATTTTGAATTTTAATGATAGCCATCCTTCGAGGGTATGGTCTATATTTTTTCTTTTTGATTCATTTGATAATGTAGGGATAGCTGTCCTTCAAGGGATCAGTCTATCTTTTTGGATAGCATCTCTTTTTTTTTTTTTTTTTTTTTGAAAATCTTTTTGGAAGAAGCTGAGTTTAGACCTAGATAGATCAGATGGAGGGGAAGAGAACATAGAAGAACATGCACTCATGCCCCGAGTAGATCCGATTAAGATAAGCACTTGGGATAGATGAAGTGGTGATTAAGGTATTCCTACCATGAGGAGGAACATATCCAAAAGAAACATGCAATGAGTAGAGCCGCGATACTCATATTTTAAGGTAAAAGAGGCAATAGGCGGAGAACCACATAGTTTGAATCACCATGAAAGTATATGGTGGTTGTTTAGATGGATGAAAGATACGTATTTGCGACTAGACTTGTGTAAGATAGATTTTAACAATAGAAGGGCCGTAGATGCAAGGCATTAAGAGGTTCCGCTTCAGGTATACCATCCATGGAAGATAAACGATAAGCCCCAGACCCATATTTATGAGTGATAATGTATGGGCCCATCCAGTTGGGAGCAAACTTACCACGTTGACTTCTTTCGAGTGTAGTGACATTTTGATTTTCTTTAAGAACAAGATCCCCAATTTTGAAGTCACGGTGCTGCAAGTGCTTGTTATAAGCACGTTTGACACGCTCGAGATAGACTTGATGATGTTGAAGCGTTGAGCGCCGCTCATCTAATAATTCAAGTTGTGCTAGGCGATTTTGCGATAGTCCTCATCGGAGACAAATTTCTCACGAGAGAAACACGGAGAGATGGGATTTGGACTTCGAAGGAAGAACGACCTCGAGACCCATAGGCGAGAGAGAAGGGAGTAGCACCGGTAGGAGTACGAATGCTAGTCGATAAGCCCGAGAGAGCAAAAGGGATATGTAAATGCCAATCCCTACCCGGCTCGACTAGTTACCTTTGCGAGGATATTACGCGAAAGTTTTATTGGAAGCTTCGGCACGACCATTAGCTTGAGGATAGTATGGAGAAGAAAAGCGAGTTTGATATTGAAAGCGTTGCGAGAGGTTACGCAAATCAACGTTCTTGAAAGACTTACCATTATACGTGATGAGCTTGTGTGGGAGCAAAGCGACAAATGATGTGTTGATAGGCGAAATCAACTATGGGTTTAGCCTTTGTTGAAGAAAGAGGATAGCCTCCACCCACTTAGTAAAGTACTCGGTGGCGTAATGATAGAATGATGGCGTTGTGAAGAACGGGGATTGATGAGACCAATAAGATCAAGACCCCATTGCGAAAAAGGCCACAAATCCGCCGTAGGTTGTCAAAGCTTGACTAGGGATGTGTGTAAGATTGGAATGTTGTTGACACTTGACGCATTTCTTAGTGTATTCACAACAATCTTGATTAAGAGAAGGCCAATAATATCCCAAACGTAAGATGCGTTTAGCCACAGCCAAGCCACTAAAATGTCCACCACAGATACCGTCATGGACCTCCTGGATGGCTTTAGATGATTCATGGGTTTTGAGGCACCGAAGCAAAATACCATCAAAGCCGCGTTTGTAAAGAATCCCACCTAGAATAGTATAGCGATTAGCGCGTTGGATAAAAGATCTTCTACCATTGGAAGTCAGATCTGGAGGAAGCACCGAATGAGATAGATAATCAACAATTTGTTGATACCACTCATCCTGAGTATGGGTTGTGACAGCATGGATTGAAGTTAGTTGCCTAAGATGAGATGGTTGATCTAATCGTTGTACAGCCACATAAAGTCGCGAGTCTTCGGTAAAAGGTGGGATAAGTGAGGCTAACGAAGCCATTGTATCTGCGAATCGATTTGCAGTGCGAGGAATAGCTTGGATAGTGAATTTATCGAAAGATTGGAGTTGAGCAAGAACGATATCACGATATTTTTGAAGGATATCATTCTTGCATTGATAGACACCCGTGACTTGATTAACGATGAGTTCAGAATCACCAAAGATGTCAATATGGCGGCGCGAGATTAGGCATTTTGGAGACCTAAGACAAGAGCTTCGTATTCAGCCATATTATTGGTACACTCAAAGTTCAATTTGTGTGCGACTGGGATAGGCGTACCCCAAGGAGGAATCATCACGAAACCCGCACCTCCCCCTTGCTGGCATTTGGATCCATCAAAGAAGAGCTTTACTTTAAATGGAGATAGACCAAAATCAATTTGTTGGATATATTCATCGGGGAATTGAGCAAGGGGGTCTTGAGTGTCCGGAAGAGGAGCATCAGCTAATTGATCTGCAATAACCTGACCCTTGATAGACTTTTGCGGGATAAACTCGAGGTCAAATTCTGTCATAAGCATGAGCCAACGAGTGATACGATCATTGTGATAAGGCTTTGCATGAATTGTCTTGAGTGGATTGACACTTGTGACAATATAAGTTTTGTGATTAAGGAGGTAATGACGAAGCTTAGAAGTTGCGAAGAAGAGAGCACAACATAGCTTTTCAGCTTCGGAGTAACGTGTTTCATACTCATGGAGGTGCGGTGATGTAATAGGCAGCTTGTTCTTTACCGCAAGTGTCCGATGTGAAATCATGGCTCCCGAGCATGGTCGATCACGAGAGATATAAAGATAGAAAGGCTCCCCCTCGCGTGGAGAGGTGTAAGCACAGTGGAGAAAGAAGATAAGCTTTGAGATCATCAAAGGCCTTTTGGCGATGTTCATCCCATTCAAAATGAACATTCTTACGGAGGAGATGGTGAAAAGGTGACAACGGTCAGACAATTGTGAGATAAAGCAGCTTGGCTTGATTGAAAGGCGTCCTTGGAAGCTGCGGAGTTGCTTTAAGTTAGAAGGGGAGGCATCTCAAGGATAGCTTTTATTTTGCGGGGTCACTTCAATACCCCGATGGAAATGATAAAACCTAAAAGTTTACGGTGAAGCCAAACACGCACTTAGATGGATTTAGAGCGAAGACAAAAGCGGATAAGCCTCTCAAAAGAGAGGTGCGAGGATGAAAAGATGATCTGGCGGCGTTTGGACTTACGAGGAGATCGTCAGCGTAATCTTCCATGTTTTGTGTAAGAGATCATGGAAGATGTAGGTCATTGCTCGTTGATAGGTTGCTCTGCGTTCTTAAGACCGAAAGGCATGCGCGATAGCAAAAAGGTCCCCGAGGAGTTATGAAAGAAGTCTTATGTTGGTCTTACAGTGCGATGAGAATTTGATTATATCGAGAGAAACCATCCATAAGAAAGCATCTCATGACCCTTGATTAAATCCACGAGTTGGTCGATATTAGGTAGAGGAAAATCATCTTTTGGACAAGCGAGATTAAGATCCGGAAGTCGGTACAAATTCAAATTTTCCCGGTAGCTTTGAATTCTTGGTACTACATTGAAACCCATTGTGGATAATCGATGGGTTGGATGAAGTTAGCAGAGCAAGCAATGCTGCTGTAATTCTTCTTTAACAAGAAGGGCTACTCTAGGGTGCATTTTACGTAATTTTTGTTTAAGCTTGGTTTGATGTTGGGAAGAGTACGATATTGTGGACCACAATATCGGGATCGAAATCTGGCATATCTCATATACCAAGCAAAGGCTTGACGATGGTTGGAAAGAAAAGTGGTAAAATCTCCTAACTCCTGTGGATTAAGGGATTGGCCGACCTTAATGATGCGAGGGTCTTCAGAAGTCCCTATATTAAGGTCGACAGTGGCTTCGTTGAGAAGCGTAGACGTGTCAGAAGGAATAGTCTTGGGAAGATATGAATCCTCTGCCCCCAGATAGGTGAGGACAGAATCATCATCCGCACAGTGGATAGTGTTGATAGTAGGAGAGTCATCTCCAACTATTTCAGGGAAGATTAACGGTATGGAAGCGGACCGGTTGTTAGTCTTATAGGCTAGCGGCCCTAAGGAAATGGTATTGAAAAAAAAAAAAAAAAGTTAGGTGGGATGGAAATGTCATCGTCCACATCGAGTGATGCTTCTGACTTAGCGGGAGAAGATGGTTCCTCAATAGGAAGAGGCTCATCGAGAATAGTGACGGTGGCTTTTGAAAGAGGTTTAAATCCTAAACCAAATTTTTGATGTGGCATGAGAGTAGGAATGGATGTGAGGTCATGCACACCTTGTTCATATTTTCCTAGGCCAAAACCCTTCCACGCGCATCGATATAGATAAGTTTTTGCAAGCGTGGGATTTTGTAGATAATCGAACCTGTTAAGTAAGGTTTGGTCTAGGAGGAGAATCGGGTGATAATGAGGCGTATCAAGACCCCGTAGATGAAATTAGTACATTGATTGGGCGAGACCAATGGTGACGATGCGGCCAGAGACTGGTTGATATTCGGGTTGTTTGTCGGTCTACCATACTCACTAGGATTGAGATGGGCGTCGAAAGAAAAGAGAGGAAGCTCTCCCGGTGAGAAGCGCTGCAATGTCTCTTCTAGATTTTGTAAATCCGGTAGTTTGGTTGCAGGTATGGAAGAAGATGAGGCCCCGTCAGGAGAAGAAGTATTTTCCTTTAGAGAGCGAGACCTTGTGGTCATGTCGCATTGTGCGGAAGGAAAAGGATCTCTGGATGAGTATATATTTTGCCCTCATATTGATATTTTAAGCATCGATGGAGGGTGGATGGGACACAATGCATTGCGTGAATCCGGGGCGTCGAGGATCATATTATAGTGGAATTTTCCTTGACAATGTAGAAGAGTTCATGAAGCGACTTCTTACCTACTCGAATGGGTAAGACCACGGTTCTAAAAAGTAGCTTGCTAGCTGATCGTTAAATGATCGAAGAAGGCGAAAGGCGGGGGTGACACTACGTTCTTTGGTAACTTAAGTTGCTCAAATGTGTGCGAGGAGATGGCGTTGAGTGCAGCTCCTTTATCGATCATGCAGCGTTTTAATGTGGTGTTGTCGATTTGGTGTGATAAAGAGGAGCCTCGAATCCTCGAAGAAAGAGGAGGAATTTCGAATCTTCAAAAGAAATGGCGGTTGATGGTCTATTCAATCAACAACCAACTCGAAGAAGGTTGGGGCTCATCTGATTTACTGCGATGCGGCATGATTATCAATCGAGCTGGCGATGTTGTGGAAGGATTGGATGAGGTCAAAAAGAGACATTTTGACCGGCACTGGTGAGTTGTTTCATAACACTCTCCTCAGCCCGACACGGGAATTTGAGCCGAGGTGCAGCACGAATAGAGACCCGAGGTCGTGGGGCTAATGAGGAAGGAGGAACTCCTTCGGGGGCTGCAGAAATGATAACCCGTGGTCGAGATGCGTTGTAGATGAAGATGGATTATCATAGTGTTGGGTTCTAGTGGCGATATGGATTGTGTCAATTTGAGAAGGTGGAAGATCAATTGGAGTGGAATCACTAGAGGTCTGAGTGGATCGTTGGGGCTCAGATGGGGCTAAGATGACAGGAGATACTTGTTCCTCCTCCTCCAGCAAAAGATCACTTTCTTCCAAAAGGTTGTTGACAACAGCTTGAAGAGCTTTACATCCCTCAGTATCATGACCCGGGGTACGGTGGTAAGCGCAAATTAGATCAGAGTTAAACCAGGTAGGTTTAACTCCTTTAGGGTTATAGGGTTTAATCGGAGGAAGGGATATGGATGAAGATTGGATAAGTTGGCGAAGGATTTCGGTGTAGAACCCGGTAGATGAAGATGAGGATAGAGGTGATGAAGGTGCCTCTTTTGCCTTAACAGACTGCCGAGGCAAAAGAACCTGCATGTTAGGTTTGACAGTCTTTTTAGGGATCATCTTATTCTTTTGGACACTTGGAGGAGCAGTCTTGGGCACTTGAGATGGAAGTAAGTGAGACATGATTGATTTTGGTGGAGGAGGAGCCCCTAAAATAGATTTTGAAGATGATGGAGATGTGACAAGTGTTGTGGTCTTCAAAGATAAAGGAGGTTGCTTGGTCGAATTTACTGATGATTTAGATAATGTCGATTTAGATGAGGAAGAAGCTCCCAAAGTAGGTGTAATCGGAGGGACATAGGGCGCCCTGGCTTTTGGTAATGAAGATGATGATCCTGATAGAAGAGGTGGCGTCTTGTTAGTAGGTAAATCCGCTTTTCGGGGTGTTGGTGAAGAATGTGTTGTAGAAGAAGATGATGGTTTTGATAAGTGTGTAGAAGAAGACGCCTTCTCAGTGGATAAATCCAATCTTTTATGGGGCGTAGAGAGAGATTTTTGTGGGAAAGCACCAAGGGTCTTGATGGTTCGAAATATGGGCTTTCCTTTTTCAGGGATGGTGACAACTTCAACGGCATAAGGTGATTGTAACCTTTTCGGAGGAAGCAAGTGGGGAGGTACTGATGGCGCAATGTTAGATTTTGGTTGTCTCGGTTTAAGTTCAGGAACCGAGCGTATAGGTGTTGGTGCTACTTCTTTTGATTTTCCTTTAATGGGCGAAGCAGCACTAGTGGTGGAAGAAGTGAGTGATGAAGAAGTAGTTCTTTGCGAAGGGACTACTTCTGGTGCAGTAATTATGGGTGGAACTACTGTTGGAAAAGAGACAGGAAGAGTCAAAATCGAAGACGCTTCCGTCGGAGTTGGCACAATTATAGGTACGTTCACCAGGGGCATAGTTGCAGCGAGAATGGGAGCAACAGAAGTAGATGTATCTGTAGTGGAAACTCGAAGGGATGTAATTGCCTCGAGCATTGAAAGAATGTTGATGATGAGGCAGGATGAGGATGACACTTTGTCTCGGGTATGGATGGAAGGTGAGACAAAGGAGTGGAGAAAGATGAACCCGTATCTCGCAATGTAGGAATATTCGAAGACGGGCTATCTGAAGATGGTGGAATTTCAGTGATTGGCGGAGTGGAAGGAGGTTCTGATTCGGTTGATGTGTTCGCGAGATGGCTTGGTTTTTTGAAGAAGATTCTTCAGTAGAGATGAAGTTGATAGTATGAGTGTTTGGTTTTTGAGACTCTGAAGCATTATGGTTCGGGGAATGATTAGGAAAAGGTTGTTTAAAAACATCCATTCCTGATTTGGGGGAGCATTTGGGTTATCCAGAATGAGCTCGCCTTTATCGATAATTTCTGGACAAGATTTTGAAAGTCTGACATCGTTCGATGTCATGACCTTTGGTTCTATGATAATGACAGAAATCATTTTCTCTATACCAGAATGGACGTTCTTGGCTTTCATCGATATTCCTAATAGGGGGAAGTTCGATCATGCGAACTTCCAACATTTTCTCTAAGATAGAGGCATATGATTCCCCCAATGGAGCGAAGGATCGAGATGATGAAGTCCCTTTTCGAGAAGATGAGGAGTCTCTTCGTGGTGTTTGATTAGAAGTATTATCGGCTCGTGATGTTTTTAATACGATGGCATTGGTGGATCCCTGATTCTTGTCTTTAGAAGGGGAAGAATTTGGTTTGGTAAACCGAGAAAAATCGGGTTTAGATTTAGAGCGAAGTTTTAGCTTCCCTTGTTCAATGGCGCGAGATTCAAGTTTGCGTGCCATTGTAAAGGCTTCTTCAAAGGTATGAAAAGTTTGGATCCTTAAAGTGGAAGAAATGTGATTAGCACAAGATCGAGTAAACAACTCGATTTGTTGGGATTGAGGAAGGGAGAAAGACAATTGGTTGATTATCCCTCTCAGCGAGCGACAAAGTCTGCAATAGACTCATCATCGAATTGCGAATGTTATAAAGATCATGTCGAGATCTTATGCGCGATATTTATTGAAAAGTTTTCAACAAACATCTGGGCCAATTGAGAGAAAGAAAACAAGGAATGTTGAGGAATGTTATTTGTACCGGTCTAAAGCGGGACTGCTAGAGACATAGGAAAGTACGGAGCATAAGCTCGATCAGACTATGAGGTAGCAAGCATGTTTGAATGCTCGCAAATGTTGTTGAGGTCCTCTCACTATGAAACTTTGAAAATTTAGGAAGTTCCCATTGGGGAGGATAAGGCTTAAAAGCCCTTTGAGGGTGAATGGGTTCATTACACACTTCTTGAAAAGGAGTATGAAGGGCGAGCCCCTTTTGTGGAGGCTTCAGTCTGTGATTTTCTTGAAAGAATTTGAACCACGTCAGATTGAGGAGGAGGCACACCTTTGGCATGTCCTACATAAGAAGCAAATGGTGGATGTTGTTGAGGTGTCAACGGGGGATTCATCTGTTGATTGGTAGGATGATAAGAGGAGTAACCAGGGGTTCTGGGTGACACCTGGTGGGGTATTTGTTGTGAAGTAGCTTGTGTATAGGCAGGCTGTGAGATAATAAGTGGTTGAGAAAATGAAGGTTGGATGACGGGTGGAGCCTGTGATTGGTGGACTCCTATGCTTGTTGACTGAATCGGGATAGATTGAGGAACATGAGTGCCAATTTGATTGGACATATTGGGGAACAAGACACGAAAAGGGGCCTCTCTTGCCGGATTAGGCATTAAAGTGCGATCTTAAAGGATGGGTGAAGGTCTTTATTCTTTGGAATATTGGAAGAAAGACCCACTTTAGAGGGCGGAAGCGGGAACCAGCTGACTATTCGGAGGGTTGGCTCAAAAGGGGTATTGACCTTGGGATACTGATGGGAGGCATAGATGAATTAACTGCAATATGCGGGTGCGCGAGACGCATTCATTATAGCAGGCGAGAGGACCTCTCGAAGTAGGTTGTGGAATATTCGAGAGTAGCTGCGGTGTTAGGAATAGGTAAGACTATTTGAGAACTAGTCGATATGGTTGGTGGAAGAGAGAAAAAGGAGGCACGGGGGCACCGCCCTTCTCCGTGACTCGAGCAAGAGAGATGATGCAAAGCTATTCTCAAAGGCACAGGATGGTTCACGAGAATAATCGTACACTTGCTTTGGATTGGTGGTCCTTGATCGGATATTTGAATAGACTTGTGTACTAGGTAGTCCATAAGGGCTACGGATTGCGATCGAGCGCTGAAAGTCGGGATCCCGCGAGGAACATACTCTGAGTCAGAAGTAGATGATATTTCTGAAGGACTAGGGGAAGCTGGACGTGATGGGGTTGCTTTGGCTTGAAAGAAAGGATTATATGACCAGGATGGGGAACCGACTAGCAGCGGTCCCGAGGAAGATTTGGGGGTGCCGAAACATCCACACTAGTGGTAATCTCGGAAGAAGAAGGAGCCAGTTGAGCCATTCTTCTAGATTGTAACCGAGTGATGACCGTCATAAACACGCAGAAAAGAAATTGACCTAACTAATGCACAGACAATTCAAGCAGCGCAGATGATTATCTCCTTTAAGTTTTGATGCTTTTAAGAAAGAAAATATTAGGGAAGGCTTTTTAGAACAGGAACTACTCAGATAGCCAAACTAAGGATGGTTTGGGGAATGTTTGGTGAGGAGTCGAAGGCACTTGATAAAAAGACAGTCGTGGCTTGATAGGGGGCCCCCCGCACTTCACACACCGCTGCGATAAGGGAGTCGGGTGCTTTGCCAATATATACCAGAACTTCCGTGAATTTATAGCGCGGCCTGAGTACCGCGTAGGCTCTTCCTCTTGGATATCACTTCCAAGTAGGCGAGGCCAGGGAAGGAGTTTTGTTTAAATGCTTTATACCTAGTGATTTTGGCTTTGTGTGCAAGGGTGAAAAATAAAAATCAAATAGTGTCACTACCGATTTTGATCAATTTTCCAGCCTAATTAAAACTAGATGAGAAACATGCAGCAATGACAAAGAAAAGGTTCTTTTTAAGCACTTAAAAATGAAGTGTTTGATTTCGATGAAGACAAGTCAAACAGATTCTTTCCCAAATGCGATTAAATTCCTTTTAAGCACCAAAAATTGAAATGTTTGGATGTGATAGACAACCAACAAAGAAATCCTAAAAAAAGAGAAAACACCGTAAAAGAGAAATACCTGTAGATTTAGCTCTCCAAGGTATGTGGACTTCAAAAAGCGCGTTGTTGAGCTCTTCCCCTCGAACAATCCCACGATCAAGCAAAGTGCTCCGCAAGAAAAGGTTAAGCAAACAACAAACAAGACCCAGAAAGATATATCCGGATAATGGTGAGACGAAAAATTTCTATTTCAAGGAAATAGAAAAATTTCAAGACAACGATTCCGCATAAAAAGCAAGATTGAAACAATGAAAAGAAATGCTCAAGCAGAACTGATAAAAATCAGGGAGGAAAAAGAACCAAGCTCAAAACTAGAAAAGAGATGAACTTACCAATAAGGGACTTTGGTTGGGTCCCACCGGGCGTGCCAGAATGTAGATCAAGGATTTCGCGCTTGTTACCTGTCCAAGTTAATGCACCAAACTAAACACAAAAACCCTGAAAAACTCAATGAAATCGATACGATGGACAAGATCCGAAGATGTAGGCGGATAAGGAGGTTGATGTAGATAAGGCGGGCGCACATGAGCAATTTCACAATAGATCCGAGTAACTGCAGAAGACACCAATGCTTGACAGAAAAAGATGGCGTTAAAAGATATTTGGGTGGACTGCCCGAGAAGCGGGTCCGGGAAGCGATAAGCTTCCTTGGCGGATGTCAGTCCACGTTTTCAATTAAGTAGAGAAGCATACATGATAAAAGATGTACATATAAGACTAGATTTTCTGATTATAGTAATGAAACCAGAATTTAAACAACAGACAGAAAGCTACAGAAAACAGGAAACTGTAAAATAAAGCTGGATTTGTGTTACCTGTGTCCTTTTACCTATCTGCAGGATGATCGGCGTCGATTTAATAATCGGCGATGATGTGATCGGCGTCGGCCCGATGTGATCGGCGTCGACTGATGTGATCGGCGTCGACTAAAACAGATCGGCGTCGATTGAAAGCAGATCAGTTGATCAGGGACAGTGCAAGAAGATTCGGAAATTGGAAAGTGATGGACAGATAGTCGACGTCTGTTGGATGTGTGAAAGTCGGTAAGATACTGGAACAGAGTCACCAGAGGATCGATGGATGCGTGTGATGTAATAGAAGCAGAGTAACGGTGCTCCTCTCAGGGATTGATTCGGACAGGATCTGCCCTCATTTGATACACTTGATGCTAAAAGATTTCTCTTTCTTACAACCTGTGTCTCTTTCGCGATCTGTCTCTCTCTCTCTCTCTGTTCGTGCGCGTCTTTCTTCGTCGTGTGTGTTTTTTGGTCCCTAGAACTGAGTTCTGGACTTGTATTTATAATCGGCGCCGCTCCTAGAAAATCGGCGCCCGGCCATAGTATAGTATAGTTGGGGGCGCCGATCGATGAACAGAACTCAGAGATGGCAAAATGATTGATTTCTAGAAAGATGAGAATTACCCCAAATACGGGAAATATCCCGCTTGGGGAAAAGGAAAAATAGGGGTGATACATAGATAGAATAAATTTGGGGTAGATAAGTGATTAGGATACATGGGAAGAGGTGTAATTAAATATTTAATATTTAACTACTCATGGAGGAGTCATGTTCAAAATAAGAGAATATAATGGGGTGAATTAAACTTATTATTCTAACATGATTAAGAAGGTATATTCTAAGAGCAAAAGAAGGTCTACTCCCACCAAAAGCTAAATGCTCTAAGTATGCAAGTTCATTTTTGTTAGTTAGATCTTGTAATAATTTGGTAATAGGGAAATATAACAAAGAATATTTAAAGTGAGTAAATGGGTTAATGGAAGAATTCACGATCCATATCACAAAAAGTAATTATAAAATGATTTATAAGTGTCACTAAGATGGTCATAGTTAGGTGAAAAGGAGGTTATAGCAATAAAGTAAATAAAATTACAATTAGGATAAATAAAATAAGCAATAAATTTTAAAATTAAAATCAGAGTTAAGATAGAAAATATGAAACCCTATTTGTAAATGATGAGATAAATGACTTAGTTGTTTTGCAATTAATCTGGACCATGCCGAAGTGATAGAGTAGAAAAAGAACAAGGAAAGTGTCTCACCAAGCATCGAAAGTTGTAGGAGTGTCGAAATATGTTGATCGGGGCAAAATACGGAATTTGGACTCTTATCAAAGACCTTTTATGTGCAAAAAAGATGTAAGTATTAAAATATGTTTAAGATATAAGGTGTGATATCATTCATTTCAATGGGAAATATAGTTAGATAATTATTAGTGTGAAATGAAATCACCCTTAGATGATTTTATAGAATAATTTTCTAAGGTAGAATCATTTGGTGTGATTTGCATAACATGGGACCATCTCGAAAGTTGTGTGGGACTTGCAGGACTTGGGAAGGCGATCCTCAGAAGAAAGTTGCTTCTTCTTCCGATCCTAACTACCTACTAAACTACTCTAATGTAGAAAACTAACTACACCTATCCTATAACCATTCCGAGGAACAGGAGAGAGAGATTGCATAAATAGGGAAATCCTACACTAAAGCGGTGATACACCAAGAAAAGGAAGTGCTGGTCATAATTTTGTTGAAGGAGAGAGAGATGAATGGAGATGAGAGGGTGGACAAGATGCACCAGTAGACTACGAGATAGATTTCACACATAACACCACTTCAAAACCCATTAAACACGGACTCCCGTGTCCTACAACAAACATGAAATACATGCATAATACCCAAGGCGAAAGGAGAGGCATAGAGAGACAACAAAATAAGCAAAGGATGGAAGATGCATCACAAAATAAATGTTTTTATTGCTCCAGAAAGTTCACATAGACCATTCATTAGTGGGCTAGAATAGAGCACAAATCCATTACAGAGCCGTGAAAGGAGGTTCAAACTCCATTTTCAAAATGGAATAAAAGAAAGGGGAGGAAGAGAAGAAGAATGAACAACCTTTTACTGATGAATCGTGTCTCTCTTTTTTTATAGAGGTGTTCGATATAGAGAAAGAAAAGAGAGAGAGAGAAGCAAAAATGAATATTTCTCTAACCACTATGTTAATTCACTTGATAAAATCTGCTTTGAAATCCATCTTTGAATATGCATGAATCCTTGATTCGGTGCAAATTGAAAGAAGAGGAAGTTCCCGGTGAAGTAGATGGAGATCTTTCAATGGTATCAAAGTAGTTGATTCACAATATTTCAACCGTTAATGAGTCGAAAGATATTCTCCATTTTCACCTATCGGGGCCTCGTATAGGAGGGTGGAAAACAACTTGAAAAATGGGTCCCTTTTGATATGGGACATGGCAGCTGATTAGAGAAAAATTTAGGGCCTACGGGTTAGTAATTTATCTTTTTACCTTTCCGCGAAACACAAAACTTAGAAAACCCCACGGCCCAAAGCTTGACCTTTTTCTATTTGACCATTTGCCATTTTGTTTTACCCATTTCTTTTGAGAACATGGGGCAAAGTGCCAACTTTTGAGCCCTCTTTGGACCCTGGGACACTTTGGAGAGCACCATTAGGACACGTTGTTTGAGCCTCCCTTTTGGCTCTTCATCTTTAGTCGATTCAGATTCTTTCCTAACATGGCTTCTTGAGTTGGACCTTCCATTCTTAGTCTTTTCTCCTTGCTCTATTTCTTTGTGACACTTGCTCCTTCATTTCCGACCATGTTATTTCATTTCCAATCCCATATGTAACTTGTTTGATGAATTTAAGGCACAAGTTCACTTGACAAATCCGTTTCTTCTCTTTCTTCTCACACATGGTCATTTAAACTTTCGTAGGCCCCACCATTCCATTGTAGAGTCTCCCTGCAACCTTGTTTGTCATCTTGGAATGTGAGCTCGTGGGTCTGAGTCATTTCCTTCATAATTTCTTTATGTGTAGGAGTTGTCTTGACCAATTTTTCTGGGGGGCAAATTTGGGATAAAAATTTGGTGACTCACGAGGACATGCACTGTTAGATGAAGAGACCAGTGGCCTTGGAGCATCCATTGGGCATGGAGTCAAGCTTGATAACCAAAGAAAGATCGAAATCTGAATATGACCTCCAACCTATGAGCCACTTGGAAACCCACTGAAACTTGGAGCTAATCTTCATAAAAACCATTACAATGCACTTGTGCTTTGAAGTGGCTCGACCTTTGCAAGAGCAAAACAACAACACCAAAAACTATGTACAAACTAAAAATCATACATACCCCAAGTAGAGACATGTAGAGTGTGTAAAAGCACTTCTTACTTGCTGAAAAAAACCTACCTACTCTACTCTAACCAAGAGAAAAGGGAACTCAAACAAAACCTACAACTGGTAGGGAGAAATAGCTTCCCTTCCTCAAAAATGGCAGCCATGTAACTGATTTGGCACTAAACATGGCTGGTTGGATGAGTGAAAAACTAACCATAAGCTGGTCCTCCACCCAAATCATCAAGGTATCAACATTAATGGAAAATACCTCCTCAAGTTGACTCTGAATTTGGACTTGAGAGGTATTGATGGTGATCCTTTGTACTTTGATGCTCATCCTCATGCCCTGAAGTAGGCATGACTAGTTTTGGTTTCTCCTTTGGCTCCAATGAAGCCAAGTACCTGATTGGGCATGGTTTGATCCTTTGGATGTGCCCATTTTTCTGAAATTCAACTCCAAAAATGGAGTCTTCTTGTGGACCTTCTTGGGTGGATGGTGTGGGAGAGATGACATCCTCCTACCTTTTCTCTTCCTCCTCCTTTGAGAAGAACATGGAAGATTAAGATCCTTCAACCTTGGTTCTTGAGGGCCATTGTGAGATACGGGTTGTTGTCCTTGGATCCTCTCTCCTGTGGGAAAAGACTCATGTTCTTGGAAGGAATGATGATGGAGGAGACGAATGATGTGATCTCCTCGGGCTCCTCTCCATCAAGACAATCCTCCAAGTAAGACGAGATAATGCCTCCTCGTTGTCTGCTGCGTATGTTTGACCTCCTCCATGGTGTCCTTTGATCTGTAACTTGATCACCATGGCTCCCTTCACTCTCAAACATGAAGTTTGAAAGATAAAACTCTTCTTCAACATTAGAGCTTGAAGGGGATGAAGTGGGAGGAAGAACTTAAAGGTTCTTTTGTAGCCTGCTCCACACTTGGGGCCTCTGAAACTATATGGTCCTCCTCCTCTGCTTAATGCTGAAAAATTCAAACTGGGAATGATTGTTCCACCTCTTGGCTCTTCTTCAACCTTGACCTCCTCCTCTATTGGCTTGACCATCAAGGGATCTTTGTAAACCCAAATTTAGTAGCCCAACTCATTGATTTTTGTTATTTCTTTTCTATTGGGCTCCTCTTCTTGTTGTCCTTGATTGGATTCTTGAGTATCTTCCCAACATGGACTTGGGAAAGTAAGAGGAGTGGCTAGGTTGGGGTTCAACCAGCTTTGTAATTGTTTGTGGTGGGGAGGGAGGTGGAACTTCTTGTTTGTTTGGAGGGGATGACTATTTGGAAGGGAAAAGGAGAGAAGAACTGAGATGAGGTGGAAGACTAGGAGATGGAGAAATGAAATCAACACTTGGGGCAGCAAGTGAGGAGCTTGGAAATTAGAGCTTGGGTTGAGATGGTGCTGCTTGAGAAAGAGAAAAAGAAAATATGAGATGTTGGACTTACCCATTGATGAGGTTGTCTTGACTCCAACTCATAAGCCCCGATCTCCTCAGTCCATTGTGCAAGTTGGGGCAGCATTTCAACCATGAAGTCTAGCTTCTCCTGAGGGCTGTAATGTCTTGGAAAAGGGCCTTCCCATGGACAAGGTGCCCTGCAACCAATCTTGAATGCCTTCATTCATGCTATGCCCCTTAACTGAACCATGCTAGCCTCCATTTTTTGAATCTTCTCAGTAGACCAACATCCTCTGCATAACTATCGCCATCATATGTGTCCCCTTGTCCTTGATAAGCTTCATAGTCAAACTGGTTTTGACACTGCTCATATGGGTAAGCATAATGGTCCTAGATCTGATTATAATGCTGATTTGGAGGAGTTGGAAATACATTGGAGGTGGACTATATTGCTGTAAGTGTGAGTTCCATGAAGGAATGAAGTCATGATTCACAACTTCATGGGATTAAGAAGATGAAGGAGATGGAAGAAATAATGGGTGGAAATGGATGGGAAGAAGGTCTATAACTTAGAGGATGGGTTGTTGACTAGATGGAGTCACCAAATGTGCTTGAAAGTGCCTCCAAAGGCTGAAATATTCACCAAGAGCACATCAAACTGATGAAGTGAAGTGGTAAGGTGCTTCAGACCTATCCCACCAGGCGTGCCAAAACTGTTAGTGTGAAATCATAGCACCCCCAAATGAGTTATGGATCTACTTTTCTAAGGTAGAATCATCTGGTGTGATTACATAACATGGGACCATCTCTCAAGTTGTGGGACTTACGGACTTGAGATGGCCCTCCAGAGAAAGTCGACTTCTTCTTCCTGATCCTAATGCTAAACTACTCCTAATGCAGAAATGACGTCTAACTACACCTATCCTAACAATGCCAAGGAGACAGGGAGAGAGAAAGTGCATAAAGAGGGAAATCCTACACTAACGAGGTGATAGCACTAAGAAAAGGGAAGTGTTGGTCACAATCTCAGCCACTGAAGTGGAGAGAGGTGAGTAGAGGAGAGGGTGGACAAGATGCACCATAGACCAAAGATAAATTTCACATAGAACACCACTTCAAAACCCATTAAACACAGCTCCCAGGACCTGTAACAAACATCAGAATATGCACAGTATACCCTACAATGACGAGAGGCGAGGAGAGACAATAAAATAAGAAAAGGATGGACATATGCATCATAAAACAAAATTTATTGCTCCAAAAGTTCACACAGTACATCGTTAGTGGGAAAGAGGCAAGAGAATGCCATTACAAAGCCATGAAAGGAGGTTCAAACTCCATTTTCGACCCTGGGGAAGAAAAGAAGAGGGGAGGTAGAGAAGAAGAATGAACAACCTTTTACAATGAATCCCCCCCGTTTTTATAGATTCGATCAGAGAGAAGAAAGAGAGAGAGAAGCGGGAAAAGCAGGTCGAACTCAACCACTGTTGTTAATGCTTCTGATAAAATCTACCCCCAAATCTGTCTTTACTTTGCATGAATCCTTGATTGGTGCCTTGAAAGAAGATGGTATCAAAGTGAGTAGATCGAGGCCGAAATCTTTCCAATGGTGTCGATTCGCAATATTTTGAGCCCCGAGTCGAAAGATATGCCCCTTTGAAATTTGTATCGAGTTTGTAAAGGAGGCGGAAAACAACTTGAAAAATGGGTCCCCTTTTGATATGGGACACGTGGCACTCCAGCTTAGAGAGAAAAATCTTTGGGCCTACGGATCACAATTTATCTTTTGCCCTTTCCTCCGATTCCCCACTTTGGCTTTGACTCTGGCCCAAATGCTTGACTTTTTCCTTGGATGGAGTTGCGGCCCATTTTGTAACTTTTACCCCTTTTGGAATAACAAGGGGAAAAAAACCAACTTTCCCCAACGGCCCGCTTTGACCTAGGACACGTGGAGATGCGGGGCTTGTTTGAGCCTCCCTTTATGGATTCATCTTTGGAGAAGTGCTACTAGGACACGTGGCTCTCTCTGCTGGCTCTTCCATACTTAGTTGATTCTCGGGTTCTTTGCGACTTTTGCTCCTTCATTTCTCGACCCTACTATTTCATTTTGGGCCCATCATCGTATGTAACTTTGTTTGATGAATTTAAGGCACGGGTTCACTTAATGAAAGTTGTTTCTTCTCTTTCTTCTCGCACAGTGCAGTCGTTTAAACTTTCGTGAGACCCCACCATCCCATCAGTAGAGTCTCCTGCAACCTTGTTTGTCATCTTGTAATGTGAGCACGCAGTCTCAGTCATTTCTTTCATAATTTCCTTATGTGTAAGATTTTTCTTGACCAATTTTGCCAGGGTGAATTTGGGATAACAAGTATGTCGCACTAAGTCCAGAGATCTCCTGGTAACTTGAAATAAAGAAATGAACTGTAAAACGCTCAAAAGGGCATCAAAGCCCAAAAATAAAATAATTCAAATGAGGGTCAAAGCTGTCTCAATCACAAACAAGTGATCTTATGACCGAGTGCTACAT
The DNA here is from genome assembly GCA_018340775.1 of Taxus wallichiana var. yunnanensis. NCBI lineage: Eukaryota > Viridiplantae > Streptophyta > Pinopsida > Cupressales > Taxaceae > Taxus > Taxus wallichiana. The sequence goes on along the minus strand of CM031243.1, from coordinate 506,025,671 downwards.
TTTAAACCTAATGTAGTTCTATATGCGTGTGTGCGAGAATTGTACCCTACTTGGATCTCGTCGTGTCACACTTGATAGTGATTAATAGTTATATGTAAATGATGTAAGTATATGTGTGCATGAAAGAATGAACTTCCTCTCCTATGTGTGTGTGTGTAGAAGAATGTAGTCCCTTTCCCTTGTGTGTGGATGTTAGATGGATTCTTGAATACTCTTGATAATGGCCTTTGAATGCAACCTTAGGTGGTGATAGCTAATGCTTAGTGCTTGGTCCTTTATTATGATCACATAAATTTATATTTATATGATTCCCTTGCTTTAATTTTTTAATTAATCCTCGAGAAGGTCAAATACCAAAAAGATAAGATGCTCAAAAGGTTAGAAAGGACCCAAAAGATGTGAACAAAGTATAAGCACGTCGAGGGCACTTGTGCATCAGCGTCTTGGCTAGGCACTGAGTGTCAGAGCTAGAAATTCTAAAATATGAAAAGACATACTAGGCAAGAGTATGTGTAAGAACAAGAAGGATAAAAAAACAAACAAAGATGGCCAAAAACATGGGTTAATTAATTAGTTCTTTTCTTACTACGAATCATATGAATAGTAGTATGTGACCAGGACTAGATAGATACCCAAAGTGCATGATTTAGTGTCTACATTTACCCCCACTTTATGTTATTGAGAAGATGCTCGATAACATAAAGTAGGTAAGAGATTCATACTGATAACCATGTAGATCAATGGTAAAAACATGCTAAGAGACAAGGAAAAGTGTGGAGTGATAAAAATGTGAAGCATGGAAGCTAAAGAAGAGGAAGTGAAAAAATGATGATGATGACCCTAGGGCAAGAGCGTATGTGTAGATATTGCACTTGTACCTCTTATTGATTTTAGTTTTTGTGTGCTTTATGATGTGATTTATGTGTTATTGATGTTGGTAGTGTGACTAAAACTTCCCATAACGATGGAAATACAAAAGAGAAGGATGAACAAGTAGTCAAATATGTGCGCATATATGAGTAAAATGTGTAAAAAGTACGCAAAATTATGTAAAAATGAAAAAAAAAAGAACATGTGCACTGAGCCATGAGGAGTGAAAGATATAGACATGATCATGAATGATGTTATAGAAGATCAAGGTTTTTGGAAATCTCATGCTAGTTGCATTGTATCAGATGCAAGTTTTTGGGCGATCTCATGCTAAGAACGAAAGAAGTGTAAGGAAGAAAGTATGGTTTCATACTCCAACCTTTAATCGCTTCCTAAAATATAAACACCACTTTGCATATTTTTGTAAAAATCTGATTTGTTTCAAATAGTTTTAATCCATTGGGAAAGAAAGAAAGTGTAGTGCATGCATGTCGAGTGATAAAGGATTGGGTGCCCTATAAAAAGACGCGTTGTGTGAAGTGTTGTAGGCTCTGTTGAAACGAAAAATGTTGTGTAATCATCACATGGTCACAGGAATCCGGGGAAGGGTTAGGGAACCCCGAGACACTACTATATGAGTTTGGGTGTTAGTGACTGTGATGTAGTGAGGACCCAACTCACGATTGAGGCCATTCTTTGTGATGATGTATGTAGTACCGATACTAAATTATGCTGAAATTAGATGTAGAATGTTGTATAGTGTGAATAATTCACCCAAATGATGCCCCCTTTGGGGTTCATGTGATGTTGCTAAGAATTATGCAGCCCAAATGAGGACCGACTACTATGTTGAAATTGTGATTGTATAATCTTTGTATATGGTGACTATTTCACCCAATGATGCCCCCTAATTTGGGGTACATAAGATGTCATTAAGGAGTATGCGGCCGAAAAGAGGACCGACCACTAAACCGGATTGATTCCATCTAGGGGAGAGGGATTTTCTTTTTAGAAACCAAGCACACACAAGTAAAGTGGCTAGGAAAACAAGTGTTAGTGCAATCAAGATAAACACGCATATAGAAAACAAGATGTAAGCTAGGAAACATGAATGCAATATGTACGCTAACATGCAAGAAGAAAAATTAGTTTGTAAAAAGAGGGTTTCAAACATGGGACATCATTCACGATGTCGTAAGACAATCAAGGCTGAAGTGGCCGCAAGCATATGAATAATCAAAGAACAAGAAAAACATAGGGTAAAGCCCACAAACAATGGTATATGAAAGAATACAAGAGAAAATAATAACAAACAATGTAACAAACAACCATGGAAGTAAATAGACCTGCAAGAATGTGGCACATGAAACACATGTTATCATGTTAGGAAGATAAAATGTATGTAAAAATGTGTATAATATGATATAGTAGTGTGTTATAAAAATGAAACAATATCACATGTAGAGTATGAAAGTGGATGCCCTAAGAGCCGTTTGTGGGACTAGTATAAGGTACTACGCCAAACATCCATTCTGCTTGTATTGATATGTGTAGATTCAAGAATCAAAACTAGAAGATAAGTGAACACACATGTGTATATAAAAATATAATGACATACAAAGTATCTCACTAACATCTATAATAAAGTGTACATGTAACAAGTAAATACAAGCAAGACTAAATGCAACCAAGATATGCAAGTATGTTGTGGATGAGATGAAATGAAATGTAGAGTGAGTGTGATAGGAGCAGCGTGCCTCATGAGCTAATGTGAATCAAGTATGCATGAAGTGAGGTTCATTTATACATACCCCTTCATTAGTCAAGAATGAACCATATAACAAGAATGCATCATCGGGAAATGGTTTGAACATGTGCACTAGAAAGATGTGATCATCAAAGCATAAAGCATATAGAATGTGTGAGTGAGTGATTATGTGTGAGTGTGGTGAGGTAAATTTGAGATGTAGAACCTCAACAGTCAAGTATGGACCATGGAACTAGAGTACGTTATAGAGTAATGACCACAATGTGTAGAAATAGATGCAAGAAAGATGTATCGTTAATGTGAAGAGTGTGTAGTATATGTTGCAAGAAAGATATGGCTTGAGTGTGTGATGTGCAAAGTGTGAAGTGTGGAATGTGTATTATTTAGTGTGTTGTGTGTCATATGTGAGGTTCATGTGTATAGTATGTCATCAATAAATCAAGTGAAAATCGAAGAATGAGAGTGTGTCATCAGTAATTATGATACAAGAGTGTATCAAGATGTGTATGTTGTATGTAATAGGCAAGATGTGAAGTGATAAGTGTATACAACACATGTTTCAATGCTAGAGGGGGAAAATAAACATGATGCCCCCAAATGTTTGATAATAAGGGTAAGCAAGTAACATCATCTAAGAGGTCATCATTTTCATGGTCAAAATTGAATGGTGATGCATCTAAGACTTGATAAGAAATAGTGTCAGGTTGGTCAAGTAAGGAGCCATTGAGGCATAAATTATACATGCCCATTGTATATTCCTCATTAGTGAAGGGTGGTAATGGGAATCCATGTGTATATCAATGGGTAAGATTTTTGAGTATCCAGAAATGATTCATTGTAAATGAAAAAACACGACCAAAACACATGGGGAATGATATGTCATTATGACGAGGATCTAAAATACCACTAATCGAGCCAAGACTACCAAAGTTAAAGTGGAAACATGCGAAGAGTGTGTGCAAAAAAATAATGCGAGATGAAAGACACGAAGACCATAAGCAGCAATAATGTGGATAAATCCATTATAGAGATGAGGATCATGAGGCGAGAGGAAGATATCATCCACTATAAATCATATCCAAGTCAACCCATCATGTGAGCATATTGTATTGGAGCAAGTAGGATAAAATGGAATGTGTTCCCAATAAGATTCATTCATAAAAAGTGTACATGTAAATGGAGGACGTGTTAATGGAGGTTTTTCATGATATAGTGAAGGAAGTGTAACGACGTCCAATGTTTGGAAAGGCCCCCGATGAAGAATCATAGCACTAGTATAAGTAGGAGGAGACAATGAGGTAGGTGGAACAATATCTAACACGTAAATAACACCTTCAAGTAGTGGGAAATGAGCCGAGAGAATCGTGGGTTGTGGTTCATTGGTGGTATTAGATGTTGGAGTAGAAAGCATAATGATTGGATAGTGGCTGCAATATTTAAATAGGTGCCAATCATTGGGGATTGTATATTCTACACCCTCATGTAAAAACTTAACACATCGATGCATGTAGAAGGTACTGATTGCATATCATGAAGCCATGGCCTATAAATTAAGTAACTATACTAAACTAGGAAGTCAATGACGAAGAATACCATAGGAAGAGTTTTTGGCCAAGACAATGATAGGTAAAGTAATATGGCATATATATGGTCGAATAGAAGCATCAAATGCATGAAGAGAAATGGATGAGGGATTTATGTTACAAGCAGTAAAGGCTAAGTTTTTCAATGAATGATAGTGTGCAAAGATTGAGCTCAAATCCATGATTGATTATGGTACGTTTGACACCTATAGTATTAATGCGGGGCATGCTGCATAAAGGTGGATCATTGTCAAAAATTGTGATATCGGCCACAATTATAGATGGAAATGTAATGTGTGGATAAAATGCATCTACAAAGGTGTTGTTTACTATATCCAGATGAATATTAGAAGGAATGCGAGTGGTAGCCAAGAGAGTAATGATTTTATCTCTTAATTCAGGTTGATGAATAGAAATCATGAATAGAAATATTCATGATGAAAATATCATAGGAAGATAAAAGAAATAAAATTATGAGGATCCTAAGAGTGTTCGAAATGTTTTGGGTTCACCAAATGATTAAGAAATTTATTGAAATTTATTGAAATAAAATGCCTAAATCTAATTGTAGTGTAGCAATAAATAAAATAAGCAATGAAGTACATAATTGAACCAAGCAAGATAAGATAGAAAGTATGAAACCCTAGTTGCAAATGAAGAGATAAAATGACTTAGCTATTTTACAATAAATCCTTGACTATGCCAAAGTGACAAATTGGTAAATAGAAGGAGGAAATTTTCACACCGAGCCTCGAGAAAATTATAGGAGTGTCGGAATTTTATGGAATAGGGCACCTACAAAGGGTCAGTGGCACACTGGGCACCAGAGAGACTGTTGTCAGGTCTTTGGTGACCGTATTAAACTAAAGAAACTAGGTTTTCAAGGTCGTAAGGTGATTGTTGTCCTTCACTTATTGTCACTAATATGTTGCACCAAGTCCACGCATTTCATTGGTAACTTGCAATAAAAAAATGACTTGTAAAACCCTCAAAAGCGCATCAAATCCCAAAAAGAAAATAATGCAAATGAGGGGGGAAAGTCCTAAATTTTCAAACAAGTGATCTAACAAATGAGCATTGCATAACATTTGGACCCAATGTAGTTTTATATGCGTGTGTGTGGAATTATTCCCTAGATGTCTCTCGTGTGTGTTACTCTTTATAGTGAGCAATAGCTAGATGTAAATGATGTAAGTAGATGTGTGCATGTGTAGAAACAAAATCACACACTTTGGGTATTTATCTAGTCACGATCGCATACTACTATTCATATGATTCATAAGTAAGAAAATTACTAATTAACCCATGTATTTTGGCCTCTTTGCTTGCTTTATGTTATCCTTCTTGGTCTTACACACCTTCTTTCCTAGTCTATATTTTCATACTTCAACATTTTTCACTCTAGACACGGTGCACCTGCCCGGGACGCCAGCCACAGGCACCCCATCCCCTCCGGGTTCCCGACCTCTTTGTACTTTTTCCACATCTTTTGGGTCCTTTCTAGCCTTTTGGGCATCTTATCTTTTTGGTAGTCGGCCTTTCGAGTGGTCAACTATGAAATTCAAGCAAAGGAATCATATAAATATAAAGTTACGTGATCATAATAAATTAGACATTAAGCATTAGCTATCATCACCTAAGGTTGCATCTATAAAGCATATATCTACAAGCATCATTGCATCCATATAGCGTCATCTAAGGGACATGGACTGCTTATTGTGCATATACTTCATAGGAGGGGAAGTTTATTCCTTCATGCAGACATATATTTACATCTTTACATCTAGTTATTTGCTTGCTATCAAGCACGACACGTCACAAGAGCCACATAGGGCACACTTCTTCACACACACATTGAACTACATTATGTATGAAATGTAGTGTAGTTCTCGATAATAAGATCACTTGTTTGACAGTTGAGGATAGTTTGACCCCTCATTTGCATTATTTTATTTTTGGGATTTGATGTGCTTTTGAGGGTTTGTAGGTTATTTATTTATTGCAGGTTATCAACAACATCGATGATCATTGTGTGACATACTAGCAATAGGAAACAAAGGAAAGTGAACATCTCGTGACCCTTTGAGGGAGGTTTCTTGAGGCTCTTAGTAGTCACGAGATGGATAGAATAGGTCTACAAGACACCCACAAGCACCGCTAGCCCATTCCAAACACCCCAGTCTAGACAAATCTTGCATTCACACAATTTTATGAGGTTATGTGTGACACTTCTCCCTCTCTATTCATCAGTTCGTCACTTCGGCAAGTCAGGTGAATTATGAACAACTAAGTCTTTTATCTCCTCTTTTGCACTAGGGTTTCATACTTCTGGATTGATTTTCTTGGGTCTATATTTCCATTAATTACTTACTCATTTATTAATACATTGCAATCAGATTTAGGCATTTATAAATCTTATATTTTCTTAATCATTTGGTGAACCCATCACTCAAACACACCTTACTTCTAGGGATTTTATCTTCTTTGCATTAATTATGGCTCAATCTTATGGTTAATTCTTGAAGTCCATCTCTAAGAGCTTAATGATCATATTTCTATGCATCCTCAAGGTCTAGACTTGTTTTTATTTACTTCTTGTGAGGATGCCACCAATCTTGTGAGCTTAATACTTGGTGCTATTCCCACATCCATTTCTCCTCATCTTGCCACCTTTTGCTCTTTCGCCTACTTCTACTATTCCCATTTCCATTCCTACTCCCACCAATCAATTTATCGTACCTCTTATTTCTCATATGCGTCAAGTCTCCTCCACCGACACTCAAGATTTATCCTCTCTTTATCGATATCTTCAAGTTAAAATCCACCAATTATAACATGATACTTCACGCGCATCTCCATCATTGGATTCCACATTACTACTTCATACTCCCTTCACACCCGCCATTTCAGATTATGCATTTTCACCTAATTTTTTCACTTTAAATCTTCCCATGTTCAATGACCATGATGAACCCCAAGATCACCTCCAAGAATTTCATGTGGCATGCCTAGATTTTATGGATGATCATACTCTCTTAGCTAATCTCTTTCCTCATAGTCTTCATGATCTCACGATGCGTTCATTATATGATCTACCTATCCACTCGGTAACATCTTTTACGCATATAACCAATGATTTTATCTCTCATTTTAATGTCAATATCATCTCTAAGATATCTTATGCTCAACCCGCTCAACTTAAACAAGGATCTAACAAACATCTATCGGATTATGCCTTCATGATATAAAAACAACCTAGCTAAGATGTATAATGTGCTTGTAGACTCTGAACTTCAAGATCTATTTGTACAAATTCTATTACTACCTCTTTAGGAGAGTGTTATCTTTGAGACCTATCCATCATTTAATCATTTATGTCACACTCTTAAGCTACGTGAAATTAAAATCATAACTATATCGACAAGCTTAAGTATCAAGAACATGATTCTTCCTCTACACGCTTTTAAAATAAATCAAATTTCAAGCCATCTACAAAACCTAGGAAGCTAAAAGCAAATCAATGTTGTCTCTAACACTAAAGAGCTTCAATGGAAACCACTTAAGCATACATATACAAAATTGACTATCACTTTGCACACATTCTCTTACCACAATTTATTGAGATAAATCTTATTACGCTTCCTCCTCCACTCAATTTGGATTTATCTTACCCTAAAGGTTGTAATTACAACAAAAATATTAGATGTGACTATCATCAATGTGTTGGAAATTCAACAAATTTATTTTTCAAAATTCATAATCTTATACAAGATCTCATTGATAATGATACACTTGAGCTTCAGAGCCTACAACTTCTACACCCGTTAATGAAAATCACAAGCTCAAAATCCAATAATCTACTTCTAAACATGAAAAACACGTGGCTAACTCTTTAGCGAATCATATATATCACATGCCTCCTCTTCCTATATTGAGGGCCCTTGATTTTCTAGTTTCTCATTTGAGACTACTCCTCCGATTATTACTTTCTCCGATGATGAATATCACACCACATTCTCTTCTAATATCTTACACATTAGCACTAATATTAGATTTGTTCAAATTATCAATAACACTATTGTTTATCCATCATTTCGTATAAGTGCATGTTCTGTCACACTTTTTATCACTATTGGCTATAATCTCTTGTATATATCATATCCGATTCTAAATCATACAAATATGTCAAGCTTACTATTATAGTAGGCCCTCTCACCACACTTGTTACTTTTCTTGTGGTACCATTAGTCGAAGGGTGTGACATGTTCTTAGGTCTTCCTTGGCTGCGCTTACGTAACATAGGCTATCATATCTATGCATCACTTGTGTCTAAAATTCATCCACAACAGACAATTCATTAATAAAAATGGTGTTCCACCATCAAACCATGGCCACAACCTCCTCTTGAGGTTGTAATTGCACTCACTAGAACATTTAGGTCCCCGCGACCTCTCAAATCTAAAGCATAATCTATTCTTAGTTCTTCTATTCACATGCGACCTACATGGTCTCATTGGTCTTCTAGTCCATCACATCCATCTAGGTCTGTCACTCAGAGACCTCCTTCACATATACATACATCACCTCCATGCTCTCCACCACACAAATGTACATCACCTCCAAAGTTTGCTTCACATAGCGCTCATTACCAACTAGCTTGTCTTCACATAGGTGCACATCACCTTTATGATCTCCTTCACCTAGGTGTTTATCACCTCCTAGGTATCATACACATATGTTGCATGTACCTAATTCTCATTTGTCTCATGCACCACCAATCTTAGAGCATGGTCACATGTCTTTCTCTCCCCAAACATCGGGTAGAGGACCCTCATCTTTCACTTTCATTGGATAACATACTCACCATTGCACACTTTGGGGGAATTACACTTATTTCTCCACCCTCTAACATCGACACACATCTCATACAATTTCCAATTCACATCTCATATATTACATATAACATACATATCTTGATACATTAGTATCATTATTTCCCGATGATGCACTCTCGTGCTTTGGTTCACACTTGACTATGGAGATCACACTATACACATGAACCTCACACATACACATTACACACTACACACATCATGCATCTATTTCTCGGAGCATCCATTACACAATCTACATATTCATGACATATCATTTTCACATCCATTTCTATGATTTGCGCTCATTACCCTATGATGCACTCTAATTACTCGGTCCATACTCAAATTCCGAGGGTCTATATCTCAAATGGAACTCACCACACTCACTAATGCACTACACTTTATACGTCGATCGATCACATCTTTCTAGCACACACATTCAAACCATTTCGATGACACACTCTTGTTCTATGGTTCATTCTTGACTACCGAGGGAACATGTATAAATGAAACTTACTTCATGCATACTCGTACACATCCAATTGGGGGCCACCAGATCCTATCATACTCACATTGTATTCCATTCAATATCATCCACAACATATTGCATATCTTGGTTGTATTTACTCTTTCCTTCTTATGCTTCCATGTTCAATTTTCTACACATGCTAAATATATATCTTATGTGTAATTATTTTTATCATATACACATGTGCATTCACTCGTATTCTAGTTGTGATAATCTACAAAGATCGATACACACAACATGTATGCTTGGTGCGTACCTCATACTAGTCCCACATTGGCTCATGTGGGCATTCATATTCGCACACTACAAGTTCTATTGTTTCATTCTTCATAACACATTATTATATAAGATTATACATGCTTTGACATACTTTCTATCTTTCTAACATGCTAACAGGTGTTTCATGTGCAACATTTTCTTTGTAGGTCTATCTGCTACCATGGTTGTATGATTTTCTTACTTTCCTTGTTTGTTTTTTTTGTCTTCCATTGTTTGGGGTATTTTCCCTTTGTTTGGTGTGTACACTTTGTCGATTTTTATTTTGTCGGCCCTTGATTGTATTGTGACATCGTGAGTGATGTCCCATGTTTGTAACCCACTTTTTGTGGTTTATTTTGTCTTCTTGTGTGTTAGCTTACACATTGTCTACTTGTTTGTTACATTACATCTTTCTTTCTACATGTGTGTTTTTCTTTGATTGCTCTAATACTTGTTTTCCTAGCCACTTTGTTTGTGTGTGCCTTGGTTTCTACAAAGCACACTCCCTCCCCGCAGAGTCATAGTTTCAACACGGTGGTGGTCCTCCTTTGGGCCGCATACTCCTTAGTGACATCGTATGCACCCCAAATGAGTGGGGGCATAATTTGGGTGAATCAGTCACCCCATACAATAGTCTACAGTCATAGATCAAAACAACACAATACCATTACAATACAGTCTTCGGTCTCGGACAAGGCTCGAGAATATGACTTGGGTTCTTAGTAGAGCACGTGAAACTAACACCCAAACCTAGAAAGTAGTTCCTAAACACACATGATCCTTCCTTGACACTTGTGGCTAGAGGCAAATACATAACATTTCTCGGTTCAACATAGTTTTCAGCATTTCAAATAGCTGATTTTAATAGGACGGAAAATCTTTTAGCTCTCGACATGCATGCATTACACACTTATTTTCTATTGGATAGGAATTGTTCAAACTAGATCATATTTTTACACACCATATACAATATACAATGGTGTTCTATATTTCAGGAAGAAATTAAAGTTTGGAGGATGAAACCAGAATTTTCTCCCTACACTTCTTCCATGTTTGGCGTGAGATCGCCCAAAAAACTCGCAATCGGCACAACTAACATGAGATTGTCAAAAACTCATTCTTCTACAACATCTTTAGGATCCTTTCTATCTATTTTCTCATCATAGATTAGGGGCACATGTTCTTTTTCACATTTTTACATACTTTCACATGTTTTTTTACACATTTTGATCATATACATGCGTATTTGAATACTTATTTGTTCTTCTCTTTTGCAGGTTCGTCCTTATGAGAAGTGGTATTCACATCGGGAACATCAATCACATCAACACATTAACAACAATTTACACCAAAAATAGGTACAATCATGACATCGACACATACTCTCTCGTCATAGGGTTATCATCATCATCATCACTTTTTCACTTCCTCCTCTTTAGCATACATACTTCACTTTTTATCACTCCATGCTTTTTCTTGTCTCTCTAACATGATTTTCACCATCAATCTACATGGTTATCAAGTACACATATCTTATCTACTTTATGTTATTGAACATTCTCTCAACAACATAAAGTGGGGAAAAAATAGTCATAAAATCATGCACTTTGTGTATATTTATAGTCGATAACATACTACTATTCATATGGTTCCTAAGTAAGAAAAGTACTAATTAACCCATGTGTTTTGGCCTCTTTGCTTGCTTTTTGTTATCCTTCTAGGTTTTACACACCTTCTTCCCAATCTGTCTTTTTATACTTCGACACTTCTCACTCGGACACCGAGAACCCAACTAGGACGTCGACGCCTTTAGGTGCCCCCGTCTCCTATGGGCGCCCTTTACCTCTTTGTACTTTGTTCACATCTTTTGGGTCCTTTCTAGCCATTTAGACATCTTATATTTTTGGTATTCTACCTTTTTAGGGTCATTTATGAAATTCAAGCAAAGAAATCATATAAATATAAAGTTATGTGATCATAATAAGGGACCAGAACTAAGTATTAGCTATCATCACCTAAGGTTACATCCACAAAGCATCTAAGAGAATCATTGTATTCATCTAGCACTATCCAAGGTACAAGGGTTGGTTATATTACATACACTTCAAAGAAGGGGAAGTTCATTCTTTCATGCACACATTTATTTACATCTCTTACATATAACTATTTTCGACTATCAAATATGACACACACAAGAGCCACCTAGGGCATGATTCCACACACACACACACACACACACATAAAACTACATTGGGTTTGAAATGTAGTGTAATGATCGATCGTAAGATTGCTTGTTTGACAGCTGAGGATAATCTAACCCCTCATTTTCATTATTTTCTTTTTGGGATTTGATGCACTTTGAGGGTTTTGCAAGTTATTTATTTATTGCACGTTATCAATGACATTGATGATCATTATAAGACATACTAGTAACATGTAGTGAATGAAAACAAACATCTCAAAACCCTTCGAAGGATTTTTTTGAGGTTACGAGTAGTCATAGGCGCTCGAGAATAGGTCCGCAACACCGAGAGGTTCCCTTGACCCATTCTAGGTGCCCCGATCCGAGAAAAATATTGCGATCACATATTTTTTGAGGTTTTTTGTGACACTTCTCCTTCTCTTTGTTCATCACTTACATGATCCGGGATTAATTTTGAATCAACTAAATCTTTCTATCTCCTCTTTACTACTAGGGTTTCATACTTTTGGCTTAATTTTCTTGTGTGTATATTACACTTAATTGTTTATTTATTTCTTTGCTACATTACAATCAGATTTAGGCATTTATAAATATTATATTTTCTTAATCAACAAGAAATAATGAACTTCCCTCCTATGCACGTATGTAGAAGAATGCAATCCTTCGCACTTGTGTGTGGATGCTAGATGGATGGTTGAATACTCTTGATAACGGACTTTGAATGCAACCTTAGGTGGTGATAGCTAATGCTTAGTGCTTGGTCCTTTATTACGATCACATAACTTTATATTTATATGATTTCCTTGCTTTAATTTCATAATTAACCCCAAAAATGTTGACTACTAAAAAGATAAGATGCCCAAATAGCTAGAAAGGACCCAAAAGATGTGAAAAATTACAAATAGGTCGATGATACCTAAGCGGGACGAGGGCACCTAACATTGGCATCTGGATGGGTCTTTGGTGTCTAGAGTGAGAAATGCTAAAGTATGAAAAGATAGACTAGGAAAGAGTTTGTGTAAGACCAAGAAGGATATCATATAAAAAAATATGGCCAAGTACATGGGTTAATTAATACTTTTCTTACTTGGGAATCATATGAATAGTAGTATGTGATTAGGACTAGATAGATGCCCAAAGTACATGATTTAGTGTCTACACTAGGCATTGTCATCATGAGACATCTAGGCAGGTCAATAGAGTTGAAGAGCCCGAAGTCAGAAGGTATGGATGCCTAAAACAATGAAGAATGTCAATAAGACAGATCATGAAGATATGTAGAAGGAGGAATCTAAGTCAACCAATCCTTGTTATGATTTGTCCACAAGCCCAAGTGGAATGTTTGTCAAGATAAATCATAAGTATGATGTTGAATATAGACATGTATGTTTGACATAAATCTATTGAGTAGAGGAAGAAAAGGAAAATGTAAACATCAATTCAAATGTGCCAATCAAGTCAAGAAGGTTTTTAAAGGCTAATTGTTAGCCTAAATATTGCAATTTTCTTGAGATTCAAGAAATGAATGGAGATCTAGGAATATCTTGGGTTCATAGTGTTCCAAGTGCCCTAAGAAGCTAGGGTGTCTCTATTAGGCTTCATAGAGGCATTCACCATCAAAGAGAAGAAGTAGTGAGGGTTTTTTGTTTAGTGGGAACCATCATGAGTCTTTTAACAATTTTCGAAGAAGGTCAGTGAAGATGATTGAGTTGTGTCTTGATCTGCTCAATCTCATATATGAGGTTATGTCATAGTTTTGAATTCATGTTTAAAGGTCCGTTTCAAGTCTTGACAAGGTATGTATTTTTCTCTGTTTATTTGAATGAGTTTGGAAATGGTGTTGTTGTTATTATAAGGGTTTCATTGTGTTGGGTATATGATTATCTTTGTATCAAGCACATCAGTAGAAGGTGTGAGTGCATGGTGATAGAGGAGCCTTACATGTTTATAGGATAGATGCTCCAAATTAAGTGGGAGCTTGAAAGTTGATGCTATAGTCAAGAATATGTGAAGACCATTGTGAATCCATAGGTGTGCTCTTGAAGGTATGCTCGAGAAGATTGGTGAAGTATGTTAGTATGAAGACATAAAATCTTGGCTTGAAGAAATGATAGAGCTATGTAAATGCCTAGCAAGTAGGTGTAAAAGTAAATGAAGGTTACACAGAGATGTTATAAGTCGTGAATTTACATTTTATAGGTATTGTTTGTTAGGGGTGACAAAGGACTAAGAGGGGGTGAATCGGTCATGTGAATTTTTTTACTTCTCTATTTCAAACAATGAACATTCATTTATATACATACACTCTCTTATATTACAGTCATGAATGTTTGATCATCAATAGATATAGTTTGTCATGGAATGCATACATGAAATGAATACAAGATATGCTCAAAGCTTCTTCTTTATTGACATTCAAAACAAAGCACAATGACTTGATACTTGATCAATGTCAACATAGACTACAAGATACAAACAAAGGCTTATAAATACGTGCCAACATCAACATACTAACATTTAGCTACACAACTGCAATTTTTCTCTTCTTCATCAACCTGCTGTTATAAACACTTCATCATCTTCATACAACCACAACCAGGTATAGGCGTGAAAAAAATTCCGGGAGTTTTGCTTTTCAGCAAAATTTTCTTCAAAAGAAGATTTTGGGGTTTTTTTATCTACACCTTGCAAGACAAAATCATCTCCCTTTTGTACACCATTCAATTGGCTTTTCATATTTCAAAAAAAAATCAACTTCTTTGACTTCACTCATTCTTGATCTTGTCTCTTCATCTTCTAACAACAAGTCTCATTCAAAACTTTGAAGTCATCTATGCTTGCATCTATTTTATCCCTATGGACAATTATCTAACTCATCAAGTTCCACTTGAGAACACCAAGGGACATTCCTTCATAACAAGAAAAGAAAGAGAATCTTCATGTTATTTAACGAGAAAGGAAGAATTTGAACAACTTTGAATTCAAGAAGAGACTTATCACCTTCTCTTAGAATGCACATGTGTGGTATAGGGAGAAGAACATCCATTTCACCTTCCTTTCACTGCCAAGACTTCTCAACAACATCCTTTCCATAGAACTTATAGTTTTGTGCGAGAAATATGTTCTCTTGTCTCTAACATTCTTGACCCATTTGGATGAGCCAAGATTTTCAAGCTTCAAAATTTCCTCTCATACCTTGTGTACCCTTACCTTTGTTATGAATCAATCAAAAGAACAAAAATAACCTTTCCAAAACCCTGACAAGCATGATACCACTGTATCAGTCAACTTACAGGTAGATTGTTTGCAATATAAATACAAGCATGCACCTTCAAACACTCAAGAAGACTTTCAACATTCAGTAGCTCCATATGATCATGATTCAACATGAGGTAGAGTGTGAAGTCTTCAAAACTTGAAAAAAATAAGGTAAGACTATAATGTTAACAATCAAGAATGATTGTGCAGGAGATTATCATCAAGATTTCACTCTTTGAAGCTTGTTCAATCTTTTAACATGTCCTATTACCTAACCATGTCCTTCCAACATCATGATCCATCAAAATTTTGACTTGGAAAATGAGAAATTTCAAGGAGGAATTATGATAGTCATTTTATCAAGACCGAGAATGTGTCTCTAATTTTCCTCGAGAAGATTATCTTTCTACACTTGATATTTTAAAAAAATTATTTTTGCAAATGGTAGAAAATACCCTCACAGATATTTGATCAAATTTTTGTGGATTTTGATAGGTTGAAACTCTCGATTCGAAAAAAAAAATGCTCTTACAAACCCTAGATCGGGGTATTAGAAACTATCAAGCCCAAGAGAGGTAAATATTTGATTTCTCACTCCACATTTAATGGAATTTGTAAATTAAAGATGTTTTTATTGTGTGGGAGTGATCTCCATATTTTTAAGTGATAAAGAAGTTTGAAACAACTCCATTTACCCTTAAAGATTAAAAATTACTTGATAGACTACAAGAAAACCTCATACTAAGCATAATGAAGAGCTCTCCATGTCATGTTGAGATTTGGATTTTCCTGATGATTCAACAAGATGATCTTTATCTCCTTAGAACCACATTTGAATATCCACACTTCATGCTCAACATGAGTATTTCTTCTAGCTCATAAAGTTATAGTCAACATTTTGAATTTCAACCAATGCACACACACAACCTCTTTCTTCTTTGTATTAGATTGCATAAATGAGATATGACCATTTTTATCTAACTTCATGTATAATATCATGATCCAATTTAAGGACTTGAGGAGACATTTCAACAATAAGCCCTTCAGGCATACCCTTGAGCATGGTATTCTCGGCAAGATATCACAAGAAGAGTGTGTAGGTAAGAGGTTTATTATTTGATACTTATCCCAAAACCTACTCAGTGCTTTATGAACTCAATACTAACCTTTGGAAAAGAGCTAGAGCCACTTTTTAATTACAAACACCAACTATGAGCATTGAGACTTGATTATGCCTCTAGTTACTTGATCTTATAAAGCCCGCCCATGCGAGGATTGAAATGAATTTACTTGAATAGATGTACTTTTAGGTTTATGCATGCCATCATTATAACATGAAGAAGACCTCATTTAAATCTTAGTAGATATAACACTTTCACAAACTTGACAAGAATTTAGAGTAACTAATTTCAGCTCAACAACTTCAAGAACCAGAGTCTTGAAGAAGAGAGAAAACCTTATGGTAAAATGGTCATATCTTCCTTGATACTTGTTCGATTCTCCCGAATATTTTGAAATACCTTAAGCTTGGAATCCTCTACAAAACTTACTTTTTTATTTTATTTGAAGGATACACTATATTTTTCCATGAGTGCTAAGAAGCCAAACACCTTATTATGCAACTCACAAAAAACCTGTTTAGAAACACTAGCATAAATTCCACATACCTTCTCAAAATTTGATGAAATTTGGCTTGGAGCTTCAAAAATCACCCTAATACATAGTTCATATTCCAATTTTCCATAAGTATTCTTGAATTCTCTTATTCCATCTCATTTACCTCTACTTATATTGTTAGTTCTCAAGGCCAACTTCTATGCAACTTAGAAATCTGATTCATAAGGCTAAGATGAGCCTAATGTTTACTCATACATAATCTATCCACTATTCCAAGGATAATTTCAGGATCCTATGAACATTTCATGACTTGCACCAACTCTTCACTCCTTATCAGGTACCAGAAATAGGCCTAAATGGCCCAATTAGAACTGTAACTTTTTCATGAAGCTACATGTGAGACATCTTGTTCATGTTTGCAACATCATTGCTAACATTTAGATCATATAAAAAATAGCAAGCCATCTGTATTATGCATCTAGTGATCAAAACTTTGTTTCCCTGCTTTGGTTTGAGTGAAATATCAACCTTGAAAGACTTGACTCGACTCTACATTTCTTAATGGACCATGTGGACAAGTTACATACTACATTTATAACTCACCTCATGGACCATGTTTGACCTTCATACCACCTTTGAGAGATTCCTAGGTCACCTAGCCAACATACCTAGATCACCTATCCAACACACCTAGATCACCTAGTCAACACACCTAGATCACCTAGACCATTGTGACATCAATGGACTTGACATCAATGAAAACACAAGTGACACTCACTTCCAAAAAACTCCCCCTTTGTCATTGATGACAACTATCCTAGAAACATTGATGACACACACACACTTAGATTTCCCTCATTTGCATGTTTCTTGTCACACTTCTCCCCTTTGACATCTATGAAAAAGAATACATTGACTTGACATGAAAAAAATGACTCACAAAGACAACCAAGCTTAAAGAACAAGGTAGATTACTTACCTAAATAAATCTCCCCCTAGGAATGTATTCCATATTTTATGTCTCAAACAATCAACAAATCTGATATGAACTTCAACTAGGCTCCTCATGAGCTGATGCAATTCTTACCCTCATTCATATGCTTGCAAAATCTTGTCAAAGGCACAAACTTGACTCACCCACTTTTGAGTACTATACTAAAAATTTCTCACCCAGACTTGAATATCATTTACAACATCAAAAATCTTGAAGTGCTCCATTCACAAATTACAAGTCACACAACCCTTGTGAGGACATACTCATCACCATATAATTTTCATTTCAAGCCATGACTGTAGTATTTTTCCTTGAACACTTGTCAACCAATTTCTCCTATAACATTGTTTCTAAAGTATTTATCTTACTATTATGAGCAAGATAACACAAACATGAGAATGAACAATCCTACTCACTCCCCCTTGGATATCAATGCTTTGAGCCACTTTAACCATTTTACCATGTGATGATACCTTATACCTGATAACCTCTCTAACATAATATTCCAAATACATCTTTTCCAATCCTTAAGATCATATAGGGCTTGTTAACTCAATACAGTCCTACAATACCTTCTTCCTTAACATGATCATGTTAGACATATGATAAAAGACCAAACTAGAGACTTAGAGCACACATAAATGCTATTAACACACTCTCATATGAATACTACTATCTTGGACTTGAGAATTTTTCATTTAAGTATTTACACATAAAAGAACTCTTCAAAAAATTTTGAAACAAAGCTCATCACCTTTTTGCTTCCACTCAGCCCTTAGAATGACATATTTTTATACTAATTTGAATGCACTTAATCACATGTCATGAATATCTTGATAGAGTAAATTAAACAAGACCTTCTTACATAGAGAAGAATACTTCTGGCACGGATCATACTGTCATGCCCATTTTTATAGATGTATAAGAATTTTCTTTGGCAAGATGTATACTTATTCTAATGAATCAACATGGCATAGGCATCTAGATGATAGTAAACTAACTCCAACTAAGAAAAACCATGTAGATACCTATTTTAGTACCCTGAAACATCTGTACCTTATCATCATGCCTTTTAGCAACCTTGCAAGATTCAATCCACTTCTTCAAGCTACCTTTAAGGTATGATCACACACCAGATGCATAATTCCGAGAGAGACATCAAGAAAACCAAATCACTATAATCCACATCTTTATTCTCTAGAACTCATGAGATTGTCACTACTAGTTTAAAGACTTGAATTGTAAACTTGAGGAAAAATTATAGACCTCAAAGATGCTCACACACTTCCTTAATAAAAACATGATAATCCATAACTTGTACCTTTATTTTGATTCACCTCTAGCCTATGATTTTCTTGGAACCAATAATGTACTCTTGTTTGATTTCCTTGTACTTGGAGAGCATCATCAAGATAGAGCTCACATTTATTTTGATGATACAATGATAATTTGGAACAACTACAACATGTAATTTTGAATCATAGTTAGAAACTGAGAAATTAAAGATCATAGACCTCTTCTGGAGTATCATATACCCAATTGGATTTCACATTATGCATGGAAACTTGATCAAATGACCTTATTGGTTACCACACATTGACTTCATCCAGCTGTCCTAGATTATTTGCATCAACTATATGCATATCATTTCTTGATGAATCTCAGAAGATAGTACCTAAGCATCTCCATATCACCTTCATGACACATAATCATATATACTTGATATATTGAAACTTCTTCAAGGTGTAAGTTAGTGCTTGACATAGAATCGGACCACTCTCAAACATTCTATGGAAGACTTTCTAATCTTGAGATGATAAGCCAAATGATAAACTTCTTCCATCCTCCTACATAGCATGACCAACCTTGCACAAGTGCATTGAATTTTGAGATATGATTCTTTGAAACCTTTATAATTATCCATTTGCACTCTCTTCATAGTGTATTTACAAGCTTCATTTTGCACTTTGCTTCTTATAGACCTTGTGCCTCTATCATGAAGTCATCAATCAATACAAACCAATCTACACCTATTATAGATGACTTTGTTATGACTCAAACTTCACTTTCTCTTATTATCCACAATATAAACATGCTCCATGAGACTTAGACCCATAGAATAATGCATACCAATGTTTATACCTCTAAAATCACTGAAGCTTGATGCCTGATTTTATTGGTCTCTTTGTAGGATACAATGTTTCACTTTGTTTTGTTATTTGGAGCTAGAGACACTCAATAGAATACCCACACATCTTGGTGTCCGAGAGTAGCTCATTATGAATACTATAGACCTTTTTGACCATCAGACTTGATAACTCCTCACATCAAAAAAACATATACACTATGCATTAAAACACCATCACTTCTATCATAACAACATGGGGTCTTTATAAATACAAGAATATTTTTGTGATGATTTACTTAGGCCTATATACTATCAACCGATCTTTGAAGCTCCTATGTCATTATTTATTTCATCAAGAGCCCTTACTACTTATGTCACATTCTAAATACTACCTTAAGAACTCTCAAAATTCTTGACACCATCCTTAAGGAACAAAGATGCTTACTTCACCTTGTCAAGAGGGTTACTGAGTGGGTCAAGATCCCTCTCTTCGACTTCAACAACTCAGTTCTTTGCGGTGTAAGCTCATGCCAATGATTGTGAAACTTAGATTCACTACAACACTTCTTAGGTTTCAAGTATATCTCAAAAGCTCATGAATAAGTTTGAGGCATAAGAAGATACCAAAATCATAAGTTCTAGAGCACATCAACCTCTCACTACATGGAATGAACCTAAAACAACAATGCATAGTTCGATAGAGTATATAAGCATTTGAATTAGGACAAATATGAATTTTGACATGAATGACTATGACACAAGAATACTTACACCCAAATATTTTTGAACATAATTTCAAGGCTTGATCATACTTGAAGAGAGATGATCCATTATAGGAGGCAAGCCTATGGACTCACTTAGAGCCAATGTATACTTTGAGGACCTAAGATCAGTGGCATAAACACTTGAGGACATGAAAAATCTACATACTGACCTTTTGATTTAGTTCAATGTCTTTGAGGAATAAATTTTTTGAATTATGAGTCTTAGCTTGATACGATCTTAGACCATTCTTTCATTGAGACATATCCATCTTTGAAAACTTATGAGACAACTAAAGCCTCCTTTTGATGTGATTTATACACTTTGAAATACCCATGATACTTCTCAAAATTTGTAGCACGTACCATTGGTAATTTTGATATGAAGATGTAAACCACAAACTAAGGGAATTCATTGAGACATCAAAGATCCTGGACACTTTTGAATTTGCAATAGATGACATTATTTGACTTAAAAGGAGATCTTCACATCACACCAAGACTCTTGATATGCATCAAGCCATAACTCAAATCTTAGAAAACTTACATAATCACACTTGTTATACGGTTTGAAGAGAGAGACTTTGACCTTCTTATCAAGACTAACTATTTGAGCCTCAGAAGCATACCTTACACCATGAAGAAGACACTTACTATACCAAGATAAACCCCCTCACTCCAAAGTCTCATTTGCATTTAAACACCAAGGAGGAGCTTGATGAGAGACCTAACAAGGTCTCAAGGTCTATTTTTTTACTTATTGAGTGGTTCATTATTCTTTGTTTTTCATTTATCACAGATGAATCTTTCTTTTGATCAGTCACACTCTTGGGGTCCTTTTGAGCATTTCAATTAGTTTCTTCCTTCTTGTATTTTTGAGTTTTTTTTCTTGGGTCTTTTAATTTCTTTCTTCAATTGACTGCATCACAAAACCTTGCAATGTGCCCTACCTTGTGGCACCTAAAACATTCCACTTGTCTTCCTTTGCACTCAAAAGCCTTATGTCCATATTCATTACAAGCATAACAATAACCATTGAACTTGCTTACATACCTCCTTATATTTGATGGCTCATTTTTGCAATACTTTTCTAGATGTCCTTTCTCATGATAGTGATAACATTCAGCTCCATATCTTTGTCCAACTTTTCTCTTCCTTCTTTCCTTCAAGGTGATGTTCTTAAGTTTATTCTTAGAATCTTCTCTCTTTTCTACATTAGGATTACACATACTAGCCATGTGTCCATAAGCACCACACTTGTAGCAATTACCATGAAAAACAACATGCCTAAATGCATTTGGCTGCCTAACAAATGATCTTTCATGAGATAAATGCTTTAAAATATTTCCATTGCATGACCGAATTTTTCCATTTTCTCCTTGACTTGATTCACCTTCACTTTTCTCTATATTGCATGAATTTTCTATAAAACCTAGACCTATTTTATCACCATATACCTTTTGTTTTCCTAGCATCTTATTCATATTTTTTGAGCTCTCTTGAAAATATGATACCTTACTTGTCATGATGCTTAACTCTTTCTTAAATTCTTCATGCTCTTTCTTGATTCTTTCTTTCTCATCTAGGGCTTCCTTGAGTTGTTTCTAAATACACTTGATTAATTACTCATGTTATTCAATCATTTTTTCCATCTTTTCTTTCTGAGATCTCTACTCCCCATCTCATGTGATAAATATCTCCCATCATTGTCACCAAAATATCTCCCTCTAGCTTGTTAAAGCTACTTCCAAGGGCCTGCTCTAATACCAATTGTTAGAGGTGACAAAGGAATGAGAGGGGGAGGTGAATCAATCCTGTGAAAACATTTTACTTCTCTATTTCAAAAATAAAAAATCATTCATATACATACACTCGCATAGAATATAGTCATGAATGTTTGATCATAAATAGATAATTTTTTTCATGGAATGCATACATGAAATGAATACAAGTTATGCTTATCAGAGATTATTCTTTATTTACATTCAAAACAAAGCAAAATGCCTTCATATTTGATCAATGTCAAAAGACTACAAGATACAACAAAAGTTATAAATACTTGTGCTAACATCAACATACTAGCATTCAACTACACGGTTGCAAATTTTCTCTTCATCATCAACCTGTTGTTACAAACACTTCATCATCTTCATATAACCACAACCAACTACTGAGATCAGAAAAAAAAAACTTCCAAGGATTTTTCTTTGTAACAAAATTTTCTTCAAAAGAAGATTTTGGGGTTTTTTAATCAACACCTTGCAAGAAAAAAATCATCTCCCTTTTGTACACCTTTTAATTATTTGTTCATCTTTCAAAAACTTTTCAACCTCTTTGAATTCACTCATTCTTGGTCTTGTCTCTTCATGTTCGAATAAAAATTCTCATTCAAAACTTTGAATTCATATATGCTTGCATCTACTTTAACCCTATGGAAAATTATTTAATTCATCAAATTCCACTTGAGAACACCAAGGGACATTCCTTCATAACAAGACAAGAAAGAGAATCTTCATGTTCTTCAACGAGCAAGGAATAATTTGAACAAATTTGAATTCAAGAAGAGACTTATCACCTTCTCTTAGAATGCACATGTGTGATCTAGAGAGAAGAACATCCATTTCACCTTCCTTTCATTGCAAGACTTCTCAACAACATTCTTTCCACTGATCTTCTAGTTTGGTGAAACAATCTGTCCTCTTGTCTCTAAAATTCTTGACTCATTTGGATGAGCCAAGCTTGTTCAAGCTTCAAAATTTCCTCTCATACCTTGTTTACCCTTACACTTTGTTATGAATCAGCTAAGAGAACACAAATAACCTTGCCAAAACCCGACAAGTATGATACCACTTATGTATCGGTCAACTTACAGGTAGAGTTTTTGAAATATAAATGCAAGCATGCACCTTCAAACACTCAGGAATACTTTCAACATTCAGTAGCTCCATATGATCATGATTCAACATGAGGTAGAGTGTGAAGTCTTCAAAACTTGACAAAAATGAGGTAAGACTGTAATGTTTACTGATTAAGAACATTCATGCAGGAGATTATCATCAAGATTTCACTCTTTGAAGCTTGTTAAATCTTTTCACATGTCATATTACCTAACCATGTCCTTAAAGCATCATGATACATCAAAATATGGACTTGGAAAACATGAAATTTCGAGGAATTATGATAATCGTTTTATTAGGACCGAGAACGTGTTTCTAATTTTCTGCTAGAAGACTCTCTTTCTACACTCGATATTTTACAAAAATTATTTTTGTAAGCGGTCGAAAATCCCCTCACATATATTTGATCAAATTTTCATGGATTTTGATAGGTTGAAACTCTTAATTCAACCAAAAATGCTCTTATTAAACCCTAGATTAGGGTATTAGAAACTATCAAGCTCAAGAGCAATAAATATTTGATTTATCATTCCACATTCGATGAAATTTGTAAATTCAATATGTTGTTATTGTGTGGGAGTGATCTCCATCCTTTCAAGTGATCAAGAAGTTTGAAACAACTCCATTTACTCTCGGAGCTTAAACGTTGCTTGATAGATTGCAAGAAAACCTCATCGAGAGAATGAAGAGCTCTCTGTGTCATGTTGAGATTTGGTTTTCCTAATGATTCAACAAGATGATATTGATCTCCTTAGAACCACATTTGAAGATCCACACTTCATCCTCGGCATGAAGATTGCTTGAGCTCATAGAGTTATGATCAATATTGTGACTTTACACTTTCAACCAATGCATACAGACAACCTATTTATTCTTTGTATTTGATTTCATAAATGATTTCTAACCCTTTTTTATATAACTCCATGTAAACTATCATGATCCAATTCAAGGACTTCAGAGTCATTTCAACAATAAGCCCTTCAAGCATACCCTCGAGCATGGTATTCTTGGCAATATATCACGAGAAGAGTGTGTAGGTAAAAGGTTTGTTCTTTTATACTTATCCCAAAACCTAATCAGTGCTTTATGAAATCAATATTGACCTATCGAGATCTAGAGCCACATTTTACTTACAAATACCAACTATGAGCATTGATACCGATAATGCCTCTAGTTACTTGATCTTATGAGCGCCCATTCAAGGATTGAAATGAACTTATTTGAAGAGATGTGTTTGTCATGATTTTCAAGGTTTATGAATGTCATCATTATGACATGAAGAAGACATAATTGACCTCTAAGTAAATACAAAATTTTCACAAACTTGATAGGAATTTAGAATAACTCATTTCAACTCAACCACTTCAAGAAGTAATCTGAAGAGAGAGAAAACCTTCTAGTAAAATGCTCATATCTTCCTTGATACTTGTCCAATTATCCTAAAAAAATTTCACCGCATCAAGCTCAGAATCATATACAAAAATTAATTCTATGATTTATTCAAAGGATACATTATATTTTTCCATGAGTGCTAAGAATCCAAATACCTTATTATGTGATTCCCAAAAAGTGTGTTTTAGAAACACTAACATAACTTTCACATACCTTCTCAAAATCTGATGAAATTTGGATTAGGGATTCATAACTCACCCTAATACATATTCCATATTCCCATTTTCTATAGTTATGCATGAATTCTCTATTCCATCTCATTTACTCCTACTTTTGTTGTTGGTTCTCAATACCAACTTTTGTGCAACTTAGAAATTTGACTCATGGGGCTAAGATTAGCCTAATTTTTACTCATACATGTTGTATATACTATTCCATGGCTGCTATAATTCTCTTATCAAAATTGCATGACCTACACCAACTCTTCACTCCTTATCGTGTACAGATCCAAGCCTAAATGGCTTAGTTAGAAGCTGTAACTTGCCTAATGCTACACTGTGAGACATTTTTTCATTCTTACAACATCATTGCTAACATGTAAACCATCTAAAACTATCAAGATAACCTATATTATGCCTCTAGTGATCAAAACTTGCTTTCCCTACTTTGGTTTGAGTGAATTCTCAGCCTTGAAAGACTTGACTTGACTCAACATTTCATGACTGGACCATATGGGCAAGTTACTGAGACTCATAGACATTTCTCACTCACCTCATGGACCATTTTTGACCTTCATACCACCTTTGAGAGATTCCTAGGTCACCTAGCTAACATACATAGATCACCTAGCAAACACACCTAGATCACCTAGCCAACACACTTAGATCACCTAGCCAACACACCTAGATCACCTAGACCCTTTGTGACATCAATTGACTTGACATAAATGACAACACAAGTGACACTCACTTCCAACATTGTTATCTAGCGAAGTGCACCATGTTTAAGGAATGGTAGATTTATATATCTCTCTTTTTCATCACTTCCGTGGATATACAATTGAGACACCTCACGGCTATGGGTATCCCGGATGTGAGGTGAATCTCTAGATTTTAAAGGGTTGGTTCCCTTTCGGCGTATCCCTAAACTAAGTTGGTGGGGTTAAGGGTTAGAAAGAAAACTAAAAATGGTAAAATGAGGTGATACACCAAAGGATTTTGATGGTTTATGACAAAGGAACATGCATAATTTGACAAAAAGAAGTACTAAATCATGCATGATTCGAGAGGGTTCTGATTAATTTAAAGCAAGATAGTTGAAATGTTAAAGGAAACAAACAATAATAATTCACGAAATATGCACACTTAACCTCTCGTCCTTGTGGTCATTTTTATTATTTTATTTTGTATTTTGTGACCAACTACATCTACCTATCTAGCCATTTCGAAGATCTGTGTTGTCTTAGCCCTACTTTGGGGTCCCATATTTCGTATTAGTCCCATTTCGGGGCACCTAGTCCCTTTTACACTTTCCCTCCTTTTTCTTAGGTCCAATCTAGCCATTTTTCATCCTTATCTCTTATGAGGTCGGTCTTTTCGGGGTTAATTATGAAATTGGACCAAGAGAACCCTATAAATATAAAGTTATGAGACCATAATGAGGGACCTAACATCACTATCTACTATCACGCCATCTAGAGTTACATCCATCTATTGCGATCACATCCACATAGTTCCATTATCATCAAGGCATTAGCTAGACAATCGCATCAACACACACTTCATAGGGGGAGGGATTCTATTCTATTCCATGCACACATTCTATTACATTTTCTACACATAGTTATTGCTCATTTACTTCACAAAGTAAGAATGGTGCAAGAGCAACCAAGGGCATGTTCACACACACTTGTACATAAAACTACATTGGGTCGAAATGTAGTGCAGCGCTTCGAGTTAGTAAGTCCTTTATTGTGTTTTGTTGAGAGACGATCGACCTCTTCATATGCATTTTTATTTTTAGGGTTTGATGTTTGTTTTGGGGTATTGTAGGTTATTCATCCATCTTGGCATATTCGAAGACTTTGGTGCGACACACGAGTTTAGTTCAACAGAAAGATAGATTTCGAATATCTTTTGGCCTTGTAAAAAATAGATTCGGAGATTTTTCATAGATCGGGGCACCCATATAGCAGATTAGAGCACCCGTAGGTGCCCCAGTCTAGTTCAGGGCACTCCCGGTCCCATCATATCACCGAGATCTATCATTTTGGCTTTCTACAACACAATTGTTCTGATCACGATTTTTGTAGAGATCTCTACGGCACTCTGTGTCAATCTCCGGATATCAATTAAGTCATTTCTCCTTTCTTTATTACATACTAGGTTTTATTCCTATTTTGTTTAATCACACTGGTTAATTTACATTGATTTATAGTATTTATTTACAACGTTTGTTGTCCTCCTAGATTAGGTTAACTATTCCACTTTAGTTCATTTTTAGTTAGTAAAAATTCATAATCCAAACAATTTGACTCCTAAATCATAATGGTGTAAAATTAAGATGAATTTAAATAGGTAAAATAATCAAATTATGATGATGTAATGAAAGCCCAAATTTGTAATATTCCATAAAAAATCATCATATACGAAATAAACATTAAATAAATTTAATAAATAAATACATAAACAAACAATTGAAATGAGACAAGAAGACACACATATCGGTAAACATTTAAATATCATCAAAGCTGCATGTGGGACACTAGAATCTCTTATCAAAATCATTAAGAAATCTTGTAAATAATACAATAAATAACTATAACTTCTACTTGGATTTTAGTGTTAAAATTAAAATCCATTTGGATTCTTACCACTTCAATTAAAAATATCCATTTGGATTTTAACCACTAAAATTAATACTCATGTAAATTTTAACTAGTAAAATGCATTGAATTAGATTTTTCTAAATAAATTAGTGAAAGTGTGCATCCATACATTGAAAAACCCACTCTAACTATATCACTTTGAAAAATATCTCGAGACATTCTTGGTCAGATTTATAACCAAGAGCTTCACATCATGCGTAATATGCATTGAGGATCTACTACATACAAATGACGTATTTACCAAATTAGACTACTCTAGTAAACACACACACCCTTCACAAATCTCCATAAATCTATTCACAAGCATCTTCCTCAACTCCTTAAGAATATAGTTGAGTAGCATTGTCTTGAGCACAACTGCAAATATAAAATTCTTGTTGGCCTCCACATCACTACTATTGAACAAAGGTTTGAGATAATATAACAATGATGAATTGGAGGGGTTCTTTTAAAGGATGAAGAAAATTATATCTACATGTTCTCCCCCTCATAATGAGCTCCTATCCTCTTCCTTGCTTTTTTACTATTTGGATAGGTCCAATCAACCTTTGCATTATGAAGAAACTTGATACTTAGCTTGGTTCTTCTTTGGAAGGGTCATAATGGGTGAGCTCCTCAAGTGACTCAACCTTTGTTTTCCCTGAAAGCAAGCCCCAACTACATTTTTCCCGAACTCCTTCTCCATTGCATACAAATAGAGTTAATCCAATCATCTTGGCTCGTGGCTTGTCTACACATCAAGCTCAAATTGATCCAAGAAATCTACATTAAGAGCCTTGATTCAAGACCATTATGACCTCATCCCACCCTTCGCCACCAATGCGGCTCCCATAGAGCATTCTCAACACCTTACCTTGTGAGTCACAAATTATAGTTCTTGTTATCACTAAATCACATCACCCCTCGATTGCTTAACATGTGAGTGTGTTAAGGAAATTAGTGTGACTAGGTAACATGGATTTGCTTTCAAGGTGTGGTACCTTGCAATTTGAAACAACTCTCCATAGAAGGTTGGTTTCTCTTCCTACACTAATGCTTGACAATGCAACAATCGCCTCTAATTAGGAAATCTACTAACGAACTCTAAACTATGACTTCCGAGGGATTAGGGAGAGAGAAATAACATGAAATAAATAAAATACTACACTAAAGGAAGTGATAACACCAAGAGAAGGGTATAGGAGTCTCCCAATGAGTGAAAATGGAAGAAAATGCAAAGCGAGAGATGGTGGAAGCAATCACCACGGTCTCACAACAACACTTAAACCATAATTTTCATTAAGGCACAACACTAATAGACCCTGCAAGGAAAATAAAGTTGGCACAATACAGTTTTGCAGAACTGAAATGAAGAGGTAAGGGAAACCAAGAAACACAAGCAAATGGAAGAAAACATCCACAACTTAAGCTTATTGCTTCATAGATATACAAGGTTCATTTCATTACAAGAGAAAGGCCATGGTCATCATGTAAGATTTCCGAATGGAGGCCTCCAACACATTGACTTTCCTAAAGAAAATTTGATAGAGATTCACTACAATGAAAATCCCCCTACAAATGAGAGGGCTTTGTTATTTATCAAAGTGAGTGGCGAAGAGGAGAAAATGGAATTCCCAAATACATGCCTTCATCTACCCACCAACCTGCAGATGTAATTAATTTTAAATCATCATGGGACACTTGCACAACCTATCTCTCTTGTAATTTTTCTTCTTGGAGAATAAAATGGGCTCTATGCTCCATTGATGGTGGTAGTTGGTTGTACTGAGTGCATTAGAGTGCAGAAGTATTTTTCCTTTTTGACCACATTTACCCCACCAAAATTGAACATTAAAGTTGCTTTTGTGTAGAGGGATCCGAGACCTTTTCAAAAAGTCCAATTAAGTAAAAATGAAACTTCCGGCTGAAATTTATGGCCATTAGAAGTTTTTCTGGTTTTGCGGAAACTAGGGGTCACTACTTACCACTTCCCTTCTTCACGAGAATTCAACCCCAAATTACTTCCACTTTGTCATCGGACTTATGGAGTGCTTCTACTTGCTTGTTTAGGGGATTCAAGTAGTGCCGATTCACTACATTACTTGATTGGGCATTGGTCCTCCTTGCGGTGGTTGAAGTACTTACTATTGTCCAGGGTGGCGAGCCATTTCGCCACCCAACTTCGCCTCATGACTCACTTGGTGCTCATTGCATAATGCATTTTGAAACTTGTCAACAATCTCTTCATTATAGCATCAAGTTTCTCTCGGTTCTATGACTCATTTCTTAACGAGCTCGTTGTTTAAGCTTTCAACCCTCAAACACCACATAACTTCATGCTTAGCTCGATCAAGCTATTTTCTTGCCCCTTTTATTGGTCTTTAACATTGCTCCTACTTGTAAACACATCGCCCATGTAAAGTTTAAGTTGGCTCAAACACCGATTAACCCACCGCACTTAGCTCGCCCTTATCGAGGCTTTCACATATATTAGACTTGGTGTTTATCCTCGGCTCGCCCTTCATCGGGATTTTCATGTGCCTTTACTTGCATTATTTTCAACCCTACTTGCTTAATACTTGGGCCCCAAAACATCGCATTACCTTGGTTGACTCGCCTACCAAGTATTCAACTCGTCACACTATGTTATGTTTGAAACCAATCTTACTTCATTAAACACAAAGGGGTGTTACTTTGGAGTAACCACTTTCTCAATTGCCACATAACTATCCCTTTGCCTCATAGCTTTGCAGCTTCACACACTACTTCACTATGCGTCAAACATGGGAGATATTACTTGAAGTAATGCCTCCTGAAAACACTATTTTTCAAGTTTTTTCCAATAAAAACCACAACTTTATTACCTTACCCATCCACCTCGGTTGACTCACCCTTGTTTATCTGGTCATCACAATGGTTTTTATTTCATTGAATTTGACCCCCACCACTTAGAAGTTGGATCCCCCTCATTTTCCATAATGCACTACTTCAACGTTAGCTCATCCACGGGCTCGCTCAAAAAATCTCACATAACTAAGCCCTAATCACACCTGACACTTCTACCTTGTCACCTAGGCTCAACTTGCTCATCCTCAAGCTTGCCTCACACATTTCTATGATGCTCACCTCTGCAACATCGTGAGGATCTCACCCTTCATTTCTCGTGAGCCACCCGCCTAACCTACAAGTCTTCATCCACCTCAGTGTTCATCTACTTGTCATATCCTCACTTCCACTGATTCATGCTTCTTGTTTATCTCACCCTAAGTTCTCCACCATCCATGACCATGCATTCCTTTGAGATCGCATTAGCCAAGCCATTTCCTTGTCCCCTTGACGAGCGGCTCACCATTTACCTTTGCCCTGGTTCACGTTTTCCTCGAGCAACGATGTTGAGTCCCCTATGACAACTCGCCCCGTATTGTGACTCAATCGAGTTAGATCCTTGTGGTCCCGAGCTCAACATCGAGCCTCCTTCTTACTCATCAAGCTCAAAGAGATCGACCTCCTCTCCCAATGCCGACTTGTTACCTTGCCAAATCCGAGGGCTCAACTCGATCCATTGCCTCGACGACCCATTCGAGCTCGTGACTAAGCCACTCTATCTTCCTTCGAGTCGTCTAATTTCTAGCTCGCCGAGTATCTCTCGAGCTACTCGGTGAGCTTGCCACTAATGCATAGCTCCATAGCTCACCCACCAACTCAATCGAAAGTGGTTGGGCTCCTAACCAAAGTTTGACCAGTCTCCATTTCTTATTTGATTTTTTTCTTAATCTTTGTGAAATCGAAGGTTGAAAGGGGTGCAAATGGGGTGCCACTGGAGCCATTTTTCACCTTTTACCCATTTTAACTGTAAGTGGGCCCATGGGGCTTACTTTTCTTCTTTTATAAGTTGAACCTTAAGCTTTGAACCCGAGAAGAGGAAAAAAATCCTCTTATGACCCTAAATCTCCCGAAAACATCGAATATGCTCCCAAAACCCAAGAAAGCGCCTACAAACCTCAATTCCACCCTTAGGGGTCCTTTCCAATGCTTGGGTGCGGTCTCTTCCTATTTTCCTATTTACTTGGGGAAAAATGGATAGCAATTTTGGCAACTCACGAGGACATCTACCTCGCTAGATGCGGTCGACCAACTTCTTGAATGCATCCATTCAACATGGAGTCTTCTATAATAGCTCGAAACTAGTTTGAACCTCGAAATATATACCCTAAGCTCGCTTGAAGCACTACTAGAATTGGGTTTACACGTGCTCAATTTTTCCAATTTCATAAGAAGTCCTTGAAATTGATTTTGGGACATTGGAAATTTGTATTAAAGCTGGAATTATACCTTTCCTTACAACTATTCCCTATGAGATGAATGATAAACACTTGTAATTATTCCAACATCTAATTCTTGCCAACATGAAGCAAGACCAAACTGATTTATTGGCAAGATAAAATATTGTAGGACCTCTGAGCATATGTTGATTTAGGAAGAAAATTGGGATTGATGCAAGACTGATTTCCTACTTTTTATGGGCTACTGAGAATTGCCGAAATGGAGATGCCTAAATTGACTTATGAGAGGTTGTCATCTCTTGTTCACAACAAGATTTCATTAAATTTATTTTTGATTGTTATTAAGGGCAATAAATTCTCAATTGTTGATCGAAGGAGAAAAGGAATGAAAACACTAAAATTTTCCCCTTAAGCTGATTTTTAGTTTCTTTGCATTTGAATTTTCTTGAGGGTGGAAACTGTTGCTTGCAAATCTGAGCTTCTTGCTATAATATCCTCTACTCATAAGCATGAATAACTGTATAAAATAACACTGGAAGCAATAGAACATGTGCCCAATGAACTTAGGTAAATTGAAACATATTCTAACAACAAGACAATGTGCACTAGCACTTTGAGGAATGAAAATTCTAAACTAATATGTACAAAGGATAAGATTTTACTTTAGTAAAAATGATTGATATAGATTCCATTAAATGGAATATGTGGTTCTTCTTCATCCAACTTGGCCAGTTAGAAAGAATTGCTACTTTTGCACTTTTTGATCATGTAGGGACCACTCCATATAACATCAAACTTGGAATGCTTTCCCGGTTTTTCCCTGTCAGCATCCCACTTTAGCACCAAGTCTCCTTCTTGGAATGTTCTAGCCTTGGATTTCTTGTCAAATATCCTTTTGATCGAGGCTTGATCTTTCTCCATGATTTACATTGCATGATCTCTTAATTCTTCCAATTCATGAGTTTCACATACCTAACTTCCATGGGATCAAACTCAGCCAACTCCATCTTCTTAAGAAGCTCCAATGTTGGAAGCTCGAGTGATATAGGAAGCCTTTCCTCCCTTCCATAGACTATCCTATATGAAGAGCTTCCAGTAGACCTCTTCGATGTGATCCTATCAGCCCACAAGGGCTGATTTGAGCTTGGTATTCCATGTCCTATGATTTTCATCTAGAGTCCTTATAATTCTCAACAAGTTCTTGTTTGTGGACTTAGCTTGCCCATTACCCTAGAGGAAATAGTTAGATGAAGTGATGAGATATATTCCATTCTTAACGACCCATTCAGTGATCTTAGTGCCAAGAAATGATAGAGCATTATCTAATATGATAGTATCTCAGACACCAAATTTGGTAACAACCCCATCATAGAAGTCTAGTATGCTAGACTCATTTTCTTCTTTGAGTGCTACTGCTTCGATCCACTTGGTAAAATATTTTGTTGCTATGAGGACCCACTTATGTCCTTGGCTTGAGTTCAGATTAATGACCCCAATGAAATCCAGTCCCCCTTTGCATGAATGGATAATTCAATGAGATTGGATGAAGGGGTAGTGCTGCTAGCTCCTCTTTGTCCATGAAGAATGTACATTTATTGCACTTATTTACCCATGTATAACAATCACTAAATAATGTAGGCCAATAGTAATGTGCCTTC
This sequence comes from Taxus wallichiana var. yunnanensis, assembly GCA_018340775.1. Lineage (NCBI taxonomy): Eukaryota > Viridiplantae > Streptophyta > Pinopsida > Cupressales > Taxaceae > Taxus > Taxus wallichiana. Next base: position 505,991,732 of record CM031243.1, on the reverse strand, counting down.
ATGATCTTGAGGGATGTTACTCATGGAGCAAAGTGACCCCCAACTTCTTTTTCATGGAACTCATGTAACACCTTCTCAATCTGATTTGTTGGGAAACATCTTAGGAGAACTCCATTCACATCATTTATAGACAATATGCCATCAATGAGAGCATACATAATGGATTGAAGTCTAAAATACCTTATTTTTCCTTCACTCAACTCTAGAGGGCATAGGAATGTTTGATGCGAAGTGTACCATATCTTGGGTCCAACAAGAAGTGGGCATACCATCAACTGGACGTTCTTGACTATCTTGTAACAACAAAACAACTTCCTCCTTAATAATTATCCCATCATGCTGACTGGAAGCTAGCTACTTATATAAGCCTTTACCACAAACCAACTTACTCACCTTGATTTCAATGTCATATTCCATCACACGGGTGATCCAACCTGCTCTTTTCTCATTCAAATCCTTGTTTAGGAGAAAGTCTTTGACCCCAACATGAGACACTAACAAATGGATTTTGTTGTTTGAAACCAAGTGTCTAAACTTCTTCAAACTTATTATAATAATGAGGGCATGTTTCGCAATGAAGGAGTACCCCATTTCATAGTCTTAATATGCTACTATGATCCCTCTTTATTCTATTGCACCATAATAATAGATATTGTGTCTAAACCACCAAAGGCATAGAGAATGAATTCCTTTGAAAAATATGGGTTGATGAGAGTTGGAGCTTGAGATATGACATGCTTAATAGCTTCAAAACTCTCCTTTCCCTCCGCTTTCCACTTGAATGCAAGATTCTTCTTCAACATCATTGTTAATGGCTTAACAAGAGTGGAAAAATTAGGCATGAACCTTCAGACAAAGTTGATTCTCCCTAAGAAGCTTTGGAGAGCCTTCTTATGACTTGGCAATGGTAGTGCACAAATAGCTTCAAATCTCTTGGGATCAATTATAAACCCTCCTTAGACACAATGTGGCCTAAGAGCTTGCCTTTATGAGCTAGGAATATGTACTTCTTTGGATTTAGAGACACACCAAATTGCCTACATCTTTCAAAAACTTGTTGGAGATGGAAAATGTTATAAAATATGTTCTTGGAGTATATTGTGATATCATCTAAGTACACAAGAAATATCTTATTTATTAGTCCCTGGAACACCACATCCATTTCTCTCTAGAATGTAGCTTTGAAATTTGATAGCACAAAAGGAATTTTCTTGTAAGCATATGTGCCCCATTTGGTGGTGAAACTTGTTTTGTACTAATCATCTTTTTCAGCATGATACGATTGTATCCTGAGTAGCCAACCAACAATGAGAATCTCTCTAAACTAGCTACTACTTGCAATATTTGCTCCATGGAAGGAAGTGGATAGTGATCCTTGAGAGAATCTCTATTCAAATCCTGGAAATCCACACACAATATTATTTCCCCATTTCTTTTTTTTCACCGGCACAAGATTTGCAACCCAAATTGAATGTCTAATAGGAAATATGATACTGCTTCAATCAACTTGTTCAACTCCTTCATGAGAGGATCGATGTGAGGATTCACCTATATTTTATTTTACCTAATGGGCTTAACATCTAGGTCCATCTCAATGTTGTCCTTTTAGGATTGGATCAAAGCCTCTTAAGTAGTGATAGCTACATGAAATGATGTTTGGAAACTTTAGGAAAAGTTGTATAAAATATGATTTCTCTTGAAGAGTACTTACTTTGCCAATTTGAAGCATATTACCTTCTCCGATGAAATAGACTCGAATCTTCACCTCGCCTAAATGTTAGCTTTCTCTTTCCGAGTTGGTCATTGGGGTTGAATTTTGACTCTAAAGACACTAAGCCTTTTTGGAAACTTTGTTCATTCTTAGTTGAACCACTTGATCTCCATACTATTTATCCAACTTTTCTTAGTTCCTAGTGTAGAATTCAACTTCTTCTTGAAGGAAATTTATGATCTGTTGATCACTTTCAAATACTTGCCAACTAGTATTGTTTTCAGAAAAGTTGACCTTACAACCATTTTGATATGGGGTGAGTTTGATACTTTTAATACTTTCAACAACATCAAAATCTTCCCCAACTACTACAAGCCTATTTGTAGCCTCATTATTCTTCCTTGGTATGGCCTCAACGTTAAATGCTTCAAAATATTCTATGAGATACCATACCCTATTCTTATAGCTCTTTATGAGGTCATTTTTAGCGATGTTGTTCAACCCTTTAACTCGGTTTCACAATCAACTCACTATCTCCAAAGACCAACAAGTTCTTAATACATCTCTTTCTTGCCCAATACAATCCATGGATTAATGATTTACACTCATGTTGTTTTGAGCAAGTAAACTAAAAATGGAAAGCTGAGTAGTACTTATACCTTGAGGTGACACAAGCATTTCTCCCCAAAGACCTTGGTTTCTCCTTGAGCCGTCAAAGAATAGTTGTCATACCTCATTATCATATTTATAATCTATGTTAGTGATGGTAGGAGAGAGGTGGATTATCTTCATGCATGCAATAGATACCTAACTCAACTTCTTCCATCTCTTTGTATGGATCATAAGCATGTCTCTTATGAGCCCACTCATCAAGTGTCAAATCCGGAATGCTTCCAACCTTAGTATCTATTTCTTGAGTCTCCAAACACTCTTCTTGATCAAATATGGTACAATTTGCATTGATTGGGCTTGGCACATGAGGCTCAATGTGATAGTTTGCAATTGGATATGATCTAATAGTAGATTTAGCTCCATACCTCATTCTGAAAAGCATGTGAGACCAATCAACTGATAGGTACCCACCAATTTTAGAAGGTGAAGTCCCTTAACAAACATAAGGTAAAGAGTGGTGGCAAGTCAATAACCGATACATCTTGCAATATTGTGACACTAGGACATGCATGTAGTGCTTAAGGCTCAATCCTTTGATGATCACAACTATCCCCGAGTTATTTCCCTCTAATTGCACTACTCCCTTTGAGACCGGTTCATAATTTAGGTCCAATCGATAAGCTATTTGCTTAGGCATTCGAGCTACTTGATCCCAAGTCAATCATGCAATTGTGTACAATATTGCTTCCAATGATTAGAGATATATAAAATGGAGGAGGCTTCATGTTTTTACCTTGTTGACCTCCTTCATTCCCTTCCCAATGAGCTGAATTGGTGAGCACATTCCTTGATCCTTAGATGGTTCATTTGATGCGAGACCAATTTGCCATGGCTGCTTGCAATAAATCTCTTTATCTTGGAATTGCTAATGATTTCTGACAGAGATAATTATATTTGTTTTCTTCATTTGGTCTATAATGTTGAAAGGAGATATGATTTCCTTTTGCTTACCCTTGTTTGACACAACCTTCTCTTGCACACGAGGTTCTACAATTGGTACATGAGATGGCCTAGAAGGTGGTTTGGGCTGATTTTGTACATTCACGACTACAATTAGATTGCTAACTCCTGAGATGTGATAAGAGGTGGGAAGCACTTGGATTAGATAGCTGTCCTTCCTCTATGTTTCTCTTCTTAGACCTTGTGTTAGCTACTACACCATGTAAAGGAGGGTGATTTATTCCTGAGAATTCCTTTGTTTTCCAATTCACTAGTGTGGTGTCACTGGAGGTGTCTCTATGGACTTTCCTGGTGTTGATTGTCTGAATTTACCAAGTAAAAGCCCAAATGCACTTCGGCACATCACTCAGCTTAGAATGAGCGCTCACCCAAAGCACGCAAAGGTACCATGCCCCTCTTTAGGGTTGTTGTTGTAGGATGTTAGCATGATGAAGACTTAATGCATTAGATCTATAATTAATATATCATTCCATGTTCAGATCTAGATCTAAAGAGTAATAAATTTAAATGATATCCATAATGAAACCAAGCATGCAAGAACCAATTATACTTAGGATTAATACTCTAATTCAGCCAATACACTCCATTATATTAAACATAATAAATACACAAAAGCTTATTACAATAGATAATACCATAGCTTATGTGTGCATCAGATTTGGCAAGCATAACTTCATAGTAATTTAGTTCTCACACTCTCTCTATACTATGTAGATCATTACATATTTATAAGGGTGGGGACTTTCCCTTCACCACTTACATAACTCCAAAAATAGGTCACATGCTGAAAATAGCCATGCCTTTACAATCACAACCACACATATAAGTGTGCTAATAATAGACCTCTTCTAGTTAACTGGTAGTAGTAATTCTATTCTTAGCCGCACCCATGTAAAGCACTTAGTATTTGCTCTTCCAAAAATATTTGATGTGTTCATGCAAGTATTTTCCTAGTTTATGTGCTCTGCATGCTATCTCTAAAAATATCTTGCTCATATGAAAATGGCTAAGTCCCAAATCCTCCCTTATATTTCATGCATGTGTTCTCCCCTATCCTTCTGCGCCTTTGACTGCACCATGTTCTCTCACACGAACCTTCTTGTGTGCCTTCTGCTAAGTATTCCACTTTCATCCACTCAACATTACCCCACACTAAATTGCATTTGCCACCCCGACAATGGCTACTCCTCGAACAATAAAGAATAAAGTAATGGAAATAATGTGAAAGAATTTCTATACAAAGAATAAGTATTTACTCTACATCACCCTCTGCTTCAACTGGAAGAATGAGTTCTGGATATTCTTCTTTTATTTCTGCCTCTAATGTCTACCACTCACTCAACACAACCTCTACCTTTTCTGGAATATTCACTACAATAGATTCCAATTCATCCTGTGTAATTTCTCCCTTCTCATTCTGTAATACTAACATAATGTTATCCATTGCAGACATTCTCCCTTCCAACAGATCCATCTTTTGTGCTATAAGTTTTCCTAGTTCATCCAACCTATTCTTATGGGGCTCTGGGCCACTACAAGGGCCTCGTGCTTTTTCTTTACTAATGCCAGTCTCTCTACACGCACCCCAATGTTTCATCCTTCATTCTTTGAGGACTTCATTGTCCTCTACCATTGTCCTTATTTTGATGACTACCTCCGAGAGCTGTACAGATATTCAATGCTTGATCCACTTTCTTCATCTCCTCCCACAGAGTTTGAAGCTAGTGCCTCGTATGATGAAATTTTTCTAATTACTGTAGCCTTTTCCCTCTCTACCTCCTACTTAGGGTCCTTTGGTGTTGGCATCCTAACTGGTCCCTCCTCAAGCACCAAATCGACTAATGTATGCACATAGTGCATAGCCAAAGGAAATTTTTGGGTACCTTGGGCTCTAAGTGTGGTCTTGCTTGGAGGACATGATCCCGATCTCCTCTGCCATGCCGATAAGAACCCCATTATTCTTCTACTCCAGGTCCTTCTCTCCTTTCAAGCATGTGATCTCTACATCTTGGCCTTGATCTCTTCCTTAGCGCCTTGATAGTGGCATATTTTTCTATGTTCCTCCATGCCACCTCTGTAGATACTTTCACCAATGCATTACTTACCTACTCATCAAGACATAATAGTGGGTTTCACGGTTATATGTCTAGCCTGAGGTGCCTTCTTCAACCTTCTTGACACACAAGATTCTTCACATACGTCGAAGTCTGGCTCATCCATGTGTGTGTGCATAGACCAAGATATTTGTTTCATGTGTGTATGGTGGCCATGTCCTCATCCATCAGCTCCCATCCATATAACTCATTAGGGCTCACCGTGCTTTGAAAATGGGTGTGGAAAATTTTACTTGTGTCCTCAAGCATAGCCCAAAGATGCAAAACAATAAACTCTCCACTTTTCTTTTACTTCTTGGCCCCTTAGGAACTGGTGTGCCAAGATTTGGAGCTGGATATTCTATGTCTTGAGTAGTATCTTGCTTTGTCTCTCCTTCCTTTACTTTTACTCTCTCCTTTTACCCCTTCTCCTCATTCTTCACATCTTCATCTTTCATTTCTTCATCTTTGGCTCCTCCACGTCCTCTGGTGGTGTAGGAGATTTAGGCACGCTCTCTCTGACTCTTCCACCTCCTCATCTAGCTTCAATTTTCTCCTTCTCTTCTTAGTTGTCTCCTTCTATGGAGAGAGTCATGGTGATCTCCATATTGATTGGGAGTAGCGCCTTGAGTCCTTGTTCTCCTGAACACCCTCTTAAATTGGTGTTCCTTGGGTCTGATCCTAACTCCAATTCTTCATCCCCTTCTTCTTGTGTTTGGGGTGGAGTACTTACACACTCATACTACCTTGTCTGAGGGTTACCTTCATCCTCTATGCACCAAGCCACCACTGTCTTCGCGCTCTTCCTCTTCATCATCTACTTCTATAGTTTCAGTGGGCTTTGGAGCTGGTACATTCTCTACTATATGCTTTCCCTTAGGTAGCCCTAGAAGTGCAAACTCATTCTCCACATATTTGTTTCCCTCCAACTTGGGCTTAAGCTAAAGGTAGATAAGCGTGGCCCCACTATCTCCAATCACCAAACTCATGGGATTCATGCTTATCACATCTAAAATTAGCCTCTCTATGTAGGCGGTCTACCTTGGATAGACATAAGTCTTAGAAAATGTATACATAGTCACTTTCTAGTTTACATCAAGGCAATTTAAATTTTAGGCATATGATGCATTGTTAAACCGATGGATGCTGCTGCCTGGAAATAGTGTGATGTGAAGGCATATGGAAGTTTACACCAGGGCTCCAAGTACCATCCTTCATCACAAAACATGTGATGCAAAAGTGTTTAAAATATATATATACGGACTACCTTTCCCACCACCAAAGGTAAATCCTTGGGGATTCCATTCCTCTTCAAATGCCGCGTGGATCTGTCATACCACATCTAACCCTCTACTTGAATGGCCCACTCATTGATCCTTCACATAAGTAATTCTCAAACCTTTCAATTTTGGGACTTACTTACATGGGGTACTCCATATCTTGTTCTTGCCCATCAGGCACTCGATTTCAAAAATACTCCTGATAAAACTAAAATGTTGAAATTAATCTTAGAATGTGCACTTCAATGTGTCTACAAATAGCTTGTTATGTTGTATATTGTCCCTTATGACATTTTGGAGGAATGTGCATAGGAACATTGGTAAACAACGACCATCTCTTGATCATTTAGTTTGGTGAGGTGCAGAGATGCTGTGATGGCATATGTATGTGTGAATATAATGACTTCTTCGTTTTCGATATCCATTCTCGTGTAGTGCTTTAAACTTGTAGTGTTCCTAACTCTTAATTTTCAAGATAGTTGTTTTAATAATGTAAAGTCATTGCATGAAAGTCCAATGTGCCTACCTCAATCTGTTATAGTCAGAATCCAAAGTAGTGAGAGTAATCTTCATCGGGAAGATGTGAAGTAGAATTAAACATTCATGTACCCTTGACTCATCATGCCCAAGGGGTGATAAAGTTCACAAAATATGGAAAACAACTAGTAATTCTCAAACAATATTTATCATACATCTCATTGAATCATCACATTTTGGGCATAAAAATTTTTACACAATATTCTTGTAATTTCACATCACCGATGGCACGCAGGCGAGTGCGAACAAACACATACCAGCGGTCAAGATGCATCCGACAAAATTCACTAATCTTTTCATTTTCAACGTGAGAATCCCAATTTCCCATCAATATAATATTCTAAGTACTACATTTAAAATGGATCAATTTCAACCTAGGAAGTCCACCTGAAATTATTTTAGTACCATTTCTTCTACATGTGTGTTTTGTAATATGAGTTCTACGTATCTACATATTTCGCAACCTAACCTCATTGGTGATAAAGCTTAACAAATCATTTTAATTACCAAAGGGTTTTGATAAATCCAGAGAGATATGTTCACTCAAGGTGGACACCCCAAAATCTATCCTTCAAGGTAACTGTGTAAACTAGGGTTTAATTAAGACCTAAAACTTGATGTATTTTTTGGATCACCCATACTGATCCAGGACCCCTTTGGCACCCAAGAATGACATACTTCTGAGAGTGTGCCACTTAACCAATATGCACTCAAAACTGATCTCTCGGAATAAAAATTGGAAGGTGGGCATTTTATAAAAATACACCTTTTAATTTCTATTATAAAATATCAAATTTATTTATTTTTTACGTTGGGTTAGATAAATGAGATTCCAACGATACCAATTTTGTGTGAACATCGGTTGAGAAAGTTGCAGTTGTTAACCTTCAAAGTGCAAAGGACTTTTTGGAATCATTTTGATTGGTATTTTTTAGTATAGATTTGACTGAATCGAGAACTAATGGAGAAATATTTGTAATGTTTCTTTTAGGAATTTATGGCATTTTATTCAAGTTGAAAATAGAGTCACAACTTTACATGTAAACTCTCTTAAGTGGCATCCTTAAGGTATGACCCTACTTCTGAATCACATCCTTCTTAAATTTCATTCCTGAAGTACTACACGCCAAAATATTTACCTTATTGCATCTTTGTCCCTATCATTCTTCCATTACTTTCGCATCACCTTTATCATCTACTTATCACCCATAAAAAGTGGAGATTATAAGCCAGTAAATTCTCCACAAAGTATGTTTCCTTTTGTGGCTTTTTCTAAACCTTTGTGCATGTGAATACTTTACCTCCACGTATACATCCTGGATAAATTTCTTAAGCGTCACCCGTACATACAAATTGGCCTTAGTCCTACTATCTTCAATCAAAATAATTTAATGGGCTTCATGCATCCACATGTAATATTAGCATGATGACCACCTTCGAAAGGAAGTTTTATATTTCCCAAGGCAACATCAATTGTTTAATCAAAACTTGGGACAATCTTGTTTCTTTTTGCGATATCCTTCTTTACAAAAGGGTTCTTCATAGTCTACCTATATGTCTTTCTCTGGAGGATGAGGCAACTTGTCTGGTCTAACACACAAAAATTCCTCCTAGTCCTAATTATCTGCATTGTAAAATGATGGAGGATGCTACCTATAAATAGTATGTTGTGAACATTGGAAGTAATACATTTTGGGTTTAGATAATTTCTTGTTTCATCACATAGGAAAAACACATTAAAAAAGTCTTTTAAGATATTCACAAGGTATTTTATTTTTTGGTAAAAGAACTCACTTTGGGATTTACATTCTCTTCAAACATCGTAGTGAGAAATCTCTTTTGCTTCATACCACATCTCGTTTTTTCGATTTGAATAAAACACTCATTCAATTCACATAATTACTTCTCAAACCTTTTATAATAAATTGATTCCTAATGAGGTACTGAATCTTGTCCTTGGGGGTGACTCCTATTTCCAAAACTACTAAGGAAATAGGACAATGTTGAAATTGATTCTCTCACATATGCATGCTTCCTCGATGATATTGTCTGCAATATCCGCTATGTTGTATATCCTATTCCACAAATTGACATTTCCTTGCAATGTGTTTAGCCACATTTTATTCACCTGGGACCATCTCTCTTGATCATTTAGTTTGGTGACCGGATGTGTAGTGTGCATATGTGCTTGTTTACTTCTTGTTTTTATCATATCCATTCCACGTGATCAATACCTTTGGTGTATCCTAACTCCTTCCACATGTCTCAAAAGATGTTGATTTATCTTGTTAAGTCACTCTTTTAGGTCCACACTCTATGCCCCTTAATCCTATTATAGTTGAAATCAAGGTGGTTGTAATCCTTACCCTATGTCCAACGAAATAGAAGAAATCTTCATGTACCCTGCTCATCAGCCACTGGTATAAAGGTTCATACTTTCAAATATGGGAGCTCATACAACTAGTAAACTCCAATCTACTTTAGCATCTTCTCTCCGCATCATCATACATTCGAGCATATCCTCATGGTTGTGCACATGCTTGTTTGTCTTTGTATTCAATAGCGCATCTAATTCTTTTTGTTCTCTAATGTGTGGTGGTTGTAGTCATTGATCTTGCATTTTTAGACGTGAGAATCCCATTCTTGTCCCCTACTATTATGCCTTCTGGGTACTACATTTCTGAAAAATTTCTCTTGGGAGCAATTTCAACCTCCGCTTCCACCTTCTTCTTCCCTTTTGCTCCTATGATAGGTGCTTTCTTTGGTGCCATCTATAAATCACAACTTTTTGTCCTCAAATGCTCACCTTCTATCTTCTGCAACATGTAAACTCAAACCCTAGCTCAAATCCATGTGCCCTAGTTAAAATCATGTGCCCTAGCTCTTTCAAACACTCTGCTTCACTCAAACCCTTCACCAATGGGGACGTAAGCTTCTCCTACGCACAAATCTACTCCTCACGTTTGGTTTCACACTCTTTACACCTCAATACTCTTCGCTCATCTCGGTCACACTTAGCTCTTTCAAATTTTTGTGATTTACAATGGTAAGAATGAACTCGTATCCCTTCCTTATATAGATTTTCAAAAATTTGGTGCATTTATTGCTCCTTCACCTACCAACAATCCTCATTAATTGACCCTTTTCACATTTTTCCATGTGGTACATCTTCGTGCCTCAACTCATAACCTTTTAGTGTGCCTTCCTACCTTCTGGCTACAAGCTTCTCTTAGCACACTTCCATGCACCTGAGTACCTCATCACTGTGCCTTCTCTAGTAGTCTCCATGGTCACCGCTTACCTCACGTTATATTGTTCCTTCATTTATCTCCATCCATGGTCCTCATTTGGAAGCAATATTCTTTTCACCAACTCTTCAAACTTTGAATAACACCTGTAGCAGTTTGTTCCTTTATGTGTACCCATTTCTCAACAACCACCCCACACAAATGGTATGTGTAGTCCTCTGCATAAAAATACTACAAATGGTAATTAGCTTTTGGCGTGCAAACACACTTATTTCACAAAACAACAACTAAATTGACAAAGCATAGATGATGAAGAAGGAAATACATTAAGGGAATACATAATTGAAAACCTAATCTAAATGGCAATACTACCTTATTACAAACACCAAGAAGACTTATTTATAGTAGGGCTTTAGCCTACTCCCGTTGAAGTAACTAGGTAACCATATTCCATCAAGTGTTTCTAACTAACAAGCTCATGTTTCAAGTATGTGAGTGATAACATATGGTCCTAACCAATGTACTTTGAGTTTTCCTAGATGGCGTAGAAACTTAGAATCATAAAGGAGCACCATTTGTCCTATCTCAAGATTTTTGTCCCTAATGTGCCTATCATGCCATGCTTTTTTTGCCTAGATTTTTCTTTCTTCTGACTCCAACGTGTGCTATTTCTCATCGCTCATCTAACTTAATCAACTTGTCAATCCATTCTTCTAATGCTTTCTCATCAGCTAGACCTCAGTGTGTGTAATATGCAAAGAAGGTAACATGAATTCCATAGGAAGAACTGCTTCTATGCCAAACACCAATTGAAAAGGTGTGGCCTTGTTTAACCACTTGTATGTTGTTCTATATGCCCAAAGTACTACAAAACTTTATCATCCCAATCCTTTCTTCCAACATCACAAATTTTTGTCAATGTCTAGCTCAAAATCTTGTTGAAAGCCTCAACAATCCCATTTTCCTGAGGATGATATGGTGTAGTCTTATGGTGTGCAATCATGAATTCATCCAATAAAATTTGATTGTCTCATTCAAAAAATGTGTGCCCCTATCATTGGTCAAACTCAAAGGGCATCCATACCTTGTAATAATATTTTCCCATAGAAACCTGGCTGTTGTAGTAGCCATTGTACAATCCTTTGTAGGTGTTGCTTCTTCCCACCTTGTCAGATAGTTTGTGCAAGTAATGATATAGCATGATCCATTCCTATGCGTGGCTGGTGAAATAGGACCCAAAAATCTATAGCCCATTTCTCAAATGGTTTTGCACTAGTAATAGGTCTTAGAGGCATTTCATCTCTTTGACCTAGTTTCCCAAGGTGCTGACAGTGATCACAAGCCTTGCAATATGCCTTACAATCTTTATATAGGGTCTCCCACCATAATCCAATGAGTAGAATCTTACACGCATAGTGGCATCACCTGCATAGTGCCCACCTGCAATACCACCATGAGCCTCCTCCATGATATATGTGCACTCATGTTCCTAGTACACAATGCAGTGTAATACTTCATCCCGACCTAACTTGTACAGGTCACCGCTAATCAACATAAAGGGTGCACGAATATAGCAAGTTGTTTCTTCTCTAAGGATTTCATTCCTTTTAGCACCATACCTGTTCATAGAAAGACAACAATGTCCTCTAATTCGATGGTGCACATTGTAACTGTATAACTGTGCATCGGGCATGGTATCTTCAATTGCTTGTGCTTCTTCTCCCGACTGTATTCTGGATAGATGATCTAGTCTAGAATTACTTTTCCCTAGTTTTACCACAACTGTGAAATCAAATTCTTGGAATAAGAGTACCCATCTGCATATGCCCCTGTAAAATGGGCTTGTTTACCAAATACTTCAATGCCATGTGATCTGTATAAAATACAAATGGTGTTGCTAGTAGGTACTATCTAAATTTATGTAGCACATAGATCATCGACAAAGCTTCATGCTTTGTAGTTGTGTAATTCTACTCTGCAAGAGTCAACTTTCTACTAGAAAAATAGATAGGATGATCTATAATACCTTCTCCAGGCTGAGCCAACACACACCAATGGTCATGCTAGAGGTGTCCACATGTACATGAAATGGTTGGTCCCATGAAGGAAAGCACAGAATAGGCGGTAGTAAGTTTCTCCTTCAATGTCTCGAATGTGCATTATTGCAGTTCTCCCCAGTAGAACATCCCTTTTCCTTTTAGTAACTCCTCCAAAGGTGTGGAAACCTTAGCATACCCCTTTATGAATTTTCTATAATACCCAAGTGTGACCCAAGAATCATGCACCTCACTTTGATTGGTAGGCTCTTTTAGGCCGATAATGACTGCAACCTTAGCTGGATCAACCAACAAACCTTCCTTGCAGATGATGTGTCCTAATAGTATTCCAAATGGTGTAGCAAATACACATTTCTTGATGTTCAAAGAGATACTCAACTATCTACATCTTTCAAACATTAAGCATAGATTGTCACAATGATCCTTAACAAGTCCATACACCATCCAATCATCTAAATAAACTACAAGAAGTTGTGAATAAAATCTTTGAACACTTGAACAACTATGCGTGAAAATATATAGTAGTGCATTTTTCAGACCAAAAGGCATCACAAAGTATAGGAAAAGCTGCCCCATTTAGTAGTAAAAGTAGTCTTTTCCTGATCCTCCTGGGCAATCCTAACCTGATGATACCCAGAGAATCCATCTATAAATGAATAGATTTCACACCCTGCAACGCCTTCTAGTATTTCCTTAGTGAATGGTGTAGGAAAGGGATCAATCACACATGCAACATTCAACTCCCTGTAGTCCACACAAATCCTAATCTAACCATCCTTCTTGATACTGATCACCATTGGACTAACCCATTCTGACTCATCCAGGGCTTGATGATTCCAGACTTCAACATTTTGTCAATTTCTTCTTTGACCTTTTCACACAAGTTGGGGTTCATCTGTAGGGTCTCTTTTTGACCGGGTGTGCACCTTCCTTAAGCTTTATCTTCATCTCTCCTAATGATTCATGCATGCCTTTAAGTTCATGGTATCCCCGAGGGAATAAGTCTGATAATCCCATAGTAACTCAATGATTTTTTCCACTTTGAGTCAGACCAATAGTCTCCAATTATGGCCTCCTTAGGCTCAACATCTGATCCAATATTCACTTTCTTTGTCTTCATAGGTTCATGATAGGCGTGCGTGGTCTTATCTACACTTGTCCAACACCTCACACCTACCTGTTGAATGGTCTACATCTAGATTTTCTACTTCTTCATCATCCACTAAGTAGACCATTTTTCCTTTTTCTTTCTCAAGGAAAGCATGCTTAAGTAGTGTGGCATTTGTCTCTATTTCTTAAAAATGCATGCTCTTGAGTCTCCTTCATCAAATAACTCCTGAATGAGTTCTTCCACCTTGGCACTATCTCCCATAGTTAAGCACTTTATAACCTTTAATGCCTCTTCTACCGAGAGGTTTAGTAGAGAAGAAGTCAAATGTCTGGGTCATTCCTGTAATTAAATCCTGCCAATTTCAGTCTCTCTATGGAGTTTCGCATATACATACCAAGCATGCGCGTAACCTTGTAAAGTGGAATAAAATTTGTGCACCCAGAGAAAAGGTGGTAAAGCTTCCTGCCCCTCTGTCCAGAGTCTCTCACACTACTGAACGTGGTGCTTGAACAGGTTGATTACCATGATAAGTGCATATTTGAGTAGGTGCATTTCTCCTGAAGAACCTAGTAGCAAGAGAAATCCTAATTTCATTCCATCCTACAAGATTATCCTTGTGAACCACCCACTGCAGTGTTGTTATCCCAATAGGGTATATGCTAGCATATTTCATCTCTCCAACTAGTCTATCCATTGTTCCTCCATGGCATGTAGAAATACCATAGGATCTCCTTCTCCAAGTGTAATGAGGTACCGAGTTGTTACCTATTCTCCGATACAATGAGGTTGTTGTCCCTAGAAAATATGCTCTTTACTTTGTGCCCTACCAACTCATAAGTACTATGAGCCCAATTATCACAAGCAACACTTGTAGTATCGCTAATAGACTGTGCATCTTCCCATTGAAGGATTCCTTCTTTAGATGGCTCAAGCACCTCTGGGTCCCAGATGACGTGTACATAAATCCTATTCAGGTCTTCCTCACTCAAAGGCTCAACATAGGGCACAAATTTTCCATCTGTTAAAGGGATAATAACTCTTTCCTCCTTATTTTCAAAGCTGATATAACCCTTGTTGAACCGAAGATCAACATTATTTTCATAGCACCAAGGACCCCAAGTAGATATGGGAAGCTATCTACCTCTTCCAGTGCTAAAACCTCAAAATCTCCCAGTGAACTTGGCTCCTTGTATGGTAATGGATGCATCTTTTAAAACTCGATGGGAGTGGCCTTAGTTCAGTTAGCCATGAACAATACATTCAAAGATGGATGCTATAATGGAGGTCTCCCCATTTGTACCCATGCATCTAAAGTAAGAACATTGACTTCATGCACTGTATCAATCAATATATTACTCAAAATCCACCCATCCACAACAACATTCAGAGTGATTTCCTTGTCATAATCTAAGCTATGAGGGGGAAGATTTGCATGCAGATCTGTCATCCAGTCTCAATACTTACTGTGCGTGGAGTGTTTCCCTTTAACCAATTCCCTAACAAGTGGAATGATATTCTCTGGCGCAACATCTTGCACACTTCTTTCAAGTCATCCATATCATATTGGACCATTTTTGATGCTTTCTTTTGCTCCATCTTCCATGATTGCTCCTTTAAATATTGTATTTCACCCTGAAGATTTTTGAGTACCTCCATGGTTTCTGATAAACCTCCTTCTGATGGACAAGGATCTAGGTACCATGCATGTAGAACCTCCTCCTTAGTGATGGTAGGATTCTTCTATTGCAATGCTTCTTTGGCATGTGCACCGCTTTAGTGTGGGTAGTGATCTTTACCTACAATGCCTTGGATTCTAGTTCCAACTTGGGCATCCACTGATTTTCCACACAGTGCGTTGTATCCTAACCATCCTGTGCACCTTTGTTTTCTTGTTTATGTTGCTTACTAAGATGCTCATACAAGTCAAGCATTCCTCATAACTATGATTCTTTCCATAGAAAGAACATGTAATATTCGAGGACATTCACGTCTGTAGTGGTCAGGAGATCCACATGTATAACATGTTCCATGAGGAAAACTCACCTCATCCACCACCATGGCCTCATCCTCCGAATCCACCATGGTATCCTCGACCTCTGCCATGACCTCCTTCAAAACACCCTTCATTCGATCATAGTGCTTGATTGTGATCCCGATCTTGATGCTCATTCTTTCTTTAGAGTTATCTGATACTCTGTCTGTCATACACCAATATCTATAGCATCATGGATCTAACCAATCAATTGGTAGTCTTCCATGTCATGAGTCATGGACCTACAAATTTTATAGTAAGCAAGAGACGTTCTTCCTTATGCATGCATTGTAATAATGGGAAGTAGCTAACATCATGGTTTAAATGACATATCTCATAGTCAAAAACAATGAGTGTACTGATATGTGGGGACAACTATCCTTTGTGTGACCTTCCACTTCACAATTGTGCACCAAAAATCCCATGTGCATGTCTCATGTGTTGAATTTTCCGATAGCTTCTCCAACTGTTTTTCACCATAGCTATGATTTGTGCTTCAAAAATGGGCTCACCTAGTTGTCTATACTTCTAACTACCTCAATGCATGTAAAGCTACTTCAAGTGCTTCACATGGATTAGTGTATGTCTTATGTGATAACACCCTTCTAAAAGGTGTAATCAGACCTCCAAAAAACCATTACATGCATGTTGGCTTGCATGAATATCATAAGAAAGCTTAGATAAAAATGTTTTGAAATGAGCATCATACTCTCTGACACTCTCAGTAGTGCCTTGCTTAATATCCTTGAGCGTGCTTATACTCTTCTGCTCAAACTCAAGGATGTGAAACTCTTTAAGGAAAGCATCTTTTAAAGTTGCATAGTCTACGCAAGTCTGATCAGGGTCAAACTTTTTGTACCAGTTGTGTGCGTGCCCTTGTAATGTAGTGGTGAATTGACTTGCCCTACACGCTAGAAGTCATGATTCCTTTTGTGTGCCACAATATTTCACACATGTGCACATGTTCAACAACATCTTCTATGCCCTATATACTGGAAGATGAAGAGACATCTCCATGTAAATATTTTGGGGTTGGTGTGCAGACCTTGCCCACCTGATCCAGAACCTCCATGTGTTTCCTCTACCTCTAGAACCACCAGATCCACGGAACTAGAACCACCTATACCTCCTGATCCTCAACCTATAGCCAGAGTGGACTAGAAGATGTACTTCCCGTGTCCCAACAGTAGTATTGAACTACACCCCTATAGTCTTGTGAAGTGTTACTACTCCCATAAGAGAGTCCAAAATTTGTGTGCTTGAATTTTGTGTGGAAGATACACCTGAAAAGGTACCCCCAAACAACAATGAAGATGTTTGCGCTACCATCGATGTGCTTGTTATATGACTTACTCTGCTCTCTCCCACTACCTAAATTAGCTTGCTTGACTATTTTTCGTACTAGATACTGGAAGACCAAGCGCAAGGGCAAGGTTGTCAAGTAGATTTAGATGCACACCCATGGCCCAGGTCGTCTCTATGGTGCACTTCTATGTGAGGCCAAGGGGGTTCCCTGTCATGCTTTCCCAAATGGGGAGTTCCTGATGCTCTAGTTCCACATCTTCTACGTGAACTTCAAATCCTTCATGAGCCATCTCTCTCCACAATGCCATTCTCTCTGCAACATCCGCATTGCTTCTCTATCTCCCTCTCACGTGCCTCATTATACTTAAGCCACCTTTCTTCTCTCTACCTTTCATCGCTAGGTCTACCATCTTTCACCAAACCTACTCCTGTCCCCATGCGTGGTGGGGTTTAGTTAGCCATTGGTTTTCTTTCCAAGTTTAGGGTTACCATCAAGATTTTGATCACCAGTGGAATGCCCTTAGGTAAGTTCCCCTGGGATATCATAAAAATTGGAATTTTGCTACCTCTGGGAAAGAATAAGTGGAAATTGAGTACTCCATAATATAGTTTTTCGAACACCATGAAACCAAGTATCCACAATGCGTGTCCAAATTAGATCAAGCATCATAGAGGGCCTAAAATTCTTCCTACATCCAAACAAGTGTGTGATACCTCCAATTCCTTTTAGATGCATAAGCAATCAGCCACTCATACAACTCTACTGGAAAATGGTGAAGAAGCTCTCATACAAACTATCATACATATTTTGTTCCACCCATGTGCATGTGTTAAACTCAGATCCGTGTTGAACCTCCATGTGCATATTCTTCTTCTAGATCATGTATCCACTCCTCAACACTTGCTAGGGTCAACCGGTATGTCTTCATCGTGAACCATCCTAAAAACAACTAAAAAAGAGGTCCCGATAATGGAACCAATGATGCAGCCTAGAATTTACCAGTAAAACCCAAGTGCATTGACACATCACTCAACCTAGATTGAGTGCTCACCCAAAGCATGCAAAGGTACCAGGCCCCTCTTTAGGGGTTTTGCAGGATGTTAGCATGATGAAGACTTAATGCATTCAGATCCATAATTAATATATCATTCTACAAAGAGCATGTTCAGATCTAGATCTAAAGAATAACAAATTTAAATGATATCCATAATGAAATCAAGCATGCAAGAACCAATTATACTCTTAGGATTAATACTGATTCAGCCAATACACTCCATTATATTAAACATGATAAATACACAAAAGCTCATTATAATAGATAATACCATAGCTTATGCACACATCAGATTTGGCAACATAACTTCACAATAATTCAGTTCTCACACACACTCTCTCTATACTACGCATAGATCATTACATATTTATAAGGGTGGGGACTTTCCCTTCACCACTTGCATAACTCCAAAAATAGGTCACATGCTGAAAATAGCCATGTGCCTTTACAATCATAGCCACACATGCAAGTGTGCTAACAATAGACCTCTTCTAGTTAATTGGTAGTAGAAATTCTATTCTTAGCCCACACCCATGCAAAGTGCTTAGTAGCCACTCTTCCAAAAATGGAATATGAATAAAAAGAAGTGGAGGCCTCACTTTAAAGTAATTTGTAAAGAGGCATCTCTAAGTGCAAGCTATGAATAAAGTAAGCTCTGGACATAAGTAGAGTTACTCCTCCTATAGATTGAATCATGAAAGATATGTCGGAATTTAAAGATTTAAGAAAATAGAGGAAAACACCTTCATCTCGTAGGCCTTACCGGAATAGGAATTCTATCCCATGTATTTTGAATTATGAAGTTAAAATCAACCATCTGCTCATTTTGAGCTCTCTTGATTGTAGTTAGCTACTCCAAAAGAGACAAGTTATCTGCTCTTTCCCGAAATGATTTCAAAGTCTTGAGCATAGCTCATTCCAGGTTGTTGATTGATGTAGCTTTCGAATCCTAAACCACTACAAATATTTTCCCTTAAGATAATAAGCAAGTAATCTAATTGCCAAATCCATCTCATTGACCTCATGAATAACACATACATTTGTAATGTCTTTGATATGATCAATTGGAAGTATATGATTCTCTCTAGTGAAGTAAGGGATGTTCTTCAAATCGCCACTTGCTGAAATAGAATTTTGTGCATTGAGGGCAAGTAGAATGCTTCTGTGAAGTTAACAAATGGATTTGGAGGTGGTTGTCGAGCCATTTTGATTGGTTTGAGAACTCTAGTTGAATGGAGAAAAGACTTACTAGGTGGAAGTGTTGACAAAGTTCTGTTTGGTGGAGATGGAGATCTCTCGACTCTTCTTCCTCTGCACTGAAGATAACCGCAAATACTCAAAATGCATTCTTCTCTTGTTATTGAATTTGTTTAAATTCTTCTCATAAACCGAGGCACTTACTACGAAACCGGTAGATCTTTTCGCTTGGAGTCACTAGATGTGTTGCGGGTTTTAGACCTTGGATTAAGTCTTCAACTCAACACAACTTGAAGTAATCAACACTAGAAGTAATCAGCTTTGCTTCTTCTTATCTATCGGATTTTAGAACATGCATTATTTCTTCTTGTTTATCGAGTTTGGATGAGAAAATTCTTAAGTCTTTTAGCTTAATGTAATTCTGTCATCTTGAAGTAATGCCTTAACTTCAAGTAACAACACAACTTGAAGTATCGGTCTTAAACTTGGAGTAATCAACACAATTTGAAGTAATAACACATTTAAAGTAATCAACATTACTTGAAGTAATAACACAACTTGAAGTTATCGGAGTTTAGAAGTGCAATTACTTAAGTCTTCCAACTTCACACAACTTGAAGTAAGTCTTCTAACTTAACCCTAATTTGAAGTAAGTCTTCAAACTTATCATGAAATACGTTTTCTAACTCGAAGTAATCAACTTACTTGGATTAGTCAATACCACTTGGAATAATTACGTAATTTACTTCTTCCTTTTGCTCTTATTGGAGTTTGGATAACTCATTACTTCATTGTTTGGACTAATTATTACTTAGCAACAATGTCAAGCCATATCATTGATTACTTCTTCTCCTGCAACATAGCTTGTAAAGCGCCATATTTTTCCCAAGAACACATCAACTCAACAAAATGAGTATCTTTGACCTCACGTGGTCCCACCGAGCATGCTAGAACTGTTATCACCAAATCACAACACCCTCTAATTGCTTAGCATGTGAGTGTGTTAAGGAAAGTAGTGTGATTGGGTAACATGGAGTTGTTTCAAGGTGTGGGACCTTGCAGTTGAAATAATTCTCCAAAGAAGGTTGGTTCCTCTTCCTAAACTAATGCAACAACTACCTCTAATGAGGGAAATATAATAACTACCTCTAACCTATGACTTCCAAGGGACTAGGGAGAGAGAAATAACATGAAAATATAAAATCCTACACTAAAGGAGGTGATAGCACCAAGAGAAGGGTGTAGGGAGTCTCCCAATGAGTGAAAATGGAAGAAAATGTAGAGAAGAGAGGGTGGAAACAATCACCACATTCTAACAACAACACTCAAACCACCATTTTCATGAAGGCACAACAATAATAGACCCTGCAAGACAAATAAAATTGGCACAATACAACTGCAATTGAAATGAAGAGGTAAGGGAAAGCAAGAAACACAAACAAAGGGAAGAAAACATCCACAAGACTTAAGCTTATTGCTTCATAGATATACATAGTTCATTTCATTACAAGAGAAATGCCAGGATCATCATGCAAGATGTCTAGAATGGAGGCCTACAACACATTGGTTTTCCTGAAGAAAATTTGACAAAGCTTTCGCTATTCAATGAGAAACCCCTACAAATGAAAGGGCTTTCCAATTTATAGAAGTGAGTGGAGAAGAGAGAGAAAGTGAAATTCCCGCATGCATGCCTTCATCCACCTACCAAATGTAATAATTAATTTTAAAACATCATGGGACACCTACACAACCCATCCCTCTTGTACTCTTGCTTACTAGAGAAGAAATTGGCCTCCATGCTCCATTAATGGTGGTAGTTGGTTGTACAATGCATTGGAGTGTAGAAGGATTTTTTCCATTTTCACCACCTTTCCCACACCAAAATCAAAATTGAAGTTTCTACTGCATGAGGGCTTCTAAACCTTCCCGGAAAGTCTAATTTTGTGAAAAAAAGAGCTCCCAACTGAAAGTTATGGCCATTAGAAGTTTTGTACTTTTCAAGGGAAACCAGGTGTCACTTGCTTACTTCTCCCCTTCTTTGCGGGAATCCGACCCCCAATTACTTCCACTTGGTCATCATACTTCTAGTGTGCTTCTACTTACTTGTTTTGAGGAGTCAAATAGTACCAATTCACCACATTACTTGATTGGGCCTTGGTTCTCTTTCAGGGTTAGAGTCTTGAATGCTTTTCCGGGGTGATGAGACAACTCACCACCCAACTTGCCCCATGGCTCGCTTGGTAGCTCACTACATAGCTCATTTTGAAAATCATCAAGAAACACTTCATTCTAGCATTAGGTTTCTCTCGGTGCTCTGATTCATTTCTTAGCGAGCTCCTTACTTAAGCTTTCAACCCTCCAAACATCACCTAACTCCATGCTTAGCTCGATCGAGATATTTCCTTGCCCCTTTTATCGGTCTTTGACATTGCTCCTACTTGTAAACACATCTCCCATGTCAAGTTTAAGTTGGCTCAAACACCATTAACATGCCCCACTTATCTTGCCCTTATTGGGATTTCATATAACTCAAACTAAGCGTTTATCCTCATCTCGCCCTTCATCTAAGCCAGGCTGTGCCTTTACCTCGCATTATTTTCAACCCCTCTTTGCTTGAGACTCGGGACCCCAAAACACCGCCTTAAATCGATCGAATCACCCACCAAGTCTTCAACTCACCACGCTATGTGGTGTTTAAAACCACTCTTACTTTGTTAAACACGAAGGGGCTTACTTTAGAGTAACACCTGCTCGATCACCGTATAACTCTCCTTCATGTTTAAGGATTGTGGCTTTCACACACTACTTCACTTGCGTTGAATGGGGAAGGCATTACTTAAAGTAATGCCTCTGAGAAAACTACTTCTCAAGTTTTTTCCAGTCAAAAACCACAACTTAATTACCTTACACATCTACCTCGGTTGACTCGCCCATAGTTTATCGGTTATCGCAATGGCTTTTACTTCGCCGAATTTGACCCCCACCACTTGGAAGTTGGAGCCCCCTCAATCGCCACAATACACTACTTTGGCGTTAGCTCACCCCGTGGTCTCGCTCAACAACTCTTGTCGAGCTCACCCTAATCACGCCAACGCTTCTACCTTATCACCAGGCTCAACTCACCGTCCTTGAGCTTGCCTCACACATTTCCACGCTGCTCACCTTGCAGTTCCTGCAGAAGCTCACTCTTCATTTCTTGTGAGCCACTCGCCCGACTGTGGGTGTTCATCCACCTGGCCTCCATCTACTCATCGTATCCTCACTTCCCGAGTCATTCTTCCTTTCGGTTCCCCGTTTACCTCAGCCCTAGTTCACTTTTTCCTCGACAATGATGCCGAGTCCTGTAACAACTCACCTCCTAGTGTGACTCAGTAGAGTTCAAACCTTTGGCCCCAGCCTCATCACTAAGTCACCTTCTTTCTCGTCGAGCTCAAAGAGCTCGGACTCCTCACCCAACGTCGACATGTTACCTTGTCGAGCCGAGCCTGTGGGCTTAGACGATCGATTGCCTCGATGACCCATTCCAAGCTCACGATTGAGTCACCTCACCTCCTTCCGAGCCGTTATTTCTAGCTCACCGAGTAGCTCGCTGATCTACTAGGTGAGCTCGCTTCTAATGCACGCTTCAGAGTCCGATCGAGTGGTTGGCATCTTGACCAAAGTTTGACCCCTTTCTAGTACTTCTTTGATTTTTTAGATTTTTTCCAAATCTTTATGAAAACAGAATTTGAAAGGGGTGTAATGGAGTGCCCTAGAGCCATTTTTCACCTTTCACCCATTTTTAGCTGGAAGTGGGCTCAAGGCCCACTTTTCTTCTTTTTAAGTTGAACCTTAATATTTGAAACCTAGAAGAGGAAAAAATCCTCTTACGACCCCAAATCTCCCAAAAACACTAAATATGTTCCCGAAACCCAGGAAACTACTTGCAAACCTCAATTTCACCCTTAAGGACCCATGCCAGTGCTCGGGTCCGGTCTTTTCTTGTTGTCCATTTTGCTCTGGGAGCAAAATGGATAATAATTACTCTTTGAGACCGATTCAATACTTTTCTCTAAGCTCTTCCCGACCTCGAGGATATCCATCTAACCCATATCCAAACTAGTGGCCACTCTACACGCACGATCTATTCCAAATCATGTTATACGCAGCCCCCAAGTGAGTA
Source organism: Taxus wallichiana var. yunnanensis (assembly GCA_018340775.1). Classification (NCBI taxonomy): domain Eukaryota; kingdom Viridiplantae; phylum Streptophyta; class Pinopsida; order Cupressales; family Taxaceae; genus Taxus; species Taxus wallichiana. The sequence goes on along the minus strand of CM031243.1, from coordinate 505,968,312 downwards.
GATATTTGTGTGCAAGATGATCCTATCTTTGTTCTCTACATCTCAAGGTGGCCCTTGCGATAAATAAGTGGAAACAAGTCCAAGGTGGCAGATAAAACATTTGAATGAATCCCAAGTATAGGCCAAAACCCTAAATGATAATATTAAATATTTGGTTTTTAGATTTTGTGCTCAAGTATTCCTTGAGTTGGCATCACCAACTTTCTAGAAACTTGGGATTTGACCTTAATAGTATTATAATAGTAATATATTTACCAATATTGATATCTTAAATACATCAATTTAAAATACGTCAAGAGATATTAATTTCAAGGCACCTATCTAACTATACAAGTGTAGTATAAGTTTACAAAAAAAAAGTAACAATAAAAAATAAACATAATATAATAAGTATATTATAATAAATGTATCTATATGAAATACATCAATGGATATCAATTTCAAGGTTTTTAAGTTTGATTTTTACATACCTCTTTAATCAACAACTTCATTAAATTCTCTATCAATTTTCCATTGATTTGTGGCAAATAGAATCATTTAGCTATGCGATGTGTGTCTATCTATTCAAGAAAAAAGACCCAAACATTACTACATGACCAAGATATTACTAATTTTTTATTGACTTCTCCAACAAAAAACAAAATTATTTAAGTGACAGTCCAATAGAAGTCAAATTTATGAATGAGTTGTCACATGACGGCCAAATGCACGTCGGATGTAATGTTGATAATAAGATTGATCAACGCACTCCTTATAGCCTTGTACGCCATTATAGAAGATCTCTCGGCGTAATTATATTAAAACTTTTGATAATTGTAAATAATATGCTTTGTTTACATATCTACGAGTCAACACGGAATAATGTTGGAGGTGATTGTTATTTGTAGAAGTCATCAATTTTTTTAAGATTTAAAATTTGCATTCAAATGGGTGACATATTTTTCACCATAACCCTTATTTTGACGTGGCACTACGTATTATCAAATGATTTTTACATTTTGATTTTTTTTACATGCATTGAGGCGTAGGCTCATGTGTTTTCCTTTTGGTTCAAGCATTCGCGGGCATATGTGCCGACATGGAGTTGTATTGGGGGAACTATTTTTGGGTCTTTCATTACTTTCTTTATGGGAGGATTTATGTATTTCTCCATTGATTTTGGTTTTTATCTTCTAGACCGTTGTGGAATGATTGAGTTAGCAAAGGAGAAAATACAAATATATTTTCATTATTCTTGTGAAATCAAGGTGTTCTATCAGACAAATACAATGCCTCCAATGAAACTAATTACATCTCTTTCTTTTTTTTGCCTTATATTATAATAACATGTTGGGGTTAGTGTTAGTAAGATGGTGACAAAGGCCTCCAACTTGGTCCATCCATGAACTTTTTCCATCTCACCACACCTAACAAAAGACATGGGCATCCTTATGAAGCAATGACACTTTTCACCAAATGCAATTACTAGATGTGGAACCCCAAGCAGTTTAAAGCTGTCTCGATCCATAGTGTTTGCAACTAAGAGTGTTGGCCTCATAGATCGTATTTATCGCATTATATGTACAAAATTGGCTTGTTTAAAATATTTTGGAACCTTCATGCCAATCGTTCGACCAAATGATTAAACACGATGCCACCCTCACGAGAATAATTGCAGTATGTACGAGAGGAGATGGGCATCCTCATGATGCATTGACAATGTTTCACCATGCAACCACCATGTGTCCAATATGATTAGTTCACCTTTGTTACTATAAAGTCAAAGTTTCATGTTGTTATAATGGTCGAGGAATGGCTTAGTCCTGCGTTTACAAATTCTCCATTATCAAGATGCTTTGTCGTACATCTTTTCCTACATAATTTGGTGACCATTTCAATTTGCGGAATCTTCTCGGGCTTTTGGATTCTAGCGTAATTTCAAGGCATCGACAAACACAACAACGTAAAACTATTGGCCACTTTGCCTAATTCTCATCTTTGGCCATCGGTTCACCTCCAACTAGCACGAAACCTTCAATCTACCGACTTCAACAATATATGACATTTATTGCGTTATTCTATAATCATGTATTACTTACCTCCTAGATTCTACAATGGATGATACATGTGTTATATTGATCTTATGTTGCTTTTAAAAAGGTTTATAAACAAAGGATTCTACATTTGAATTGATACAATGTCTACTAGGATATATTGTTCATCCATCAAATCATGCCATAACATTACTTATTATGGCACATAGTTAGAGTGTTTTTATGCATTTTGACCTTTTGCGTGACATATTTTACAATCCTTAATTATCAATCAATGTTACGTTTTTCTAAATCTAAACAAAATCTTATTGTGGGTGTACATTTTCATTTGGCTAGGATGGGGGTTTTCTTATATTATATGTTGATATGATTTATTTATGCCTTAGAAATGGCGGTGATCTAATGGTTGTGTACCACAAACAAGGTTATATTGGATTTCCATTGTAAGCTTAGACTAATAATTATTTCTTTCACAAAAATACTACACAATATCGTTGTTGAAACTGTTATGTTAACAAGTATTTACATTCATAGTTGTTTTCCTAAATGAGACCTGATGCGAGAAAATTCCAACTAGGCAACTTAATTATAATATTCAAATAAAAGGTTTCCTATTTATAGTCTTGGATGTGCTACATGATCGAAGGAGGTCCCAAGCACATACACACTTTTTCCCTAATGCCTTGAACATGCAAATAGGCATTTCCAAATAAGAGCCTCAAAGATGTTCCTGACATGATTCAACATGATTGTTGTCGAGGTGAACCTTGATTGCTACCTAAAGCGTTAAAGAAAAATCCTTATTGGAATCAACCACATAAGGAACCTTAAACGTAGAGTTTCCATATCTAACATATGAATGTACTTGACACACATAAGAGATGTTGACATTCATTGATAAATAGTGTTTGAGATGTTGACATTTCATGATAATTCTTCAGGAGAAACCTTGATCACTACCTTAATCACTAAAGAGAAACCCTAATCTCAAATGTGCATGAAAATGACGACACAAGGAACCTCAAACACATATTTTTCATATTTACCGGGCATACATTCGGGATTCAAACATATGCAAGTTTACCTTTGAAAAATTAATCATCCGTAGTACATTGCCTCGATGACCTACACACCGCACCCCCTTTCTCTTTCAAATAATTCAAAAATATAGTACATGGATCATATGTATCTAGTTGAAAGAAAGATGAGTTTTGCACAATGGTTCCCCCACCATTTTCAACACAAGTTTACTTCTCCTCCCTCTAACCCTTACTTCATCACCCCACTTTCTCCTCCAATGTTTCACTCCCTCATATTTAACTTCTTTGACACATCCCCTTCAGCATTTTTATCGCACATTTTGTGTGCAATTGCTAGTATATGCTATATCAGCCATATTTTTGCTAAATTGCATCACAGCCCAAAACTTTTTCCACGTTTGCATTAAATAGCTCTGGCAGATCATTCTTCATGCCTCGTCTTTTGCTCAGACCATCTGAAAAGAGCTCCATTCTACAATTCTTGTGTCTCATGAGTTTGAATTTATGCCCAGCAACTAGTCCATTTTTCTTGCAGTGCCCTTGAAGGCTCTCATAAAGATAAAAGTCAACCAGCAATCTTTAGGTTTCAATTTATAAGTCTCACTTTGTCGAGTGTACTACCAATTTTCGGTTGAATCCTAGTTTATATGTGTTAGGGCATCAAACTAACATTTATTCTCAACTTTGTAACAAAAGATGGAACACCAAAATCAAAATAACATAAGAGGAGTTTCTGAGTATTTGTAACATGAGGTGAGAAAGCTGCTTGCCGCACTTAAGCAATTCAAAGAAACATCCTAGCAAACTATAGTCCATTTAATGATAGCCAGAAAACTTTCTCTCTAAAGAATTAGTTTTGTTGAAGCCTACCAAATATTATTTAGCATGAAGAATGTCAGATTTGTTAAGAACCCTCTTGCGAATTATTACTATCATGGCCAATTAGTAAGTAATTCAAAAAGAACAAATTCACACATTGTAAGAACCCTTTTGCATTTTATTATTGTGATGATCAATAACTAGGTACTTGCATCTTTACAATGATCTTGAAAAATAACATTCTATGTTGAAATTGCTGAGAGATGACTTGATTAGGCCATAACAAAACCATTATTATCGTATGCAAATTATTGAAAGCTTTTGCAATATTATATCTTGTGAAGCTTTCCTTGCTTTAAAATGAAGAGGAACTTTGGCTTTCATCATTAACACCACTTGTGCTTCCAATAAGAAGTGATAAATCTGACTGGAATGTTGGAGTTGAAGCAGCTCCAAGAAATGTGTTTTTGATATCATGCAATATTTTCACAATGTCAATCATACTTGGCCGTTCTTCAGGAGATTCTTTTGTACAAAGCAAACCCACACATATGAGTTGTCTGAGGCAGTTGAACACTTCATCTTCATCATTGTTTGTAGCAACACTCAACAAATGATTATCAACAACTTCTTCTATTTTATCTGGATAACCTCTTCTCACCCACTTTTGCAAGTTCATTCCTTCTACAAACATGCTGTTGGTTGGCTTCTTTCTTGTCAGCATCTCTAATAACAATATTCCATAGCTGTAGACATCTCCTTTTGTAGTAACACCTCCGCTTACTCCATATTCTACATTGAAGAGACCTCATCGTAAGGCTTTACATTCACAAATTTTATTAACAAGATAATAATAATAAAAATATTTAACATTTCTCATTCTAACTATTTAAACTCATACCTGGAGCAATGTAGCCAATGGATCCTTTTAGTGTACATGTAGAAGTGCATGAATCCATAGAGTTTCCAAACATACTTTTGAAATGCCAAAGTCTGTTAAATAAGCTGTCATATCCTCACCAAGCAGCACATTGGTGGGCTTTAAATCACAATGGATGACTTGCACAAAACAATGGTGATGAAGGTATTCCATGCCTTGTGCAATGTCCATTGCTATGCTCAACCTTTGAATCAAATCCAAACTACACACCTGCCCATGAGAACTTTGTTCATCTACAGGATATAAGAACTTGTCTAGGCTCCCACTTGGCACAAGAGGAAATATTAAGGCCTTGAAGTCTGGATCTGAATAAGAGGTTATGATTCTAAGCAGATTTCTATGTCGAACTCTTCTCAAAACATTGCACTCTCTCTCAAAACTCTTGCCTACATCTTCATTCTCCAAGTTAAGAACTTTGATAGCAACCATTGTACCATCCCTCAAAACCCCTTTGTACACTTTTCCAAAACTGCCAACTCCCAACAAGTTGGCCTCATTAAATCCATCACTTGCTGTGAGAAGCTCTTGAAATGAAATTCTTTGAGGGCCCACTTCAAACAGCTGTGAGATCATATGGCGTCGCTTGCAATAGCGCCTCCAAAAGAATCCCATCAATACACATCATATGATAAATATAGTTATCCAAAGAGGTATGAATACCCTATTGAGATGCCTATGAGAGAGCAGGGCATGGTGGCAAATTTACCCAAGATCCGCACAGGCCAAGATTTCCAATAAATGATGTTGCACCAAGGTTTTTGAAAACCCCTTCTTTTGGGACTTCCCCTGACAACTTGTTTGAAGAAAAGTTCAAATGCTGCAGCACTTTCAATTCTCCCAAAGACTTTGGTATGGTGCCGGACAAATTGTTGATAGAGAGATCTAAATTTTGGAGATTTTGAAGATTGCCCAGAGAATCTGGAATTGGACCTTCGAGTTCATTAGAGGAAAGATTCAGATATTCAAGAGCTACGCAGCTTCCTATTGCATTTGGAATATGGCTTGTTAAACGATTTCCGGAAATATCTATGGCCAGAACTTTATTCATCTTGCTGAGTTCTGAAGGCAGGGGACCCTGCAATAAATTATTTGAAAGGTTGAAATAGAAAGCTAAATTTGGGAGACCTGCCACCTGTGGAGGTATGTGTCCATGGAACCTGTTGTATGAGAGGTCAAGCAATTCCAACTTCAAGCATTCACCTAGACTTGCAGGAATATTACCTGTTAACTGGTTGTGATGAAGAAATAGGTCTCTTATCTGTTGGAGGTGGGCCAGGGAATCAGGAATATTTCCAGAAAGCTTATTGTATTGAAGAGCTAGAATCCCTAGGCTTTTGAGCTTTCCGATCTCCATCGGGATGTGTCCTTGTAAATTGTTCAGACCCAAGTATAAATCCTCCAGCCTTTGAAGCATACCGACTGTGGGAGGAATTGCACCTGTTAACAGATTCCCCTTACTTCCAGTAGAGTTAAATTAGTGAGATTTCCAATCTGTGGAGGAATATTCCCACTTATTTGATTGAAATTCAAGTATAATTCTTCAAGTTTTGTGGAAAGTTGTCCCATAGAAGAGGGTATGACACCAGTAAGATTATTATAAGCTATTGACATTAGTTCGAGACGAGAACAATTGATAAGAGCAGTAAGAATGGGCAAACTTGTGGTGCTGCCACTTACAAAATAATTACTTCCCAAAGTAAGGCGAGTGAGTCCCTGTAACTTTCCCATCTCTGTGGGCACTACTCCACTCATCTCATTGACCCATAAGGCGAGAACTTGGAGCTGGGAACAATTGAAGAGTTCAACTGGGATTCTGCCACTTAGTCTATTACCACCTAGATACAATCCTTTCAAGAGGGTGTTTTGGAGCACAAATCCCTTGGAATCCCTCCAGATAAGTAATTGTTAACTGCACTAAATACTTGTAGACTAGTGCAGTTTGACAAAGAGGAAGGAATTTCTCCTGTGAGATTATTGAAGTCCAGGAGGAGTTCGCTGAGATTGGGAAGCATACCCAATTCCCAAGGAATATGGCCTTCAAGACTGTTCTCTTGCAAAACTAAATCCCTCAGGGAGGACATGTTTCCAAAGGTGTTAGGAATTCTACCCGTCAAATTGTTTCCTATAAGATTAATCAAATTCAGATTTGGGAGAAAAGCTAGCTCTGGAGGGATATCTCCAGTCAAATGGTTTTCATCCAGAGAGAGGCCTATTAAACTGTGGCATGTACTGAGAGAAGCGGGAATTGAACCTGCAAGTCTATTACTGCTAAATATAAGCCTCCTTAAGCGAGAAAGGCTTCCCAATTGATAGGGGATGTGGCCATGAAGATTGTTATTACTGAGGTCCAGAATCCTGAGAAATGAGAGATTGCCTGATCTGAAAATGTGTGTTGTTCTGTTTTCACTTTTAAAAGTTTTCAAAGATCGTGATTTTCTTAACCAATTTTAAGTATTCTTAACTCCACAAATTGATTAAATTCTGATTATTATGCATCCATAGAAGTGCAGAAAACTTGTGTAGCAAATAAATAATCAGAAAACTGAAACATTCAGATAACAAAAGAGATTGTTTACGGGTTCGAAATTCCTACGTCCCCGGGTTCAGATTGAACCGATCCATTAATAATATTGAAATGCAAGTACAATAAATCTTACAAACAACCAATAATGAATCACAACCTGCAAATGAGCTGATCAATGTCCCAAGAACTCTGAAAAATAGCAGAAACTGTCCCAAGAACGATCCGTGGCTCCTACAGTGTTTTCACAATGTGATCTCCCTGCAACTGTGTTAGAAAAACACCTACAAATGGAGATTTAAAAACATTCTATGAAAACAAATCATATATCTGAGATCAGATCTGAATTCTGAACACTTTTCATGTTTACACCAAGTCACAATTCGGACCAGAAGTGCATTGAAATTCGTGTTTTCCAACTAGCTGTCTTGTAGATCCCTGTTAAAATCTGCATTCAAAGCTTCCAAAAATAGGTTAAAACTCAACAAAAACATCAAATCTTATATGGTTGGAATTGTCTCAGAATTCTCTACATTTCACCTTTTTACTCTGAGGTCCCAATCTGAGTGCAAGGCCTTCAAAAATGGCGTTCTCTGAGACTGCCTCCTCTTCTGGCTTTTACACAGACCTGCACCAATGCCATTCAAATACAATAAAGCTCCTTTTATATTGTTTCTAAACAAGTGGCGCAATGGTTAGGTGCCTATTCTTTTGCTTGGGAGGTCAGCTGTTCCAATCCCCTCCACTTCTCCTCCTTCTCCTTAGGCGGTTTTGAAGTGTTTTATGAGCCATTTTGCATTTTTTTATGGGATTATATCCCAAAGTGGCAGATTTACCTATTTGTACAAAATTAGGCCCCTTATAAAAATGCGCTCCATATTATCCAAGGCTATTATTAGCCTTAACCATGCATATTTAGGGGGATTTAATCCCATATGGAGCGGCATTAGAAATCTTCAAAGGTTTTTAAACCTTTGATTATACCTTACCTCACGTGGACTCCTCCACGCATGGGCTTAGGCCCCTCCACCGCTCCACATTTGATTGCATGGGTGGTACGTGGCTGCTTTGGCTAATAAGTGGGTCGATAAATGGGTAAGGCTGGGGGTGTTGACCGCTTCACGTGCATGCTTGAATTGGTAAATGCGGTCTATTGACTCCGCTTGTTTATACGTGGTCCCACTCAATGAATAGAATTTGATCCATTCGATGATGTGTAATTCGAACGACATGGCCCCACTTGTCGAGTTGCGATTAGAAGATCGAACTCGTGGTGGCTTGTGGACCCACCACGTCGGTGATGACCAATTAGTCCACACGGCCGGGCTCCCCTCCGTTATAAAAGTTGAGCCTCTTACTCCCAGTGTACCATTTTTACGCTCGTCGAAGACCGGTGATCGAAAACCCACAAACAACTCTCTTTTTCCTTTTCGCCACGTGTTGCGTCAGCAATTGGTCCATTATTGACTAGAGTTGACTTTCCCGATTGGTGAACTTTGACCGAACATATCTAGAGCTCCCGATGTTCGTTTGTCGCGTTCTTACATCGTTGGAAATCTCTTGAGATGATCTTACGCACCGACACCATATAGGGATGTTTAGGAAAAATTTTCAAAAATGATCCCCGATCATCACGAGAGAGGGAGAAATGGTACCTACTAAACCCACGCTGGAGAGATTGAGAGAGATGACCCTCTGTCTGCGGAGAGAGCGGGTGATGCCATTCCACTTGCGAGAATGAGGCGTTGGAAGTCCAAGTCATAAATGTATTGTTTTGATCATATTCCATCAGCGTGGAGACTTCAATGCCGTGAGAGTTTGCTCATCCAGAAAGCATTGTTTGTGTGGGGATGTAAAGAATGGAACGATTGAACAACGCATGGAATTATGAGAAAGTGAATAAAAATGGAGATAGAATTGTTGCAGCCATTTATCCGGACCAAATGCAACAACACCGGATAATTACAGTGTATCGAAGGATTGTGTGGTATAGGGAAAGGCATCAATTGTGGGTGCGGGGTATCTTTGCATAGTCATTGGGCCACGTCTCGCCACGTGCACCAATAAAAACACCACCGAATCCTCTTCCACCTTTTCTTGACTTCCCACCAGGATCAAATTTGAAGGGTTGGTCTGAATTTTATTTTGAAGGGAAAGTATTGGACCAGCGCTTCCATGATGAAAAGTAGCACAAATATTTTACACTTCATATGACAAGAATAAATCAAATACACACGTCATAAAAATTAAGAATATTTTTTTAACGATATATTTTTTCTTTTCAAAATCACCAGTTGATTGGCATCTTAAATAAAAAAAGAAAATTCAGTAATCCAAACACAATGACCCCTCTATCATAATGATGTAAATTAGGCCGCATTTAAACTGGTAAAATAATCAAATTTTGATGTAAAGAAAGCCCAAATTTGTAATATTATAATTTCCTAAAAATCATCATAACTAAAATAAACATTAAATAAAATTAATAAATAAATCAAACAATTGAAATGAGATAAGAAGACACATAAATCACTAAACACATAAATACAATCAAACTACACTAGGATCTCTTATCAAAATCATTAAGAAAACTTGTAAATAGTAAAATAAATAACTTTAACTTCTACTTGGAGTTTAGTCCTAAAAATAAAACCAATTTGGATTCTTACCCCTTCAATAAAAAAAACCATTCATATTTTAACCACTAAAATAACACACATGTAAATTTTAACTAGTAAAATGCATTGACTTAAATATATCTTCTAAATAAATTAAAGAAAATGTGCATCTATACATTGAAACACCCACACTAACTATGTCACCAATATATACATCTAAATATTCTTAGTTGATTTCAAATCCAAGAGTTTCACCTCATGTAGAGTATGCATTCAAATATACTACATAGAAATGATGTTTTACCAAATTAGAATACTCCATTAAACACACACACCCTTTGTAATCCTCCCTAAATCTATTCACAAGCCTCTTCCTCAACTCCTCAGGCATAGAGTTTAGCAAAATTGTCTTGAGCACAACAACAAATATAAAATTCTTGTTGGCCTCCACATCACTACTATTAAACAATATTTAGAGAGAAGATACCAATGATGAATTGGAGGGTTTCTTTCAATGGATGAAGAAGATTATCTCTACGTATTCTCCTCCTCTAAAATGATCTCCTCTCCTCTTCTCTACATTCTTCCATATTGAATGGGTCAAATTAACCTTTGCATTAGGAAGTAACTCGACACTTAGCTCGGTTCTTATTTGCAAGGGTCATAATGGGTGAGCTCCTTAAGCGACTCAACTTTTTTTTCTTTAAAGCAAGCCACATCTACATTTTCCTCGAGACCCTTCTCCATTTCATACAAATAGAGCTAATCCAATACTCTTGGCCCATAGTTTGTCTACATGTCAAGCTCAAATTGATCTAGGAAATCTGGATCAAGACCATTGTGAGCTCATCCCACCCTTTGGAACCAACATGGCTCCAATAGAGCCTTCTTGGCACCCTACATTGTGAGCCATAAATTGAAGTCACTCTTTGAGATTAATTAAACACTTTTCTCCACGCTCTTCCCCCACCTCAGATATCCATCTCATCCCATATCCAAACTAGTGGTCAATCTACACAGTGGATCGGTTCCAAATCATGTTGTGCACTCTCCCAAGTGCACAGATATTTGTGTGCAAGTTGATCCTAGCTTTGTTTTATGTCTCTCAAGGTGGCTCTGTAACAAAAAAATAGAAAAAGTAGAAAGTGGTAGATATTTCGTTTGAATGAATCCCAAGAAAATGCTAGAACGCAAACAATAATAATAAATCTCTGGTTTTTAGCTATTTGTGCTTAAGTATTTGTGTAGCTGACATCAAAAACTTGCTAGTAACTTGGAATTTGAGCTTAATAGTATTATAGTAGTAGTATATTTGTTATAAATGCCTCTCCATTAAACAATGAAACAACAGTCACTAAATGTGTCTCCATTAAAAGATTGAAATGGCTGCCCTCCAGTTGATGGAATACGCCACCGCCAAATCTTGTACAACGATTCCACAGATTGAATTGCAGGACATTAATGGCTGATACAGAAGGTTTTAACGCCAAAACTCCAGGGACCATTTGTTATCACAAAAATAATCGGTGGTGGTTCTGGTTTGCACCGACCTGCACTATTTCTTCCTCAACAATGGCTAGACTTCTGCCCAGAAGATGAAAGGAGACGGAAAGAAGGTGAGAAGCTTCTCACGCAGTCTATGATCCTTCCTTCAGTGTTTTTAAACACTTCACTATTATGGGAAATTTGTTGTTTACCAATATTTTCCTCTGCTAATTTTTTTATTTGTTCCTTTTCCATGTTTTACATCGATGCGATACAAACTATTTCATTCTCTATTATGTGAATGTTGCACTATTATCAGGAACCATGTAAAATCGCCATTTGGCACAGTTCAAACTATAGCAAAGTAAAATAATAAGGAAAATCGCGACAGTAAAATAATAGCAAAGTTGAAACTATAAGGAAATCGCCACCAAGTAATGTTTGTGGGGTTTTCTGAATATGGTCTGTTGAGAGTTAGGTGTCAATAATTTTGTATACTTATTTCTATGCAGATTGCAATTCTACATTCTCAATCATCTATTTATGTAATTTTGAAATTTTATCTGAGCAGTTTCAGATATTAATTAAAGTCCATACACCCAAATTTTCATACGCCCAATAGAATTCCTTCAACAATGAAATAACGTTATTTGAAAATTGGTTGAAATGGGAAACTAGGAGGTGGATGTTTATAATAAGCATTTTTGCCTCCCAAGAAGAACTAACTCTGCAATCCCTTTTTCTAGCAAAAATGCTCTAGCTGTTATGGGATGCATTCTCTAGTATCCCCATGCTATGTTGTTAGCCATTGGAGGATGACTGCTACTTTTGAGGAGTATTATTGCATGTCTATAGAGTAATCAAGCCTTAAGGCCCTCATTAAATGTGTTTGTTACGTCATCTTGTTTATAACCTTCATGGATGAGATAATTGTCATCATACATTCATCCCTGAAGTTATGTTGCTTATTTTAATGAACAAGTGTAAAGATCATGCATTCATGCCCAAAGTGCCATTGCATTTTCTACTAATAGACATGTAAAACTCTTTCCCTGCAGTACCTGAAAGATTTTTGTCCTCAGCTTCTATCAGGAGCTAAAATTCTCCATCCCATAAGTGTTTGCTCCTAATTTCCAAGCCAGGATTAGAATATTTGCAGTTTCTTAAATTTCTATCCTCCATGGAATCACCAGAGACCTAAGAATCTAAGTTGTAGCCCCCTCCTTATGACCCCATAATGGAATGCTATGTGTGCAGTGTGATGGGAGTAACACAACTTTTTTTAACATATTTAGTTGGTTTTCTTGGCTGGAGCTCCACATTTTTGCTTGAAAAAAACTTGGATTTGCAATGAAAGTTTTTTCGTCGGAAATCTACACTCTGGGTTAAAATTTGTTTGAAATGGGTTTTACAAACAAATAGTGTTTCAAAAATCATGTGTAGTTTAATTTATTCATAGGTTCGCAAGTCCCATAACAAAATTGTTTATTTTGTTTATTTCCATGAGAAGATAGTCCTCCACCTATGACTACTTTTTGTAAGAGAGTCTTTAATTTTTTCTATAAAATGATTGTTCTTCATCTTCCATAAGTATCATAAAAGCTTCTTTATTTCCACAAGAGGATTGTTTATCTACCAAGTATTGCTTTTTTGGAAGAGATTAATTAAGATCCTTATTAAATCTATACAATCAGATATGTTTTGTCTCTCTTGTAGTAATTTTTGTTTGATTAATGGATCAAGTGTTAGTTGCAACACTGAGGCCAAGAACTTGCAATGCTTAAAATACTTTGGAAAACAGAAAGCAGATTTTAAATCATAGAGCATCATCATGTTGTTATATTACCATAAGTTTAATTGCATACATAAAAAGATGGAAAGTATTTTGATTACATACACAAAATTTATATTGCAAACATAACTTTAAAATCTACATATGAAGACTCCAGCGAATACATCTAGCAAAATGGTATATCCGAAAAAAATTACTACTATCATCATATGGGGTGATAAATGTTGATTATGAGCACATGCTCAATATCTTAGGTAGTATAAGTAACATTGCCCTCTTTCAATATTGTTGTTGGATTTTCTTTTCCTGTCGATACAGAGTTCAATTGCCCATTGAAAAGGGATTTAGAACCCTTTAGATAGCATTTGGTTGCCCAATTGATAAAGGATTTGGTCCCCCTGCTGAAAAAGGATTTGGTTGTCAGTTGATAAGGGATTTTGCCCCCATTGGTGATAAAGGATTTGGTTGCCCTGTTGAAGCTTGCATCCATGGTGGCATTGGAAATGAACTACTAGGACTGCTTGAACTTGTACAAAGTAAATGAGGTGATACATACCAAGATGGAATTGAACAAGAGTTATTCATAAGTGATGGAGGTGTTCCAATTTGAGCATAACCTAGAATTTGAATATTTAACATATCTTGAAAAATCCTTCGATTTTCATGATCCGTTGAAGAACTTATACGCATCCTCTTTTCGTATTCCCTTAATTGATTTGCAAGTTCCCTCTCCCTCTTCTCTTGCTCTTTCCTTTGTTGCTTTTGTGCCTTCTCAATCTCTTTTTGTTGCTCCTTAGCCTGCTTCTCCCTTTCTCTTTCAAGCTTCTCCTGTAATTTTTTTCTTTTGCTGCAACTCTAGCAGCCTTTTTTTCTTGTGCCAATTCTTTTTTCCTTAACTTTAGTTTTGCTTGTTCCTCCTTCTTTCTTTTTTTCGCATCAACCAATAGCTCCATGTATTCAGGTGCAGTTAAAATATGTGAATGCCTACTCAAGCCTAATAGAACCATCTGAATCTTCGACTCTCTTTTTGTTTATGATCTCCCTTGGAAGTCGCAGAAATTGAGAAAGTAACTTACCATGTCCATCTTGGATTTGAGTCTCTTCAGGGACTTGAGGTTCATGTTGCCTAACTTCTGAGTTTATTTCATTTTCTTGAGCATCCTCTTCAAATTTGACTCCATCTTGTTCATCCTCATCTCCAACATCTGCATAGTAATGAATTATTGCTTGTTGTTCCAGTCCTTCAGGAAAGGAAGGAAGATTCAAGCTTTGATCTTTATCTTTGGAAGGTAGCTTGTAACCCATGTTTTTCATGGCATCCTCTAACCATTGTGGTGGGTTAACTTGACTTGGTAAGGACATATCATTGTTACTTAGAAAATATGCAGACCCTTCATTATTGTTAATGATGTTACTTGGGTTTCCAAGAGCACCATTTAGCTCCACTCCATGTGTTGCAACTTGCTTCCATATCATCTCTTGAGTCAACATTTTGCATGAATTGAGTTTCAGGTACCACCTCTTCACTATTATTTAATTCTGGATTTATTCCTTGAGATAGGCTCAAAATGTTTGTGACAACATTAACATCTTCTTCACCTTGCATGTCAAATGCTTGGTTGCATGCCATGTCATTTATGAGAGCATCATAATTCAATGGCCAAATACCAGTTCTTTTGAAACTGCAATTATGTTAGATGGTGTTAGTGCCTTTTTAAGGCTCTACTTGCAAGCTCGGTAAATGTCATTCCTTTTCACATCTGCATATCTATTCTCTGCCATCCATTTGCTCCTCTCAACTCTAAAATATGTCTTGAAAGGGCTGAACACACTCACGTCAAGAGGTTGCAACTTATGACTAGTATGTGTTGGTAGTGTTATCAAGTCAATGCCCAATTTGTTGGCCTCCTCCACAGTTTGTAATGCTACATGGCTGTCATGGCCATCAAATATTAATAGGTGTCTATTATTTGGAGAAACACCTCCTAGTACTGAAACGTGCAAAATGACATAGCCAATTTAAAAACAATTCCTTTGTCATCCATGCATTTGGATGTGCAACCATGCATGCTCCAGGTTCACAATTTTTAATATAATTCTTTACCATTCTCTTTCCCTTGAACAAATAAAATCCTGGGATTGAAAAACCTGTTGCATTGACACAACACAATATAGTGATCCACTCCCTGCTCTTTGGTATTACCTTTGGGACATTTCGACTTCCCCTCTTAGCAATAACACGCATTCCACAATTTCTCCCAGCTGCAAACTAGTCTCATCACAATTCCAGATTTTATGAGCACCATATGCATAAGTTCCATAGCATTTGGCCAAATTGTCATAAAATTTGGTTACTATTGTAGGGCACAAGTTTAAAGCTCTATCCCTATCAAGTCCCTCAGTTGTTTGGATTGTAAGGTCTGGATGACATTTTTTGAATCCAACCCACCATGATTTACCAGGAAACCCATCTCTAAAGGGGTTTTGTCTTGTTTCACAAATCTGAGCAACATTTTCCTTTAACTGCATTAACTCCAAGCCATGACCCATAGCAGCCATTTCTTTGCACCATTCAACAATTTCCTCTTCTTCTTCTTCAGTTAGAACTATTGGAGGACCCCTCCTCTTTGTGTGGGTGAGACCATTTAGCCAATAGTGTAATGATGTGGGTGGAATGGAATACTTCTTTGTTGCTGCTCTAACTGAGAACCCATTAAACTCAACATCATCTATTGCCTTTTCCATATCTTCTTTTGTCCAACCTTGGATGACACTAAGCTTCTTTGTTGCAGATGTTCTTTGAACTGAGACAATGGGTGGGTTTCTACATTCTGGTTCATTACCAATTGGTGTAGAATTATCCTCTTCATCACTGACATTATGTGATAATTGTACACCTCTCACTTTGGGCCTCCTTGACCTTCTAGCAACACCACCTCTTCTCATGACTTAAATGTAATACCTGATTCACAACATGACATACAAAATAGAAGTACATGGTTATCAACTCAATTCTAATTGTTGAAGGAAAGATTATTGTTGGCAAAGAAACTGTATAAATACAAAATAAAATATTATGAAACAAGAGAAAGCTTATGTACGTATTAATGATGAAAATAGTGAATTTTGAAATTCATATATACATTGTTGTGAATTTTCAAGTCGAATATACATTTCAACATAGCACTTTCACTCTTTAACATATTCTACACAAATTTCATGCTCATTAAAAAAATACAAGTCATTAATTGGTAAAAACTTTCACTCTTGACATACATTTCATTCAAAATTCACTATATTCATGTTGTTTATAATACCAAAAGTACAAGTCAATTAATTGGTAAAAATGATTTAGTAGTTGTATATTAGAGTTTAGCGATGTTATATTGAATTTCAAAATTCATTATATTGTTCATTTTTTCCAAATATCTCATTCTCTAGTGTATCTACAAGAAATAAAGAGTCATAGATGTTGTATTTAGAGACTATCTTATTTAGATAAAACAATTTCATAGGAGTTTGAAATTGTTTGACAAAATAGTGAGTGCATCTATTTTTTCAAAAATTCATTATATTGTTCATGATTTTCAAATAGGATTTGATAGTTCAGTTATAAGTGAAATATAAAAAGATCATCAAATGGATCAACAATGTTGTATATTTATGATTGTGTTGGAAATCTAATATTTCTCGTTCTTAAGCTAACAAATGGAGTTTGACGATAGAGAATGTTTATGAAATGATTGGGTGCTGATAATTTAAAATGAAGATATAATAGAAACTATATATAGAAATGATGGGGACAGAAAGAGAGGAAAGAATGTTGCATTTGTTTTTCACTAGGTGAGAAAATTAAATTTCCAAGGGGTAACCATGTAAACCAATATTCTACATATCAAAAAAATGTACTTTCTTCACAAAGATATGATCATAGGCATCCTATTTAGCTTAGAAACAATGATTAACAATAACCTTGATATGCATGCACAATATTTCCATGGATGAAAGGCAACTTTCATTCTATATTTTTTTAATATATGTTTACATCGAATGCAAGACAAGCTATATTTTAATACTGTAAATATTATATCGTTTCCATTTGAGCAATGAGCATTGTACACTAATGAATTCTGAAATACAATATACAACATTGTTGGACTATACACTGCAAAAATGAAACAAAATCATTCATATTCCAACAGTGTTGTACATTCCAGCAGTGGTGTATATTGTATTTCAAAATTCATTGTTGGACTATACAACACTTCTGGAAGATACAACACTATTAGAATATGAATATATTGTTGGAATATACAACACTACTAGAATATGAATATGAATACACTGCTTCTGGAATATACAACATTGAATAAATGAATAGAGGGCTTGAATTATGAGATAGTTTGCATTTCATAAATTTCTTTACCTGAACTGCTCGTCACTTCTTCAATTGTGAGAGATGAAAACTGTAACAACCAATGGAATTGTAATTGGTCATTCAACTTTTATTCTATCATCCTAAATTTTGATTGGTTGATGTTAGTTGACATGGATCCAATATGATACTTCAATTGAATGGTTGAGATTTATAGGGATTAAATCCAATGGATAATATTATAGTTGGTTATTTCTATTATTTTATTAAGTTGGTTACACAATTTATTGTTCATATATCTAAGTTTTTAAACACTATGAAAGGTGAGCCTGACCATAATTTCATTTATTGTTATGCAAGTGGTTACTAGGGATTGAAGACTCTTATATCAATAAAGAGTACATCATATTTGAGATTTGGTATACAAAGTCTTCTAAAATGACTTGTTGAAGTGACTATAATAGATATGGTGTACATAAAATGTAAATACTACTTAATGAGTAGTTGGCCTCATAGACTTGATATTTGTACACTTATATATAAATTAATGTATATTATGAATAATAGAATATGGACTAATTTTGGATTGTGGAGATATGTATATTTATTTTGAAATGTTGATTTTAAATGATTATTAGAACAACAAAATATTGTAAATTAGAATGTTGTTTAAAATCCTTTTTAATTTGATGGAGTGTGGAGTTGTAGGTGTGTCTTTTTTAATAAAAAAGTATAATTATAATAAAAAAGAGTACATTATTTAGGAAATTCTTACATTTTTAACATTGTAAAGATAAGGCAATTGAGTTAGGTTGATTATATTTGTGGACGTAGTTGCATTGTTAGTAGTTTTTGCTCCTCTCTTTTTGTATGTGATTAGTTTTCATTTTGTTCTATCTTTCAAAAGAGAATGTTGGTACTATGCATAGTGCATGGAGGGACCGAACCCTAGAGGTTGTTGTGAAAGTAATTCCTTGTCCATCTTTCTTTCCTATATAGATTGTAATTTTTTCCAATTGGGGATTGTTAGTGCCCTTGGCATTTTGAGGAAGTTGTTTGTGATTTCCATGAGAAATAGAGAAGATTGGTACGTGATGGGGAATGTTAGCATCATATGGTGGGCGATGTAATTATTGAAGTTGATAATCAAAAATGATGGTTGCAAAACGAGGTGTTTACCTATGACATGGAAAATGGAATGTACATTTCTAATGGAACCATTAACAAGGACAACTTCAACCCAAAGATTAGCAATTAGCATAACCTTTGGTCGATGCGAGAGAAGGACTTTTTGTTGTGGCTGGTCACCATCGACATTTACTATTACAGTTCATTTGGTGTTTTCTGCATTTACACATGTAATTTGTGTTTCAACTATTGTTGGGTTCAAGAAGCATTTGGTACATGAAATAGTGTCGATAGTAAGCTTCCCCATAATCGGATATCGACCTATTTTTATTGCATGGAATTTGGAAGAGTCACCCCACACATAGATTCATCAATTTATTTGCCCAAGCATTGAAATTTGAACCCCATAGTGTTATAGAAATGTTATATCCCGACATGTCTCTAAGTTGGATAGTTCTCTTCGATTGTATAATGGTCTTGTGAAATTGACAAAACTATCTCAATGATGCCCACCACAATATTTTTGACAAAATGGGGGATTTCAACAATTTTCTTGAAGTGGAAATGATGCAAAGGTATATTTTCTTCATCTTCATAGCAATAAATAAATGTTGAAGAAAGTTGCAATAATATCTCCAATGTATTGTTTAAATGATTGTACATTTCATTAGTTTCTTTGACTCTCCCACCAAAGACAATGCAAAGGTTTCCATTCTGAATTTGTTCATAAAACTTGTCAAAAACTTCATTAACACCGTGATATGTATTTCTCCCCTTGTGCCATCAACAAATTGAAACCAACCAACTTCCCACTACCTTTGTCATTGTAGTATTCATGGACTAATTTTTTGCAAGCACTCTTCCTTTTACTATCCAATATCTCATAGAAGAACACAAAGTGTTGATAGGCATCGGATTTCGATGTTGTTTCTTACAATGGATGATCCTGAGGGGAACAAGAGTAGTAGATTGTTGAGTGGAATCGATGCAATATCAAGTATCCCCTCAAACAAGTGCATAATTGCATTATCTCGTCAAGGGTGATGCCATGGTTGAGAAAGAAGTTCTAGCAAGCAAATAGCACAATAAGAAATATATGTGTAACAATCATTTAGGGAATCAAAACAAATGCGGTGAAAGCATTATAGTTTTGATGTCAAAAGCGTAAAGGGTAAGAATGAGAGTTATATGGACAACTTGTAATAAAAGACATTATAAAAAGGTTTTATGTACAATGAAATTGTAATAATCACACGTTAGTCTTGTAAATTATTTCATTGAGTAAAAGGCAAAGACCAAGAAAGTGAATCATATAAACAAGTTGGACAAAAGATGTTATCTGATGGCTTTATGGATAATGAAATTGTAATAATCACACTATGAGTACAAAATTTTTAACATTCAAATAGTGATAGGAAACATATTGATTATTGTCATTTACTTTGTAGTATTAGAACAATTCGTAGTGGAAGTATGTAGTGAACATAAATAAATATAATCAATTATAATTCTTGATAAAAAAATTGAAACAAATAACCAAATATTATTAAAGGAATAAACATTAGCACTTGACATTTTTCTAGTAATCCTTTTGTAATTATTAGTGTTCTTACAAGTAAATAGCAAGATGGGTGTAATTTGAATATTAAAGGGCAACCTATTCTTTAAAAAAAAAAGTCACGAGATGACCTTGACAGTGGGACTTGCCTATATTGCATGGGCATGAATTTCATCCGTGGGGGCATGTATTGTGATGGCACATTCTATCGGGATAAGAATGCACCTATGTGCATGAAAACGCATCCACCCATTCCATGCATACATGTTGCGCAATTTAGGAATTTAAAAAAAAAAATTTGGTTGAAAAAAATAGTGTGTTTTTCAACAATTGTTTAGATGCGATTCACAAGTGGGCTGTGTTTTTCAACATTATTTTCAACCCTTAGCTATGGGACCCACCCATCTATGAAACCCGTGAGACATACATATAATCTATGAAACATCTATGAGTGATGGTGGATTCTATTGAATAAAAAATGTGTGTTTCAACAAGCTGTGTTTTTCAACAATATTTTCAACCCTTGTGCCAAAGGTCCGCCCATACATAGGCATGCATATAATCCAAGGGGACATCTATGGGCAATAGTACATTCTATCAAATGAATATCCATATGAGAATGAAGAAAGCTGGAGCGGTGGATACACAACTACCAATCATAGATGTATGAACAAGTGGACGGTATAAGTTCGTACACAACTACAAAACTAACCATCATAAATGCACCATAATTGTCCATTAGGATTAGAATGGTGTCCTTGTAAAATTTTAGGTTTAACATAATATGATTCTTTTACATACGGGGAATTTTACAATTAATTAAAATATTTCTAATAGTATCATGATGCATTTAAAGCAAAGGGCTATCCGATATTTTAGTTGGCGAGATAGCTAGAAAGGAAATATTTGAAATGATTAAAAATATATTGCCTATCACAGAGTGCTTAGTACTGTTCCATGCATCGTTCTCAAGAGGATGTCCTTGAGGGCCATAACTTAGCAAATTCAAACTTCCATAATGTATTTGGTCTTGGGACCAATTGTCTTAGCCTAATTCCTTCTCTTTGAAATATGATTTGGAGGAGGTTCCACATACCTTGAATGTCTCCATTGCCATTGTAATGTGCGAAAACCATAGGTTCTTGCACGGTATGAAACTCGAAGTAGGAATTTCAGGATCAATAAACCTTGATGCTACTTCTGTCATATTATAGGGGATATTGAAATAATTCCTCTTGAAAGCAAAAATGTTGTGCTTCATATAACATTTCATTATCATTTATTTTTAGATTCTCAAGATAATTTTGGCAACTTGAACATTGCGGATGGTTCCAACAAACTCACGGATTACCTCGTGTGAGATTTATTTTCTTTGAATGATTCAATTCTTCTCCTGGAAAAGGTAGCTAGAGAATTATCTTTACCTTTTATATGCTTAATTTCAAAACTGAAATTGTCAAACCACATTCCCCATCTCTGGAGTCTATTGAATGCATTTTTGTTAGCAGGATCTCAATTATTGAGTCTAGCCACTGAAATCTTTTTAATTGACGCAAAATGAAATGTACATTCATCATATAAGAACAAGAAATATTTAATAGCTTTCTTAGCAGCTAAAATTTCTTTGTGGGCTGAATGGTATTTGATTTCGAACCTTGGAAAGATCCGGATGCATATCTACATATTTTCTCTTTTCCATTATCTATTTTTTCTATGATCTTGGTCCTTATCTGGTAGGGACATAACAGAAGTTTTGAACTTGTTCTTTGATCCTTTTTACTTCTTGGGTCATTTCAGCTGACCAACTGGGAGCATTTTTTCTCAATCTCTTATTGTGAAGAATTCTATCTAGCAAATATCTTGTAAAATCTAGCAACATAGTTGATACTGACCAAGAAATCTCTGTAGTTGAATCTTTTCCATTATCGATCTAGAAATTCTGAATCTTTGAAACTATATGAGATTGCATCTCAATAAAGCCATCCTTGACTATGATTCCAAGGAAATCCATTTCATCCTTGAAGATCTCCATTTTAGTTGGAGATAAGCATAAACCATTTTGATAAACAAATTCATAGAACTTTTGCGGGTGTTCAATATGCTCTTTGGGAGATTTAGAAAATATTAGAATATCATCAATGTAAACTATCAAGAAATTAGCTAACTCACCAAAGATATTGTCCATCATTTTTACGGAAGATTGATGGTGTAGTTTTTAATCCGAATGGAAGTACTTTCCATCGAATCTTGTCCTCCTCTGGTACTACAAAGGTTGTTTTGTAGGTATCTTCTAGTTTGAGGAATATTTTCCAAAAACCACTTTTAAATCAAACTTGTTGTATACCTTTGAACCTTTGATTCTAGATAATAGATCATCCTTAGTGGAATAGGATTTTGCATGACCTTTACAAACTTATTCAAGGCTTGTAATCAACAATAAGCCTTTTCTTTTTACGAACTGTTCACTCCTTTTATTTACATAAAAGGCTGCACATGCCCAAGAGGAGTTGGATTCTTTGATAAATCCTCCTTGGATTAATTTCTTAATTTCTTCATGGCATTCCTTTCTTTCTACGAGGATCATGCCTTTATGATGAGCTTTGAATTTAGGAATTATATCATTCCCTTTCTCATCTTTCTACGGAATTTTAGATCTAACGAACAAAAATGCTTCTTTCTTTCTATAAAAAGCGGGAGGATTTTTACGAGCATAAATTCTTCTTGATTTTCCCAACAATATCATCAATATTACCTTTGCACAAGGCTATAGATTTATGGACCCATTCGTGGTTGGATTCTTTCTTTTCCTCTGCAAGGGTATTATTGTTCGAATGAGTACTTCTAGGGATTTTAATGTCAAGATTAAATAAAGATATGAAATCTTTATTTAGACTAAAAGTACCACATTCTTGTAAAGCATCAACTCCTATCAAACAATCATATGAAATCATATTGTGTTGATAAAGCTGTAGAGTCCTTTCATATCCTTTTATTTTGGTAGGTACATATGTTGTGTATCTTGATATTACCTCTTTCTTATCAAAATTTATTTTTAAATAAGTTTCAGTCCAACAATCTGGAGGTATAGCCCTAGTTCTAAGCAAACTAATATCTGCTCCTGTATCTATCATTGCATCTATGGAGTAGGGCTTGATATTAGGAATGCAAATGTTGATAGTGATAAAAGGATTCGGGTTATTTTATTGTACATACCTCAGTATTGATTTCTTCTGTTGGAACTGGTTCTTCTGCTTCATGGTGCAATATCTGTTGATAGGCATCTTCAAGAAATTGATCATCACTTTCAGCTTCTTTCTTTTCTCTGGTTTCTTCTTCTACTAATCTTTTGTATTCATTAGTAGCTTTAGCAATCACTTTTTGTAAGAATTCTATTCTATTTCTTCTCCATATTCTCATAGTCTCAAGTGCTAGAATCATAACATCTGTGTTAGAATTAATTACCTGGAATTCATTCTCATGATCTTCTTCTGGAAATAGAAATGGAAAGCTTCTCACGGGTGGAGAATATCTTCCCCTACCACGACCTCTTCCTCTCGTAAGGAATCTGTCTTTGGCATATGCGTCCTTGTATTGGACGCCTTGATGATGTATGCATTTATTCGAGAATTCTTTTTGCTGATGTGACCATCTTTGCTTTTCTTCTTCTTCTTCCTTCCTTTTATGACTTTCATTTTCAGATTTTACCTTATTGAATATTTTCTTTCTAACTCTCGACTTTCTGTGAGAGATAGGTGTTATCCAAAATAAGCCCTTTGCTCATTTTGGCTAACTTGTCTTCATTTCTTCCCTTCCTTGTGCCTCAGTCAGATTTCTACACATTTTAGGCACTCAAAATTTTTGGAAATGGCTTCATCAAATAGGATTTTTCTCCCCTTTCCAAAAAGGTAAAATTTTCCTCCTAACTCCTTGTAATTTTCAAGTTATGGCTCGGTGGAGTTTTTTGGGGAAATTTTCCCTTGACATGCCCATGGCCAATGGGAAGGTGCCATGTGGTAGAGGAGGTCGGGTCGGTGGAGGTAAGTTTAAAAAATTGCCAAGGGAGTTGGCGGAGGTGTAAAGCAAAATTTTGGCCCACAGGCTCGCCGAGCAATGTGAAGGTGCCACGTGTCCTAGAGTGGCGAGTTGGCGGAGGCGCGGAGCTGTTTGGGAAAATTTTCTAAAGAGATGAAAGGGTAAAAGACAAGGATGAGCCCACATTCCCATTGGCAAACTAGAAGCTATCACATGGTGGCGGAGCGGTGAAGCAAACCCTTTTGGGAAATTTTCCCAAGGCAAAAATCGAAGGAAAAGTGAGGTTTGAGCCGCGTTTCATCAAAAATGGAAAGATGCCATGTGGCAGCAAAGTGGTGGAGGCATGGAGGTTTTGACAAAATTTTCCAAAAAAGGAAAAAATTCAAATTTCGGCCCACGAACCCATTTTTTGCCCTAATTTTGCCAATTTGCTCTAAATCTTCGAGAGGGGCACAACTTTTGATCAAGCTCTAATTTTTGCGTTCTTGGTGTCATTGGAAAGCTATTGAAGTCCTCTACATGATGGAATCTTTAATTTTGTTTTTGGTGGAATATAGTGGGGGAAAATGAAAAAACGCCTTTGGCATGAGAAAAAGAGTAGAACTAGCATTCAACCACCAGTTTTAATGCAGTATGGCTTCCATTCTTCTCCATCATGGTTGAAAATCTTGGGGAATAAAATTTTAAGGGTACCCATTCCATTTTGATGAATCTAGTCGGTGGTTGAACATTTATTTCAACTTTCATGCATTTCTCTTTCTTGGACTCTGTTTTTCATCGTTAAAAGCCAGATTCGGCTCATTTGTAAAGGGTTGAACGTTTTGTTTCTTACAAACTCCCTTTTCCCCTTGGCATGTGAATTTGAGGAGTTTTACACCTTCCATGGAACTTGTGACACATTTTTTTCCTTTCTTCCAGTGTAATGCATTGTATCAAATTTGGGAATGGTAATGCATGTTTTGTGAATGATTTCTTTCAATCCTCTCATGCATATATTATTGTTTTCTAGTCTTTCATTACATTTTGGCAATTTTTGCATGTGTGGTGTTACATGTCTATGATTTTATTTTATTTACAAGATAGAATTTCATCACTCCTTTGGTGTATCACCATTTTTACTTAGTTTTATTTCCTTTTGCATCTCTTAACTCTGTCTCCTTGGAATTTAGAATAGGAATCAGTATTGAACCTCTGCAAATTCATGCATACACCTAAATAGAGGAGTAAGAACCAGATTAAATGTGGATATTTTTCTCACCTTGTAAGGTCCCACACCTTGGAGAAAACTCAATGTTGTGTAATCACACTAAATGACCCAATTCCGAACAGCATCGAAGGTCATTTAGGGGGTGTTGTAGATTTGCACTACTAGTTTTGGCACACCCGGTGGGATGTTAGAGGTCTTCATCTTTATTACAAAAATTTGATGTGCATTTTTGTAAGTTTCTTGCTTGAAAAGATCCCGAATTTGCACATCTGGTGACTCCAAAAGGATAGAATCAACTGGTTTCAGCAGTCCAGTCTAAAGATTCATGAGAAGAATCCAAACAAGGTCAAGGGCTAGAGAAGAGGGATTATCTGAGTATCTGCAATTATCCCCATAAAGAAGAGAGAGGGGAAGAAGGATTCAAAGGTCTCCATCTCCACCAAACAGAACTCTATCAACTCCTCCACCTGGTAGACCTTTCACCCAATCAACAAGGGTTCTCAGGCCAATCATAATGGCACAACCCAATCCTTATGTCAACTTTACGGTAGAACCCTCTTGCTCTCAATGCACAAAACCAGTTCAATTGCAACATTGAAGAATATCCCATACTTTACTAGGGAAAATCGAGACCACTCCGGTGATCATGTCAAAGACATTGCTAATGTTTGTGCAATCCATGAGATTGTTGAGATGTAAATTACTTGTCAAATTTCTGGCATCTTCATTCAAAGGGAAAGTCTTTACAATGGTTTAGGATCCTTGAGGTAGGCTCTATCCAAAATTGGAATTGTGTATAGCTCTCCACAACTATTTTGGAGAAAAGGGGGACAACTTGTCTCTGTTGGAGCAACTGACAACTATCAAGAGAGCTCCCAATGAGTAGCTAACGAGACTTCAATTTCAGATTTCAAAGAACATGGGTTAGGATCCCATTGACAACGAGGCAAACAGCTCAAGGTTCTTTCTTATACTTCTCAAGGCTTTAAATTCGACATTTCTATGTTAAATCAATCCATGGGAGGTGCAACTATACCTACGACTTACAACATCACCATTAGGGCTGAGAATTGTTTGATCCAAGCTGGTAAACTTGCACCTAGGCCTCGATGCCCTTATATCTAGAGTTGGAAATCCCAAGCACTAGTCAAGCACCTACTTTAGCTCCTATTCCCACTCCTAGAAATCGAGTTCAAATGAAACCTCTACTTCATCCTCTAGTGCCTCAAATGAGCTTCAAGAAGTTATGAAACAATTGTAAAATCTAGGCAATGACCTCGGTTACACTCAAGAGACAACAAGTTCAAAGTTTTAGGCCTTCTTATCGGTCTCAAACTCAGCCTAATAGACAACCATATCAACCTAATAAGTCACCCAACCTAGTTACAAATCAAAATCAAGTAAGACCCCGCCAATAGACCATTTCAGCCTTATAACCCCAATGTTGCATCCACCTCTAAAACCTTAGTGCCAGTGTAAAATAATGTAGCTCAAGAGTATGACTGGTGTTTCCCATGTAGTGAACCTCACAACCAATCTATGTGCTTTAATGGTGCTTTGATCCAAGCTTTGATGGTGACAACAATGGGGTAGAAATTGATGTGAATCAAGAAACAAACCAACAACAAGGAACATCTCAGCAAGATACAACTCCAAATGAGACTACACTTGTGAATTGGCAAGCTGAAGATTTTTGTGGTGTGAATCAAACACCTGCTCAGAGTGTAGCAGCTAACACATGGTCAAAGAAGAGGAACATTGGTGAAGGCAATCATTAGCCCCAGGTGATCCACAACCTTCCATCACTCCACAAGGTGTTGGTAAGCAAAATGCAGTTCCAAATGTGCAAGGACAGCCCAAGCCACCTTCTAGACCAGCTCAAATACCGGTTGTTGCAACCCATGTACAAGAGAAGAATGTGCAGACTAAGGGGCAGCAAAGGGATGTTTCAACCCCATTTAGCATCATTGAACAAATGAAGAAGACAAATGTGAACATATCTATGTGGGAGTCACTATCCATCCCATGCCAAAGGGATCTACTACAAGCTGCCATGAAGAATTGGTCAACCTCAAACCAGCAAGCTCACATGCAAGAGAAGGTACTCATAAATGCTACTCAGCCTGAGGGAAAGCTTAGAGGATAGCAAGGTAAAGTTTTGAAGCCCCCTCCATTCTATGTTTCATTGATCATTGGGGATAAACTAGTACATAATTGCATGATTGATTCTAGGGCAAGTAGTTTTGTGATGCCCAAGAAAATAGATGATCGGTTGGGCCTCCAATATGAAGTCATATCCAAGGGGGTGGTGCAATTAGATAGAAAAACAATAACAACAGTTGGGGTAATTAAAGACTTGAGCCTTACTTTGCATGCATGCCCCAATGTCATTGTTTTACAAGATGTGTCAGTGATAGATTTGCCACCACTCTTTGCCATATGTTTATCAAGGGATTTCACAACTAGAATTGGAGGCTACCTATCTGCTGATTGGTCACACATGTTATTTAGGACAAGGTATGGAGCCAAGGCCACAATTAGGTCTGAACCTATTGCAAACTTTCACATTGAGCCCCATGCTCCAAGCCCAATTAATGCCAACTGTTCAACATTTGATCAAGAAGACTATCCAAGCACACATGAAGCTGACACCAAAATTGGAAGCATTCCCAATTTGACTCTTAATTAATGGGTGAGAAAGATACATGCTTTTGATCCCTATGAAGAAATAAAGGAATCTAAACTAGGAGTCTATTACGTGCATGAAGAAAATCAGCCTATTCCTAGCAGCACCAAGCCGGACCAAAAGGATGACAATGAGGTATGCGGTTGTTCTTTGATGGATCAAGAAGACAAGACAAGGTGAGGGGAGGGAGCTATGATTGTTTCACCTCAAGGAATTAAGTATTATTCAGCTTTTAGATTTTAGTTTGCATGTTCTAACAACATCATTGAATATGAAGCTTTGATGCATGGGCTACATTGGTCAAGGAAGAGAGGCATCAAGAACTTACAAGTCTTTAGTGATAGTGAGTTGATTTTTAATCAAGTTAAAGGAAATCATGTAGTCAAGAATGACTTGCTCAAGATTTATAAGAATAGTGTGTGGGACCTCATTGAGAATTTTGAGGGCTTTATCATCAACTCCATCACAGGAAAGAGAACCAGTGTTGATAGGCTTACAAGCGGTTGGAGCAACCTTTGATGTTGTGGAAAGTATCAAAAGAGATAAAATGCAGCCAAACATCCATGTGATAGTGAGGCCATCGGTGCGGAAAACAATGCAAGTTGGCAGGTGTTTGAGAGTGACCAACAAATCATAAATTTCTTTCAGAAGAAGAAGTGAGTTCTCGGCCAAAAATCAAGAAAAGTTGGAACAACAGTATGGTGATTAGGTGGTATAGCTAAGGACCAACAAACTGCCAAAGGGACTTGTGACTTTAGAGTCTATTTTTAATCCTAATGATCAATTTAGGAAAGAGAAAGCAAACATCCAAGTCAAGGGAGAAGATTCAGAGCCCATCTCAGTTGGAGAAGGCAAATCACTTCAAATTGGTAAAGTGGCAACCGAGCAAGAAAGGTATGAGTTCATGCAACTTTTCCAAGAGTTCCTAGATGTATTTTCTTGGAGCTATGAAGAATTGAGAGGTTTCAATCCCAAGCTAGCTCAACACACAATTGAACTAGATTCAAGTGCTAAGCCCATCAGGCAAAAACAGAGACCGGTCAACCCACACATTGAGCCTCTCATGAAGAAGGAATTGAATAAATTAATAGAGGCAAGTATCATATTCCCCATCAAGCATTCAAGCTGGGTTACAAACTTGGTTCCAGTTAGAAAGAAGAGTGGAGAAATCAGGTTGTGTGTGGACTTTAGAGATTTGAACAGAGCATCTCTCAAGGATCACTACCCGCTTCCTTCTATGGAGCAAATTTTACAAGTTGTTGCTGGCTCTGAAAGGTTTTCATTGCTAGATGGTTATTCAAGGTATAATTATATCATGGTAAAGGAAGATGATCAAATCAAAACATCCTTCACCACCAGTGGGGAACCATGCATATAGAAAAATTCCATTTGGGTTGTCCAACGCTAGAGCTACTTTCCAAAGGGCAATGGATATGGCATTTAAGGGATTGATTAACAAAATAGTGCTGATATACCTATATGATATTATTGTGTTTTCTAAAAATGCTAGAAGATCATATCTTTCATCCGAGACAAGTGTTCCAAAGGTGTAGAATATTTGGGGTATCCTTGAATCCCAAAAATGCATTTTTCGGCTCATGAAGGCAAGCTCCTAGGCCACATTGTTTCCAAATAAGGGTTAGCAATTGAACTAGAGAGGTTGAAGCAATAAGAGCACTTCCATTGCCAAGGCATAAGAAGGCTCTTCAAAGTTTCTTGGGAAGAATAAATTTTGTTTGAAGGTTTGTTCCAAACTTTGCAGCCCTTGTCAAGCCAATAACCATGATGTTGAAGAAGAGTATGGCATTCAAACGGACAGCTAAAGGTAAGGAAAGTTTTGAGGTAATAAAAAAAGCTATCTCACAAGCTCCAACTCTCATTAACCCATATGTCTCCAAAGATTTCATCCTTTATGCATTTGGCGGTGATGATACAATTTCTGCAATTTAGTACATGCAAAACAAGGAAAATGCGAAGCACCAATTTCCTTCTTTAGCTAAAGCTTGGAGGACTATAAAGTAAGGTATTCTTTCATTGAGAAGCATTTTCTTGCAATGATTAGAAGCTTCAAGAAATTTAAGCATCTAGTTTCAAACAACAAGGTTCAACTGTTGGTTTCTCATGTGGGAGTTAAAGACTTCCTCCTCAACAAAGATCTAAATGAAAAACGTGTGGGGTGGATCACTCGTGTCATGGAATATGACATTGAGATCAAAGTCACCAAGCTAGTTCAAGGGAAGGGGTTGTGAGAAATTGGTCTTGAGTCGACCATTGAAGCAAGCAAAGAGAAGGATGTTGTTTTGGTGCTGCAAATCAGCCAAGAACAAGGAGATGTTCAAAAGGAAAATGGTGGTGAGCTCACTCCTTCTGGACCCAAGACATAATACACTTCTTACAAATGGTTCTATGTCCTCCAGAGATGAACAAATCCAAAAGAATACACTTCATATTGCAAGCTATTCCATATACACTTGTTGATGGCATCTTGTTCAAAAGGATATCAATGGAGTGTTGCTGAGATGCATTGGGACAAATCAGATTGAGAAAATGTTATAAGAGTTCCATAATGGATCAGTTGGAGGTCATTTTTCTCCAAGAGTGACAGCTCTCAAGATCATGAAGGTTGGTTATTATTCGCCCAAAGTGTTTAGTGATTGGTATGCATGGATCAAGAGGTGCAAGAATTGTGCATTCTTCATAGGAAAGGAGAGATTAGCAACACTTCCATTGCACCCAATCTTAGTTGAATAACCATTCATGCAATGGGCTTTGGACTTCATTGAGTCACTAATCCAAATTCG
Source organism: Taxus wallichiana var. yunnanensis (assembly GCA_018340775.1). Taxonomy (NCBI): domain Eukaryota; kingdom Viridiplantae; phylum Streptophyta; class Pinopsida; order Cupressales; family Taxaceae; genus Taxus; species Taxus wallichiana. The sequence goes on along the minus strand of CM031243.1, from coordinate 505,937,277 downwards.
AGCCAAGGACACAAGTGGATTTTACCATGACAACAAACTACTTCACAAAATGGTGATGTGGTGGCACTCAAAGAAGCAAATGAATCTAGCATTATAGACTTCTATGAGGGGAAAGCAACCAGATTTGGCACACCTACCACTATAATATTAGATAATGCATTAGCATTCATAGGATCAAGGGTCACTTTGAATGAGCTGTTATAAATGGGATCTATTTGAGCACTTCATCAAATTATTACCCTCAAGGTAATGGCCAAGTGAGTCCACAAACAAAAATCTACTAAGAATGATCAAGAGGACTCTTGATGAAAATCGAGGACTTGGCACACTAAGCTCAAATCAGCCTTATGGGCTGATAGGATAACTCCCAAGAGAACCACAGGTAACTCTCCATTCAGACTTTTTGGTGGGAGGAGGCAATCTTGCCTATGTCACTTGAGTTGCCAAGATTGGAACTCATGAAGCAATTGGAATTGTTGGAGTTTGAACCCATGGAGGTTAGATATGTAGAATTGATGGAACTCAAGAAATCGGAGAGAGCTTGTAGCCCAAACAATGGAGAAGGACCAAGCTTTGATCAAGAGAAGCTTTGATAGGAAAGCTAAGGCTAGAACCTTCCAAGTTGGAGATCTAGTGTTGAAATGGATGTAAACCGAAAAAGCCAAAAGGCATTCAAAGTTTGATGCCATTTTGAGTGGCCCCTACATGGTCACAAAATGCAAGGACATCAATGCCTTCCAATTGTCTACATTGGATGGTGAAGAACTGTAGATTCAGTTAATGGAATCCATCTAAAGCATTGCTACTAGAAGGAAACTTCTCACCTTGTACATATTAGCTTATATTTTTATTCCTCAAAGTTCTTATGCGCATTGTTTTGTTGTAGCTTAGTTTTACATTTCCCTAAGTGCTTTGGCACAAGTTTTGTTGTCCCAAGGATGCATCTTTTTGTAGGCCATGTTCCATATCAAAGTAATGTTCTACTCTCACAATCTTCATTCTAGAGATTTTCTAATGAGTTGAGAGTAACAAGTAGTTAAGTTCATCACTCCATTGCATAATGGATTGCTTGGGTAGCTGGTCACTCCATCCGGATGTAGATGACCCCTCTGAGTCACCAAAAATGTTATCCAAAATAATCTCCCTACTCATTTTGGCTAACTTGTCTTCATTTATTCCCTTCCTTGTGCCTCGTCTGATTTTACACATTTTAGGCACTCAAATTTTTCTAGAAATGGCTTCATTAGATAGGATTTTTCTCCCCTTTCCAAAAAGGTAAAATTTTCCTCCTAACTCGTAATTTTCAAGTTATGGCTCGACAGAGTTTTTTGGGGAAATTTTCCCTTGACACGCCCATGGCCAATGGGAAGGTGCCACGTGGCAGAGGAGGTCAGGCCGATGGAGGTAACTTTTAAAATTACCAAGGAGTTGGCGGGCAAAAGAAAGCAAAATTTTTGGCCCATGGGCCCACCAAGCAATGAAGGCGCCACATGTCCCAGAGTGGCAAGTTGGTGGAGGCGCGGAGCTGTTTGGGAAAATTTTCCAAAGAGCTGAAAGGTGTAAAAGACAAGGATGAGCCTGCATTCCCATTAGTGAACCGAGAAGAATCGCCACGTGGTGGCGGAGCGGGAGCGACCCTTTTTGGGAAATTTTCCCAAGGCAAAAAATCGAAGGAAAAGTGAGGTTTGAGCCCACGTTTCATCAACAAATGGGAAGGTACCACATGGTAGTGGAGTGGTGGAGGCATGGAGGTTTTTGGGAAAATTTTCCAAAAAAAGGAAAAATTCAAATTTCGGCCTGTGAACCCATTTTTGGCCCTAATTTTGCCAATTTTCCCTGAATCTTCAGAGGGCATAAATTTTGATCTAGAGCTCAGATTTTTACGTTCTTAGTGTCATTGGAAAGCTATTGAAGTCCTCTATAAGATGGAATCTTCAATTTTGTTTTTGGTGGAATATAGTGGGAGAAAAATGAAAACATTGTTGGCATGAGAAAAAGAGCATAAGCGACATTCAACCACCAGTTTTAATGCAGTATGGCTTCTATTCTTCTCCAGCATGGTCAAAATTCTTGGGAATGAAATTTTAAGGGTAACCATGCCATTTTGATGAATCGGTTAGTGGTTGAACATTTATTTCAACTTTCCTATGTTTCTCTTTCTAGACTTTGTTTTTCATCGTTAAAAGCCGATTTGGCTCATTTGTAAAGGGTTGAACGTCTTGTTTCTTACAGATTCCCCTCTTCCCCTTGGCATGTGAATTTGAGGATTTTCAAACCTTCCATGGAACTTGTGACATGTTTTTTTGCCTTTACTCGCCAATGTAATGCATTGTATCAAATTTGGGAATGGTAATGCATGATTTGTGAATGATTTCTTTCAACCCTCTCATGCATATATTATTGTTTTCTAGTCTTTCATTACATTCGGAAATTTGAGCATGCTTGGTGTTACATTTTATGATTTGTGTTATTTGCAAGATAGAATTTCATCACTCCTTTGGTGTATCACCATTTTACTTAGTTTTATTTCCTTTTGCATCTCTTAACTCTGTCTCCTTGGAATTTAGAGTAGGAATTAGTATTGAACCTCTACAAATTCATGCATACACCGAACAAAGGAGTAAGAACCAGATTCAATCGAAGAGTTTTCTCACCTTCTGAGGTCCCACACCTTGAGAAAACTCAATGTTGTGCAAATCACACTAAATGACCCAATTTTGAGCAGCAGATCTGAAGGTCATTTAGGGGTGATGTAGATTGGCACTAACAATATGTCTTCTTCGTAGTATCCCATGGGGACGGTCTTCAAAATCACTTTTTCTTATTTCTAGCTGCTTATATAGAACTTCAAAGACACGGGCATTAGAGGGTGAGGAAAACTAGCAATCATATTAATGAAAGAAGGAAATGAATCATAACCAGATTTTATCCGTCACTGAATCGACCATGTGTGTTCTACCATATTAACTTGAAATTATTCTTCGATGATATGTATGACACATCGGAAGAATAGCGATCGAGAATCAAATATTAAATAGTAATCTTGATCCATGATACCTTTTGTTGTAAGCATATTTATCTTTGCTTTACCTTTTCTATTTCTTTCTTTGGGCACTCATTTTGCATAGTGCTTGCCTTTACTGAGATAAAACAAGTTGGTATGAACTTTCTTTTCTTTCCCATATATTTCTTTTTCAAGTATTGTTTTCTGTATGGGACTTCTTTAGAATATTGATTTTTGAAAAACTTATGTTGTTTCTTATACTTATGTTGACCCATCCCTTTGAAAAATAATGCATCTTTACAAGGTTTCTTTGTTCTATACTTATTTTGAGTTGGTCTACAACCAAATGAATCATTGTTTATTAGTGACAAAATTTTGTTCCTAAGGCTTTACGGGCCTTGGAAGCTTCCTTTCGGTCTTGTTTCTCTTGACACAGATGAGCATTCGTCTCATTTATTATCGATTTATGGCTCTAAGACTTAATTATCCTCAGTAGTTCTTCCATGCATGGCCTTTTTATATTCTCGTAGAAAAATATGCGGAGAAATATTCTATATAACAAAGTCTCATAGTAGGATCATTTATATTACCGAGTTATAATACAACTTTTGCATATAACATTGGTAATCTTTTATCCTACTCATATCACATAATCTAGTTTGTAAGAACAAAGAAGTATTTCTCAAGATGTCATTATCGATGATGACCTAGAAATTCTTAAATTAAAGATGTAGTTAATGAGGTATAACCACCATTTAAAATTTCCTCTTGATGTGGATTAGCATCTCACCATTCTTTGAATATGCCAACAAAACCATTTGATATTAGCTCAACAATAGTTACGGGACCCTTTTTTATATAATAAACGCGAGAATTTACCCATCCTATAATATCATGTATTAGTTCTTTGATTTTTTTGGAGTAGAACAATCTAATTTATACCAATTTGGCTGCAATTTTTGTGTCCTTACAGGTATGATGCAGAGGTTCGGATGTAGAAGCTTTAGAGGTTTCTTCCATTCAAACCATAGTCTCTACTTCTTCAAGGAGAAGCTTTGCCATGCCTAAAGATTCCTTATTGGCTGCTATTCAAACTGGCCTCCATAATGGCCCCATATCTTTTGAAGTTTATCCAAATTACCTTGTAAGCCTGTAAAAGGAAGATTTATGAAAATAAGTCTTGCGTCTGCATCTTGCTACCACAGGTCTACATATGAAAGGTGGAGCCTGTCCATTGGCTATTCACTATAAGGTCATCCATCGCCTTGTTAACACCATGTATCCTCTGAGTCAAGCATGGTATCTCCAAAGGCAGTAGTGTGGTGAGTCACACCAGTATTGAAAGCCATAAAATTGAGCTTGAACTCATTTCATGGTCTCAAATCAAAGTCCCAAAAGAATGGACACTGTCTAAGAAATTCATTGAGAAAGACCAGCCCTGATTAGAAAATGCTACATTTCTATAAATGAATCTAAGTCTAATGTAAATTTTTCTTTGAGATCTCAAAAAAACTGCATCCGAAATGTCCCGATCTAGTTCTTTTGGATCAAATACTTCCTACTTTTCTACAGCCAAACCCTCAAGAAAGTCTATGAAAGAATAGACTTATATACATGTAGTCATAATAGTCTAATTCATGATCTCAACACTTGATTATCTTTGTTGTAAAGATTGAAGCAAATCATAAAACAAAAGTATCTCCCTTCTAATGGTCCAACCATAAGTATGTCTTCTAAAGATACAAATACTTCGTCTCTTTTCCATCATTAGGCAAGTAGTGAAATCTTATCTTCGATGAAACCCAAAAGGCTATCTTTCGGTACCGAGAGAAGTGTGGATAGACATGTAGATCCTTACGAGTCTTATAAAATGTTAAACTGGACAAATAAAGCCGTCAAAAAGTCGAGTCCATGATCACTTACAATCCCAAGAATCTATTCTTGCAGAGATATGAAGAAAACCTTGAAAGCCATAGAGCTTCACCAAAAGTAGATATAACTTCAGCCCTTATATTACTCAATTCTAAATTCGATGACGTCTCTAGCCAAATTATAAAGGTTGATAAAAATCTTTAAAATACTTCTAAACATGTATCTATTTGTCCCGATCTTCCTAAAATTGTGTCTAGAGAAGTAATAGATGTTGTCCAACCTCTTGTCGGTTAGTCCGAAGATACTAAGAAATATATTGCTTCAAAGATTGGTACTACCCATAAGATTGTGCAAAGTAGCTTGCATATGTTACATGACTCCTCTATTGAGTTAACCCACAAAGTGACCAAATCCAAGAGCAAGTCAATTCTATTCCCTGAGATAGTCCCACACATAGAGAAAATTCTAGAGAACAAAAAGAAGCCAAAAGAAATTGAACCAAATTGGTCTCACAAAGTGTCTGTACGGAAGTTGCTAATTCTTAGGAACTTCAATGCGGCACAAGACCGTTCTACTAGAGCATAGTCCTTTGTTTATCTCGATAAAAGTCTCCGTGGACAAAGGATCAAGTAAGCATGGAAAAGCTTCTCCTTGAAGAAGCAAAGAGTATGGTTTAATGGAAGAAACCTCTAAAGCTTCTACATTTGAACCTCTACATCATACTACTGAGGACACGAGACATTGCAGCCAAATTAGTACAAATTAGATTGTTCTACTCGAGAACAAATCAAATAGCTAATACATGGTATTATAGGATGGGAAAATTCTACTTTTATTATATAAAAGGATCCGAAATATTGCTAAGGTAATAACAAATGGTTTTGTTGCCATAGTCAAAGAATGGTGGGATGCTAATCCACATCAAGAGGAAATTTTAAATGTTGGATATGCCTCATTAACTACGGCTTCAATTCAAGAATTTCTAGGTCACTGTCGATAATGACAAGCTTAGAAATAATTCTTTGTTCTTGAAAGCCAAATTATGTGATATGAGTAGGATAAAAGATTACCAATGCTATATGCAAAAGCTATATTATAACTTTGGTAATATAAATGATCCTACTATGAGACTCCATTATATAGAATCTTTCCCTGCATATTTTTCTACAGAATATAAAAAGGCCATGCATGGAGGAACTACTGAGAATAATTAAGTCTTGGAGCCATAAATCGAGATAATAAATGAGACAAATGCTTGTCATATCAAGAGAAGCAAGGCGAAAGGAAGCTGCCAAGAGGCCCATAAAGCTTTAGGAACAAAATTTTTCAGGCTAATAGACAATGATTCATTTGGTTGTAGACCAACTCCAAATAAGTATAGAACAAAGAAACCTTGTAAATCGTTTGTATGTATTTTTCAAAGGGGATGGATCGACATAAGTATAATAAACAACATAAGTTTTCCAAAATCAATATTCTAAAGATGTCCCATACAAGAAACAATACTTCAAAAAAAAGAAATATATGGGAAGAGAAGAAATTTCATACCAAATTATTTTATCTCAGAAGCGGCAAGCACTATGCAAATGAGTTCCCAAAGAAAGAAACAGAAAATGGTAAAGAAAAGATAAATATGCTTACAAAAAGGTATCACGGATCAAGATTACTTTATTTAATCTCTCGATTCCAATTGCTATTCTTTCGATGTGTCATACATATACTTCAAGAAGAATTTCAAGTTAATATGGTAGAACACATAGAGTCGATCTAGGGACGATCTGAGAATCTGGTTATGATTCATTTCCTTCTTTCATTAATATGATTGCTAGTTTTCCTCACCCTCTAATGCCTGTGTCTTAGAAGTTCTATATAAGCAACTAGAACTAAGACAAAGTGATTTTGAAGACTGTCCCCCATGGGATCTTGCTAAGAAGACCTATCTCTATGAAAGTCGAGAGTTAAAAAGAAAGTATTCAATACGGGTAAAAGCTGAAAATGAAGCTCATGAAAGGAAGGAAGAAGAAAAAAAAAAAAAAAAAGATGGTCACATCAAGTGAAAAGAATTTCGAATAAATGCATACATCATCAAGGCCTTCAATACAAGGATGCATATGCCAAAGATAGATTCCTTACGAGAGGAAGAGGTCGTGGTAAGGAATATATTCTCCACCCAAGAGAAGCTTTCCATTTCTATTTCAGAAGAAGATCATGAGAATGAATTCGAGTAATTAATTCTATGGCGAGATGTTATGATTCAACACCGAGACTATGAGAATATGGAGAAGAAATGGAATATAATTCTTACAAAAGTGATTGCTAAAGCTACTAATGAATACATAAGATTAGTAGAAGAAGAAACCAGAGAAAAGAAAGAAGCTAAAAGTGATGATCGGTTTCTAGAAGATGCCTATCAAGATATTGCACCATGAAGTAGAAGAACCAGTTCAACAGATAAAAATCAATCGAGGTATATACAATAAAGGAGCCCGGGATCCTTTTATCACTATCAACATTTGCATTCCTAATATCAAGCCCTACTCCATAGATGCAATGATAGATATAGGAGTAGATATTAGTTTTCTTAGAACCAGGGCTATACCTCCACATTGTTGGGTGAAACTTATTTAAAAATAAACTTTGATAAGAAAGAGGTAATATCAAGATACACAACATATGTACCTATCAAAATAGAAGGATATGAAAGGACTCTACAGTTTTATCAACATGATATGATTTCATATGATTGTTTGATAGGAGTTGATGCTTTACAAGAATGTGGTACTTTTAGTCTAAATAAAGATTTCATATCTTTATTTAATCCTGATATTCAAATCCCTAGGAAGTACTCATTCGGATCCATAATACCTTGCGAACAAAAGAACGAATCCAACCATGAATGGGTCTATAAAGCTATAGCCCCATGCAAAGGTAATATTGATGATATTGTTGGGAAAATCAAGAAGAATTTATGCTCGAGAAAATCCTCCTGCTTTTATAGAAAGAAATAAGCATTTTTGTTTAGTAGATCTACAATTCTATAAAGATGAGAAAGGGAATGATATAATTCCTAAATTCAAAGCTCATCATAAAGGCATGATCCTACTTGAAGAAAGGAATTCCATGAGGAGATTAAAAATTAATCTAGAGAGGATTTATCAAAGAATCCAACTCCTCTTGGGCATGTGTTGCCTTTTATGTAAATAAAAGGAGTGAATAGGTTCATAAAAAGAAAAGGCTTGTTGTTGATTACAAGCCCTTGAATAAGTTTGTAAAGGTTGTGCAACATCCTATTCCAACTAAGGATGATCTATTATCTAGAATCAAAGGGTCAAATGTATACAAAGCAAGTTTGATTTAAAAATGATTTACGGAAAATATTCCTCAAACCAAAGATACCTACAAAACAACCTTTGTAGTCTTAGGAGGGACAAAGTATGAATGGAAATGACTTCCATTCGGATTGAAAACTACACCATCAATCTTCCTAAAAATGATGGACAATATCTTTGGTGAGTTAGCTGATTTCTTGTTAGTTTACATTGATGATATTCTAATACTTTCTAAATCTCCCAAAGAGCATATTGAACACTGCAAAAGTTCTATGAAGTTGTTTATCAAAATGGTTTATGCTTATCTCCAACTGAAATGGAGATATTCCAAGATGAAATGAATTTCCTTGGAATAATAGTCAAGGATGGCTTTATTGAGATGCAATCTCATACAATTTCAAAGATTCGGGAATTTCTGGATCGGATAATGGAAAAGATTCAACTACGAGAGATTTCTTGGTTGTATCAACTATGTTCTTTGGATTTTGTAAGGATATTCTGAGATAGAATTCTTCTCAATAAGAGATTGAGAAAAAATGCTCCCAATTGGTCAATTTGAAATGACCCAAGCAATAAAAAGGATCAAAGAACAAGTTCAAAACTTTCTCGTTATGTCCCTATCGGGACAAGGACTAAAGATCATAGAAACAGATGCTAGTGAAAATTATTGGGGAGCCGCTGCACTAAAAGAAAAAATAGATAATGGAAAAGAGAAAATATGCAGATATGCATCTGGATCTTTCCAAGGTTCAGAAATGAAATACCATTCAGCCCACAAAGAAATTTTAGCAGCTAAGAAAGCTATTAAAGCTTTCTTGTTCTTCATCAGAATGAACATTTCATTCTGCGTTACGACTTAAAAGATTTTAGGGCCGGACTTAATAATGGAGACCCTGCTAACAAAACTACATTCAACGAGACTCGAGAGATGGGGAATGTGGTTTGACAATTTTAGTTTTGAAATTGAGCACATAAAAGGTAAAGATAATTCTCTAGCTTGACTTTGTCGGTAGAGAATTGAATCATTCAAAGAAAGTAAATCTCACAGGTAATCCATGAATTTTTTGAAACCATCTAGCAATGTTCAAATTGCCAAAATTATCTTGAGACTCTAAAAAGAAATGATAATGAAATGTCATATGAAGCATAACATTTGTTGCTTTTAAGAGGAATTATTTTAATAACACCCTATAATATGATGTAAGTAGCATAAAGGTTTATTGATCCTAAAATTCCTACTTCAGATTTTCATACCAAGCAAGAACCTATAGTTTTCTACACCTTACAATGGCAATGGAGACATTCAAGGTATGTGGAACGTCCTCTAGATCATATTTCTAGTAGAAGGAATCAGGCTAAGACAATTGGTCCCAAGACCAAATACATTATGGAAGTTTGAATTTGCTAAGTTATGCCTGAAGGACATCCTCTTGAGAATGATGCATGGAATGGACCAAGCACTCCGAGGATAGGCAATATATTGTTAATAATTTCAAATATTTACTTTCTAGATTTACACTTAACTAAAATATCGATAGCCCTTTGCTCTAAATGCATCGACATCTTTTGTTAGAAATATTTTAATTAATTGTAAAAATTCCCTGGTATGTACAAGAATCATATTGTGTTAAACCTAACATTTTACAAGGACACCATTCTAATCCTAATGGACAATTATGGCGAAAGGTTTATCTTCGCCATACCATGAATGTACATCCTCCTGCACCTGGTCATTTCCTACGGATTCCAGAGCACTATCTTTATCCATCACGAAGACATCTAGCCCTAGATAATGATGGAACATCTTTAGCATCTAGACTTTGAAGTACAGAACGAAACACTCGTGACCACTACATTGCTGAAAGAAGAGATTGGGAGGAATCATCCAGCTCGTATGATAGCAACAACAGCCCCAGAGTCCATTTCGAGCCTTAGCTATGATGACGGGCTTGTTGTCTTCTGTCTTTTTCTGTCAATTAAAGTTTGAGATGACTTCTATTTAGTCATTGTGAAAGCATGGTGGACCTCTCCACTTTCTAAAGGTGCCTTGTTGAGTGTCATGTACACAATAATTATCTTCTAATTAGTTTAGATTAGATACTTTCTATTTGTAACTCCTCTTGGGCATGTGTTGGCTTTTATGTAAATAAAAGGAGTGAACATGTTCATAAAAAGAAAAGGCTTGTTGTTGATTACAAGCCCTTGAATAAGTTTTTAAAGGTTGTGCAAAATCCTATTCCAACTAAGGATGATCTATTATCCGAAACAAAGGGTCTAAGGTATACTGACAAGTTTGATTTAAAAAGTGGTTTCTACAAAATATTCCTCAAACCAAAAGATACCTACAAAACAACCTCTGTAGTACCAGGAGGACAATATGAATGGAAATTACTTCCATTCGGATTGAAAATTGCACCATCAATCTTCCAGAAAATGATGGACAATATCTTTGGTGAGTTAGCTGATTTCTTGATAGTAATTACATTGATGATATTCTAATATTTTCTAAATCTCCCAAAGAGCATATTGAACATCTGTAAAAGTTCTATGAAGTTGTTTATCAAAATGGTTTATGCTTATCTCCAACTAAAATGGAGATCTTCAAAGATGAAATGGATTTCCTTGGAATCATAGTCAAGGATGGCTCTATTGAGATGCAATCTCATATAGTTTCAAAGATTCAGGAATTTCCATATCGGATAATGGAAAAGATTTAACTACAGAGATTTCTTGGTTGTATCAACTATGTTCTTTGGATTTTATAAGGATATTATTACTGAGATAGAATTCTTCTCAATAAGAGATTGAGAAAAAATGCTCCCATTTGGTTAGTGAAATGACCCAAGTAGTAAAAGTATCAAAGAACAAGTTCAAAACTTCTATTATGTCCCTACTGTGACAAGGATGAAGATCATAGAAACAGATGCTAGTGAAAGTTATTGGGAGTTGTACTAAAAGAAAAAAATAGATAATGGAAAAGAGAAAATATGCGAGATATGCATCTGGATCTTTCAAGGTTCAAAAATCAAATACCATTCAGTCCACAAAGAAATTTTAGCTGCTAAGAAAGCTATTAAAGTTTTCTTGTTCTTTATACTGAGAATGAACATTTCATTCGCATTCGACTTAAAAGATTTCGAGGGCCGGACTCAATAATGGAGATCTTGCTAACAAAAGCGCAATCAATGAGACTCCAAAGATGGAGAATGTGGTTTGACAATTTCAGTTTTGAAATTGAGCATATAAAGGTAAAGATAATCCACATCTAGACGTAGATATTTCATAGTTTGTCGGCTATTTTTGTTTTTCTTTTAAGGACATTTCTAATAATAATTTTAAAGCAAATGTGATCAAATCGTGTAAAGAAAAGGAAACCTCCATCTTTCTTGTCGAGTCGCCAATATAAGGTTTTTAGTTGGATTGTCAATATGAAAAAATAAAATGAAAAGGTGTTGAATATTTTATGGGACTATCAAATAGGTTTGGCCTCTAGGAGATATGTTTATAGCTCGTTGAATATTTGAGTGTTGAATCTATTTATACGCCTTGAAGATATGTTTGCACATATATCTTCCCCTAGAACTATTTTTATTTAAAAATCTGATAATTTGGCATCATATGGTGACGTCGGCGTAACATGATTAGGGCACAAGGACATGCGGTGGTAGTGGGGGTTAAATTTGATGGTTGTTTAGATTTTTTTAATTTTAGAGGTAAAATACTTTCAAATGTTTTATAAAACCATCATGTGTAACTTCCATATTTAAAATGTGACCATCATTTTTTATATAAATTTATATATAAATTATATTTATACATATATTAAGCGTGGTTAAATAAATATGGAATAGTCATTTATAAATTTTACTCACTAAAACTTCGTATATATATTACTCAATACAAAAGATTCATTTAGTGAAGCACCCACTTCACAAGGAGCACCAACCCCCTATAACTTTAGTGAGGCACCAACCCCACAAACACCAACCCCTATTTAGTAGAGCACCCACTCTACAAGGAGGCTATAACCCCCAAGATGACCAAGCACCCACTTAGCCACCTGAATATGAAGATCACTTGATGACCTTCTTACTCAACCAACTAATTGTGATCGCTTGTTCAGTCCTCCTCACCCAAATCTCTCTCAAACTACTCTCTCTTTTTCTTCACTCATGTATGCACCAAAATGTGTTGATTAGGTCATATGAACTTGAAGATATTATCATATGCTCTTCTTAGCTTCTCGTGCCTCTTCTCTAATTTTTTCTAGATCCGTTGACTTCTTCACACACTTCCTCTTAATTTTTACATCTCAATTATTTCACACTAGCTCATATGAGCTTTACACATTGTTTATATACATGACTCATGCCACAAAATACTCTAGATCGGTAAAGACCATTACAACATGCAAGGTTGGTCATAAGAAACAAAAAAGGAAAATTACAAACATAATCAAATGATATTACATGACACTTTAGGTTGGCATAAGCCTTACAAACACAAACATGCTCAACTAGGACTAAAACACTAGTCATCTCTTCCAATGGTCATAATTTGAACTTCAAGTGACAAGGAAACAAGGCAGCTCCATCAAGACTCCAACAGCTCCAAACATGTCATCAACAACATCTCAACCCCATCTACAAGCATAAGCAACACTGCAACCTCCATCTTCAACATGGATCACTCCATTGAGCAAGCGCCACCTATCGGTATATGCACCTAATATGTCACGCTTCAAAAGTGAACATGTTCTCATCAAATCATGTTGTCAAGACTTCTTGGGCACATGTACTGATGCAACATGATCCTATCTCACTCTCCAGATCCATGAGACACTATCAAATAGGGCATAAGGCCTCAAATCCTCCATCTCTCTTACCTCGCTTAAGCATGTTGATAATACTCAAGAATAGGTCTTCAAGAAAAAGTTGGTTCATACTTTCACAAATCACCTATTCAAGACACATATGGCATATCACTTGAAATATCACATCCTCATAAAACTCACACAACTCATAACATCCTCATATTCATGGCACGACACCTCAAAGTACTTCCTTCTTTGAAACTACTTAAACATGCTATTAGGTCTCAAAAACCAGTCTTGAGCTATCACACCTCCAACATCTTTTAGGAAAATTCCAGACATTTCCACCACTTGAAACACTTTAATGGCATCCTGAAACTCCTCCTCAAGCACTCATATGCATATGTCATATGAAGGAATCCATACTTGCATACTTGTTCCACAAACCTTCTTGACAAGCCTAATTGGGTTGATTAGGCCATTAGGGATTTAAAGCATGACAACACCTCATCTAATCAAACCATGAGCTCAAAAACATCATATGGGACCTCAAAAAACTATCCATGCTCATAATACACTACTACACCATGCAAAACATCACAAACCCTCTTGGACCTCCATGACTAGTTTTGCACCCTTTAGGCCATTAGCGGTAGGCAACATTGGGAGAAAGGTTTCACCAATTTCTTGCACATAACCTATCCAAATATTGTCATGGACATTAGAACACATCCCAAGCTTGCCCCATAATTGGTCTTTCACCATGATACCTGCAACACATGTATGTACATTCAAATCTTCACAAAAAGAGATTTTTGTAACTTCTCATCACACGGAACATGCCACCAATCATCTCGATGAATTCTCTACATGCCTAAACCTTCATAATAGCCTTCCCATGTCATTTGGAGACAAAATCGTTCATATTTTTCCATCGCTCTCAGACTAGAGTTTTAGGAGGGTTTATACCCACTTAGCTTCTTAACAATGGTTCATAAAAGCCTGATGACCAGATGAACCCATTCCACTTGGAAAATATTTTTTCTCCATTCCCTAACATCCACAAACATTCTGGGTCCCTATGAAGAGTACACATGTGTAGGCACGAGTACTTGAAGTTGACCATTAAGCTAGGAATAACAGTTTTGAGAGCTCGGTGAGAGCCAAAAACAATTTTGCATGCTTCCTCCTTTAACTTATGACTTGAAAATTTTCACACACCTCTGTGATTACTTCCTCCATGATTTCTAATTCTCATTCATTCTTTCTTACCTCGAAACTCACCATGATACTTAGTCTACCCACGTAGTTTTCCATGTCTTCTTACACTTGCCTCCAAGGACCTTGAGTGTGCACTATACACCTAAACCATGACCTTGTACACATTACACACATGCTATGAAATGTCAAAACACTCCTCACATGCTCAAAAAGGTATGCTCTTCTTCATATCTCATGAACTATGATCTACATCTGATTACACTATGTCTAGGACTAGGCCTAGATGGCTTCTGACCAACACATGGTTCATGGAACTCGACATGTTCTTCATCTTAGAAACTCATACCCCTATTTTTCATCTCTTTGAACATGTTAGACACCATAGAAACCTCCGAACACCTCCGGAGCTCATTCACTAGTTCATACAAGTTGAACCATGCATATGCACCAAGACACCATGCTATATGACTAATGCAACATCTTATGACATCAATGACAACACCATGCTCTCTCTTGTGCACATCAAGACACCTTGACATCAATGCTACTTAACATCAATGACACATGTCCAACACCAAGAGCACACATGCAAATAATATTTTTCTCTTTTTCCAAATGGGAGTATTAGTGGTTGTGGTTCAAACACAAAAAGGAAATAAACATTTGAGTAGTGGAAATGAATGGTCAAGGTTTTGTGTCGGTGGTTGTTGATGGATGGTGTCATCGGGGTTGTTGATGAGGCAAACCCAAATCATTACATTAATCATTAAAAATAAACCTTAATAGTAAATATGTATGAAATTAACGATGAAGAAAACCTAAATGTAGAGTTTCGAGTGTCTAACATATGTAGAGTGTGGAATTCGAACATATACAAGTTTCCCTATCTATAGGGGCCGAAAAAGGAGACCTGTGATGTAAAAATTTGACCCACCTATCCACGTAATTTACCAATGCGTGTCACTCAAATATTGATTAGTATTATCATCTATTTGTCAATTGGGCCACTTGCGTAATCACTACAAGTTCATTTACAAGTCGTATGTTCAAACCTTGATGATAACATTGCCAGTAGTGCCAAAGTCAATGAAAGAGTGGCGAAGATCATGAAAACCTTGCCTAATATATACAAATGATAATGCTTCAAATTTTATAATTGCCTAATGTGATTTAAGAAAACAACAATTAGTCTTAACTAAATTCTAATTTGCCTCTTTAATATAAAATGATTTGAATGAAATCTAAACGGAAAATGAATGAAATAAGAAACAATATATGTAACAATATTTTAAAGGAAACTCCAAAGATATGGTATGCTTTTATTATTAAAAAAATTTCTAAATTTTCTTTTAGACGAAAGAAGAGTTTCTAAGAATCATTGTATTTATCCTCTACCTTCAATTACAAAAATAAAAGTAAAACACTTTCTAAAATATTGTATTTGAAGATAAATTAATAACTTCTTGAATTTATTTCTTAAATAGTATGATTTACATTCCTTTTTTAAAATGAATAAAGTCACGCTAACATATTATATTGTATGCTCCACATATTATAATATTGGATCATAAAAATTATACGGTTTATTAATATTTTAACATGTTAATTTTACAATTTTAGATAAAATTAACCTATTTAAATATATGTTTTGAATTTTTAAAAATTATAAATTACGACTAAAATATGAAAAAATGGTCCACATACCATCAAACTCTAGTTTGCTTGTATCATTTAGGATTACCCACAAAATTGAGGGCCTCGATTTTATTTATTTTTATTTTCATCAATCTTTTAGGAAATTAGACATTATAATTTGTTGAAACAAACCATTTTATCAACCAATTTAGAAAATAAAATAAAATTAATGTATAGTAATTTCTTCAAAATGTACATAAATGTTAAAAATTCGACCTAATATTTGAGCCAAAAATTTGTAGTAAAATTGTCTCTAATCAATATAATCGAGGGAAGCAATAATCAAGAAAACAATAAAGACAAAAAACAAATCATAGTTACTCAATTAGAAAAATTAAAATAATGATCAAAATTTAAGTAAACATTTAAGCCAAAACGTAGTGTTTTAAATAGGGAAAACCCTTTCACCGCTATATTTTGGCTTTATTTCACATTTGTAAATGGTCAATGACTAAGTATCAGATTGTTTAGCACTTTTATACTTTCGAGATGAGAGATGTTTCTATATATCACTCAATTTAAAATATATATGAATCTATATATAGTTATCTTAAATTTCTACGATTTTTTGAATAAGATGATAATATATCCCCTTTTAGGATGAGTGATGTTTCTATATGTGAATCGATTTAATAGAGGGAGTGATTAGCTATATTATGTTTAAAAGGCATATAAAAAAAAGGGACTTGGAAAAAAAAAGACACTATGAATACTTGATAATGCATCAATAATTCTTATTTTGAAGAAATTACCAATAAATAGACAGACATTATTTAATAAATAATAATTTACTAAGGGAAAATTTTAGGTGTTTAGAGACTTACAAAAGGAAGATAAAGTTTGTTTATCTAATTGGCGCGGGAGGCTCAGACCCTCAACCTCATGCTTATTTAAAAAAGCTATAAGGACATGCTATTCAAGTGCGTCAAAGTACTTATTATCTAATTAAGTATGAGTTTGTAGGAAATTTTGTTTATTTTCTTTTCTTACTTTTAATATGAATATTGCATTTTTCATTTGTAACAAATTTTGCATTAAAAATGAAAAGAAATGGACATTACATTTTTGCCTTTTTCAAATGAGATGAATTATTTTTTAAATAAGATAAATATTACTTCAAAATTCTTTTTCTTTATACAAGATTATTTACGAAAATGAGGGCAATATGAATTTCGGACAATCTAGATGAGAATTTTGATTCATGTTATATTAGAATAATATATATTGAAGAAAAAGAAATTCTTAAATATCATATCGATCACATTGAACAAACTATTAACCATACAAGTCACTATGTGATGTGTTATTATCTATATAGTAAACTATCTTTGACTGTATATCAATACGCTATTCAGTATAAAGGTGAGATATTTTTCAGACACAGAAAAGTACCGAAACAATCATATTTAAATAAAAGTTTACAAATTGGAATCAAATGTTATATATACAATGACTCCCCCATTAACTCATTCATTCTAATCCCTAAATACTCGGCCATTCTACCATTCCTTTCTGGGTCTGTCAAACGATTGTCTTCTCGCCAAATTTAGTCAATTACAATCCTCGATCAATCATTTTTCTGTTACAAATCCTTGATTAATCAGCTTGATATTAACGTTGAAGAATAAGCTCGCTCCAGTAGGTGAGAGAGGTCTTACAGAGAGGGCAGCATTGAGGCCAATGAATTCCTTTCGCCCAACATTTTGCCAGGCAAGAAATGCAAAACAAATGCCCGCAGCGTGTGATTCTTGGGTGATCAGAATTCAGCACCTCCTCCATGCAAATTCCGCATTCTCCAGAAGTATCATATATTTTTATATGCTCTGGAATCTCACTAGTCTTTTCTGGTCCACAAATATAGTGGAGACAAGTTTTACAGAAAATACGCACCGGACTCTTCACTGTCACAACTGCATCTTCAATTTCCTCTCCTTTCTTATAACAGTAGAAACAATATAAACCGCCCTCTCCTTCTCCTTCTTCTTCTTCTTCTTCTTCATTCCCTGATCCCTCCACCTGCTCTTCCACATAATCCATTAATAAATCATCTCCACACCAAGTATTATTACAACTGGCCATGGCGTCACCTACTCTGCAATATTTTTACCTCCTTTCTTTTCTCTGCACAGCAATCTACTCTGCAATATTTTTACTCTGCACAGCAATCCGCAAGATCGTGAATGGGAATTTGTTGGTGTTCGACAAAATGCAATCAGCTTATATAAATAAAAGCAAAAAGCAAAAAGCAAAATGATTAAATCTATAATTAGACAATTGTTTCCATGTTTTAATCTATAATTACGCGAAAGGCGTGAACTCTGGGAGGAAACCTCCTCTCGACTGACATCGATGGAGACACGGACGGTGGTGATGAAGATGTCGACGAAGCACGGCAGTTCTTAGGCCTTACAGTTGGCAATGGGGTGGAAAGGATAAGGCTCCTGTCACTTGGAACTTCGAGAAGGAAGAAAACCTGCGCAAAGGAGGGAGATCCATTCCCGAAGTCAGAAATGGAGGACAGGATACAGTGTCCTGTGAGAAGGTGGACGCACGTCTTCCATTACTGAGGACAGGGGAGAATGGTGGCTCCATTTACTGCGAGTAGGTATGAGGGCTGGAAAAAGGGATAATAAAATCTTTGCGAGCCTGCAAAATAGATACATTTTAGGGCTTTTGTGTTAGCTTGCCTTGGTCTGAGGCTCTCCAAAGGATATTTGTTATGGCGGGTGTAGTTGTTTGCTGCTTGTTGTGACCCGGTTGGAAGAGGGCGGCGGATCCCTGTGTGCTTGATTTCCCTCGGGATTGCATTGTTGACAGCACTGACTCTGGTTTAAGGTGGAGACAACTTGATTGGAAGAGAACATACAACAACACAGCTGACATTTGAAAAACAGGGTAAAAGTTTTTTGCATCCTTTTTGTAGGCTACAAGTTAATTCGATTGGATTGTTTTGGATATACAATCTACCAGAAATCTTAAAATAAGGTTTAGCTACATCCTTTCGAGATTGTTTTGGATATATTGTCTTGATTTAGTTGCATCCAACTCATTGTTACTCCAGGAGCAACTATAACTTTTGCCTGCTCTTCAGATGAAATTTGACCACTTGAAACTAGGATCAATATAAGCCCTGTACATCTCCAAAACCTCATTATGGCTCACAACACCGGGGTTTGTGAAGTTCCATATGCCAGTGCAGTTCCTTTTTGCCATCTCAATTGACAGTGGCAGCAACTCATCAAGGATTGTCATGCTATTTGGTATATTCACAACTTTGTTATATCGGGAGATCTTTGTGATGAAATTGCGGGGGTTGCTCAGGTCTGATGAGATAGGCATTCGAACCCGGAGAGTGCAAACATTCTCATAATTATGCAAGAGTTCCTCTACCTGAACTCATAAACAAAAATTTGCTCATGAGAAATGTTGGAGATATCCTCCCTCAACTCGAAAGCCAAAAGATGAAATACAATAACAAAATCTGACAAGCTATGTTGAAAATAGGTTAATGAGCAACACAATAAAGACAGACAAATGAAAATAGGTTAATAAGCAACACAATAAAGACAGACAAACCATGAGCTACACAATATAGACCAAATAAACCATGAGAAATATAATAAAGACAGGAAAAAGCATGATCAACGCCATATACATTCTGCATACCATATGCCACAAATATGAACACAAAATATGCAATATTCATAGGATGCGATCTCATAAAAATGGGCTACATAAACAATTAACTGAAATCAAATTAGGCCTTCGTCCAAAAAAAGTCTAAAAAGAAGCGCAATAACATGGCATAGGCAAATAAATTGTGAGGCAAAATCATTCTAGATCAAGAAAGAAATCTTACCATGGCCTTCGTTTTGGAATAAAAGGAGCCAATGAAGTTGGGTTTGTCTTCCTCCTTAAATCCAATACCGCTTCCCTCAGGGTGGGCATCATCATATTCAAAAATGCAGCCAGTTGCAAAATTCACAAGCAAAAGATCACGCTCCTGCAAATATCAGCCAAATTCAAAGTACCTGCCACATTGGTTCGGATGGTCTCCGGCTTGTGAGATTCGCACCAGATCAACATTAGGCCTACTGTCACACTGCGGCATTTAGGACATGAGTAGGCTTAACATTCTCTATATCCAGCTGGATCTGGGTCGATTCTCCAATCTGCCACTTCCATACTCAAATATTATGCCCTGCTTTTCGCATATCTTCCCCAGAAGCCCACCAATCCAGCCATTACGTCCATATATCAAGAACTTCAAGGGAGGCTTCTGAATTAGGCTCTTTGAGGGATCGACCATGCCAGTTACCTTAACAGACTTGGTGGAAACCGTTTCAACCCCATCATTTCCTTCTGTATATTTCTCAACTCCTGCCATTGTAAGCATTCTTGGATGAGGCAAAAGAGCTCCAGAAACATCGCCCCACCAATCGGGGTTGCGAATGTACCACTCCATTGTTTTCTGCAACCCTTCTTCCCGCACTTTGTCCTCTCCAGGACCACCCTGGATCCTTGAGCTTCTTATCATCCAAATAATACCTCTGGTCATTGAAAGGCCTATTGTCTACCAACTTAATAACCTTCTGTGAATCCAATGAAAAAAGATTACAGATATCCTTAGCTACATCTATAACTCTCCTCTCTTTCTTTGTACCAATGTTATAAACATGCCCAACTTCGCCACGATGCAAAACAACCTCAAATGCCTCGCTACATCCTCACAATACAAATAACTTCTCACATTGGAGCCATCGCCATGGATAGGAAGTGACTTACCTTGCATTGCCAGAAGAATGAATTTGGGTATGAGCTTCTCAGGGAACTGGTTGGGTCCATACACATTATTCCCTCTTGTCGTAATCACAGGCAAGCCATAGGATCTCCCATAGGCCATAACCAGCATCTCAGCACCCGCCTTCATTGCAAGTAAGGATTTGTGGGTAACAGCCGACAAGCCTCATGGTTACCCTCAATGGCGTCCTTCTCCGTTTCACCATAAACCTCGTCAGTGCTGACATGGATGAACCTTGCAATCTGGCCAGTGACCTTGCACGCTTCTAGAAGAACATGAGTGCCATAGATATTGTTCTTGGTGAACTCAAAACTATTGCCAAATGAATTGTCCACATGGGTTTGGGCTGCAAAGTGCATGATGGTGTCAATTTTCTCTGTGATGAGCAAGTAATTCACTAGATCTGCACTGCCAATGTCACCCTTCACGAACTTGAATTGGGGAGAAGGCCTGGATGGTTTCAGGTTCTTCAAATTGGAGCAGTAGTCCAGCTTGTCCAATACCACAATCTTGTATTGTGGGTATTTTCGCACAAGCCTGTTGGCCACATGGGAGGCAATGAAGCCTGCTGCCCCCGTGATGAGTATGTTCTTGGGCACATATTCACCGTTGCTGCTGCCATTAATCTCCATTGTAGAAGAGCTCAAGAACAGAGAAGAGATCAGAGGCACCTAATTGGAGAATTGGCTCCAATCCAATGGAGATGATGAGATCTCGCGCTGACCCCTAGATATTCATTACAGTTCCAAGATTCAATGCTTAGACCATGGATTTATACTGAAGTCTACTAGATCATCACATGCAAAAATTCCAATCCTAATTCTTTTCCCTAGCGGTTTTATATTCAAAAGCCTCGTACGTGTGCAATACAATCGTATAAATTATGTGAAGAGAATTCAGTATGCATGTTTTGGCAAATGAACTGTAGCAAAGAGTACTTACAAGAATTTCAAGGAATTCAAGGAGCCCAATTGAGGAGGTATTGGGCCAGTTAGATAGTTGTCTGCAAGAGTGCTGTCAAAAACACCATTGTCAATACTTACATAGGAATAACTGAAAGTATGGATCCTAAGACTTGAAATGTCCACTATCCATAATTTTCTAAAACAAAATTTTCTGAAAGAAACTGTGAAGGATTAAGAAAATTGATGTTTCAAGCCACACTTTGTGGTCCATGAGGATAATTTTAAGTATTTTATGAATATGGGACTTCCATGGTTCAACATTCTTTGATGTCTTTTTTAAAGATTAAATGCATAGATTATTTGATGCCCACATCATTCCTTCAAAAATCCATCTCTCATGAACCTTAATGGTCCATTTGGCACTCATTGCAATTCCCGCTGCTTGAAGGGGTAAAGAAATGGGATTGAGCCATTTTCTGTACACGCTGAAGCAATAATAATGTTTGTATGTCTAATTCTCATTCCATTGCTTAATTTGTGGATACGCTATGCATTCTGCTCTGCATTGGCTAAATTCTCAATAACATAGCATTATTTGGACTGGTAAAAAGAAATGCCAAATTTGTTTGTTTGTCATTTTAGAAACATGCAAAAATACATTAGAAACAAGAAAATTGTTTTCCATTTTCATCATTGGGACTTTGTGCGCTGCAAATATCTATTGTTTATGTTTCTTGGGTCTATTTGAACTTTGCTTGTAAATGTTTTTTATATCGGTTTTGTGTGTATCCTTCACTCTTCATACAGGGGTCCTTGGTAGATCATCTATAGCTTACTTCCATAGTGTATGAATCAATACAAAGTCGAGTCTCGTTTCTCAAAGTATTGGAAATTTATTTTCATGTTCTGTGAAAGATTTCAGGTTGTGTGGGTATTAAATTTCAATAAGTGTGTAATGTATGAGTATTGAATTTCAGTTATTATGCAAATGCTTTTTTAAAGGCTATCTGTACGCTATTTTCCTTTGTGGCATGGAGAATTCCATAATAGTTCGTGTAGAGAATTGGTTATTGAATATGTTTTTTTTTCCATTATTTCCCGTTTACATTTTCATAGATTCTTGCTTGTGTGGTTGAAGTTGTCTATCTACAAATATGTTATTGTTGTATGTGCTGCATAAAGAAAACTATTTCTGCTTTCGGAATTCAACCACGGCATAGAGGGGCAAGTGCCTTCGCCATTGGCAGGATTCGGTGTGTGCTGAGGGGTTTTAGCCCCTGGGAAGCCTCATCGAAACGCCCTTTGTTGGGCGTTTGACTGCTCTTTGGAAAGGTTTTTAAAGCTTCCTGCCAAAACAGACATCGCCCAAATATTTATCTTGGAATCCTTGTTTGTGCTCTGCAACCATAAACTATGTGTTTTATTTCCATTTCCAGCATTGTACTTAATGCGGTTCGAATAACATCTATGCATTTTGTTTTTTTGCAATTTTATTGTTGTTTGTTGCTTATGGGTTTGCAGCAATGAAGACTCGCAGTACAATTGTTGTTCCTCCGCACGGTGTGACAATCACCACTCCGCACTTGGAACGGGAAGATTCTTTCAACCGGACAAAGTTTGTTGTTAATGTGCTCCACTGCAGGCAACCAAAGCCTGCAAAACCTATGATCGCCGAGCTGGTTAGAGACCGTCTCAGGTTGCATCCTTCCTGCCCTCTGTATCTTTCCAAGTTTCGTACGGCGGGCTTCAACTCAAGGGGGTTTGGACTTGTATATGATCGTCCCGAAGATGCTGTGAAATACGAACCTGGTTACAAACTGAAAAAGATGGGCATAGCTGCAAACAAAATACATGCTGGAGGGAAAAAATCACATGCCGCAAAAAAAATTGCTAATGTCAACAAGGGAAAAAAACGAGCAGCCAAGAAAAAATGAAATACTTTCAGGACGTACTCTGTTAAACTTATGTACATAAGTGTGCTTTAGGTAGCTATATATTACAAACATCTACTATGTTCTCTTTTTGTTCCTCGTTCGAAATAACAGTATGTTATGTTTTTATAGCCCTTGCTCGTCGGTCACGAAAATCGATAAGGGTTTTTATTGTAAATCTATGGTCCTGGACTTCTATACACTTCGAATCTGTGTTTTGGAGAAATCAGAATATGAATCTGCCTTTTGTATTGTTCGTCAATCTCAAAATACATAGAATGTTTTGTGTTTATCAAACAAGCGTTTTGTTTTATGCATGAATTAGATTTATGGATATAGGCGTATCTAGAGTGGTGATAGGAGTATCAGATATGTATACAAAGATTCGAAGCAATGATGAATTGTGGTTATGTTTATTTGTGATATTTATCTTGGCTGTGTTTTGCTTGTATCCAATGAGCATTGTCTATGCATGAATTACCTATATGGATACAAGGTCTCAGCCAGATTAGGAAAATCAGATACAGATGTACCTGCAAGTGGTTGCCAGTAGCTTTTCATTTTACTCTAATAAGATAATCTTTAGAATGGTGATTTATCTCTTTCTACATCTATTTAAGGGTCAGGCAAACAAACATATAAATAAAAGTAACATTTTCTATACCATAAATTTTGCAAAGTCGCGTTAAGGTCTACTCAATGATTTAAACTTTGTTTTGTTTTTAGTACCGTGTTAATGAATTTTGTTACATCGGCAGTTTTTTTATTTAATATTTGCAATGCTATTTGTAGTTTTAAATGCCTACAAGCATTAAAATTTTATTGCTTTAGATTGACTTGGTGGTATGAGATTTCATCGATTTGTGCTTTTATTTTCTCTTTGATGTCACAATCTTGATATTGTATTGGAATATTATTAATTTTTTGTTTTTCCTTTAACTCTTAAACAACTCGTATATTGAATAATGGTGAATGTTTTACAATTTATATTGATATAAAATGATAGAGTTAGGCTTGTGTGATTGAATACCGCTAAGGGCATGCTTTTGTTTGTGAGTTGATATGGTAAATAACAAGAACTGTATGAGATGTTTGGGATGCCTTTATACACTGATTGGATGTTGGAGGAAGCCCACAAAATTACTAAAACACAGCAAATTTTGTGCCTATGTTAAGACAAAGGGAAACATGGCAAGTTCAGAATTTGAGGACATCAGTATTTTGATTTTTGACCTGGGCAGGTCTTTTTTTTGATAGGGCTTGTTTACTGGGGTGTTGAAGAGATTTCTTTATGGCATTTAACTTGTGGTGACAAGTTTGTGTATGTTGGGTACTAATCAATTGTGCATCCCTTTTTGTTTCATGTGAGGCTTCCTGCTCATCACGTTGAAGGTGAATGACAACTAAATGATAAAAGGCTGACTCTTTAGATTAGATCTGCTATAGTAGTTGGCATTTGTGATTGACGAGGACAACTGCAATTTCCCGGTTATGTTTCTACGAAGGCAGCTTTTACTGTCAAAGCTTAAGGTTGTGTGTGCCATTTTGATTAAACCCAATTTGGTGGGAAAACTTCAATTTTTAATTTTATTACGCTAGATTTTTTCATGGCCTGGTATCTGGTCCTTTTGTCAGAAAGTATAAAGTGCAAGAATGCATCATCACTTAATAGCAGCGGGAGGAAGTTAGAACCAATAATTGGGTTCATTTTATTGGACCACCAACTATTTAAACCATATATGGGCGGAAGTTAGAACCAATAATTGGTTCATTTTAATGGACCACCAACTATTTAAACCATAGATGGGCTAGGAGCCAGGTACATATTTCAAAGTTTATGACAGATTGTTTAGGTCATGGGAATAGATGGTCAAAGGCATTTATATGTAACCAAATAGCTGGGGAGCTGCACTGCTACTAAAATGGAATATGCTTTTGCAGTTCTATTAAGAAATGTGAAGTATTGCCCGATCTGTAGGGTTTCAATTATTATGAGATGAACATATGTTGTTGCTAGGTATATTAAAGCTCATTAAAATATAATTACC
The DNA here is from genome assembly GCA_018340775.1 of Taxus wallichiana var. yunnanensis. Lineage (NCBI taxonomy): Eukaryota > Viridiplantae > Streptophyta > Pinopsida > Cupressales > Taxaceae > Taxus > Taxus wallichiana. The sequence goes on along the minus strand of CM031243.1, from coordinate 505,911,658 downwards.
CCTAGAGCTACAATTCTCAAATCAATGCTTGTAAATTGCTTCTTTTAGCAGTAAGTATTCGGGTTGTAATTTCAATTTTAGATATTGATCCGTGCAGGAGAGCATGCTGCAATGAACAACTCAAGCCTCAAAATGCAGCAAGCACACTCACTATTTTTTTCAGTGATTTTGAAATGTCATATGGTTTGATAAAATTTCAGCTGCAGCAGATGGACAAAATTCAGAACAAATGCCATCATGCTCTTGGGAAGTTGCAAGGCAAATAATGCTACTACATAACGGAGACCGAAGGCTTAAGATGATCTCTATGATTTGATGGGTGGGAAAGTAGACAAAATTTGGCAATTCTAAATGTAGTTTGACATCACTAGTGAGGTGATGTTAAAGTGAAAATAATGATGTAGCCCAGCGATTTCAGCACCTGTTAATATGATAAACAGAACATATTGTAGCACAGAGTGCTAACATTTGGGGTTACTTATGTGCTTCCAATGGTTTTGGGATTTTGATTTTAGAATGTAATGATATTTAAATAGCAATCATAAAGAAAATTCAATAAGTATTATTGTTGAAAGAACGGTGAATTTTCACCTTTTGCATGGGAGGCAGGGTGATTGGATAGTTAGAGATTTGGTCCTTGGATGAACAAAATATACTAAACATTTATATCTCTGTGGTATATATATTTTTCTGGAGTAACACATCCTTGGTGCATATTGGGTCCATTGTATCTGAGGCAGAGTGAAATGGGGTGCATCTATTTTAGAGTACTTTTTCAAGGCGTTTCCTTGTCTGTATAATTATATGCTAAAGTTGCATGACAATGAATACAATTATTGCCGATTTAAAAATCCTATAGAGCAGCTGGTGGAACCTTTGATTTGGCTAAGATCGAGCTGAAACATGAATCTTTAGAGGACTACAACTTCTGATGTCATTGTAGATGTCTTCCAGCATTGGGGTGATGATATGACAGACTCTATCTGGGTTTAAAGCTGTGTTTATTTTAATAGTGCTACTCAGATGTATGAGAGTTGTAGTACTGGAGATTGGGGAATTATTAGAAAATAAAGGTAGGTGCAGTTTTGTTGAATTTGATCATTGGGCTCCAGTGCACTGTAATCTATTTCTCAGAAAAATCAGAGATCGATGTCATATTATCAATAAAGCGATATAATCCTTAGTGATAAGATTCCCGTAGAAAAGATATGATATGAATCGTATAGCTTCAAAAGTAATGTATTGTTGTTTGTCTCTCCATGTATTGAGCGGCGAAATAAGAATTGACTGGGAAAAATAGACCCCTGTCAAACAACCCACCAATCGGGTTAAACGCCTTTTCAAACCCAGAAGAGAACATGGAGGGCAGCCCATCCTACACGGATTTTCGGCCGTGTCATTTCCTTGCACAATATTTTTTACTTTGTGTTTTACGCTTGTTAGACTTTGAAGTAATAAAGTATTTATAAAGCACACTTATTAGCAATGTAGGATTTTTACATATAACATAGTTCGGGTAGTTTAGGTTTAGAACGTTATAAAATACTTGGTCATGTATATTATTATAGTATATAAACCTTGAGCCACGTAACATAGAAAGGTTTAGTTTTAAGTTATATTAATATAAGTTAGTACATAGGATATTTTCATTATATGAAAGATATAATAGTGTATATATAACTAGCAGTCGCACGCGAGGTGTGCGACGATAACGTCGAAAGTTGGAGACGGAAGTGAGGCGAAGGAAACTGGAATATATAAAAAAGGAGTATGATAAATGCATGTGGGTAGACAATAAAAGGAGGAACAAGTTGAAACGAATATGGAGTAACACAATAAGAGACAGTAGAGGAGCAACAGATGGAGAGGGAACCGGCAATGCGGCTCAAGATGCGAGAAATGAAAGAAGGGAATGAAGGTGCAGAGGACATTTCAGAGTAACGAATGAATGAAAATGGAGGATAAATATGAACGAACGACAATGAGGGAACTCTTGATATATCCATGAAGGTTGGGCCTTGTCTTTCCATTCCTCCTATGTCTGTAGTGGCTCACTGCAGAGTACACCCTTGAGATTTGTGTATTGAAAATGCCCAAGCAATTTTAAGTGGTAGTTTATTTCGGTTTCCTGTGGAAAATGGTGGAATAGGAAGATGGAAGGTGGTTATTCACGGAAACCCTTATACAGACATATAACCAGCAATCTGATGTTTTAATTCAAAAACACTTACAAAAACATCAACCCTTTAAACCATATATTATAATTATTATAGTTTGTTGGACGCTCGCAAAGTGTTTGACAATTAGCCGATTTAATCATGTGTTTGTATTTCTATTAGCGTTCAATTTTACACTCAACGAGTTCAAACACAAATTCCTTTGCATACTTTTTACTTTCCTGCAAAAAAAATATTTACAAGAGATTGCCCGCTTTCCAAATTCTTTTGCGGAGTTCACTCTTCGTTTCATACCATACTGAGTTAATTTTACAGACCCTGAGAATTTTGTGGTTTGCTATAATTTTGTACTGTTCAAGAAATCTCAGTAGCTTCGTTTTAGTCAGCAGTCTTAATGCATTATGTCCCGCAAATTGCAGTTTAAAAAAAAAAACCTTATGACGCTATATCATTTAGAAAATTATTCATCTACATAAACCTTTTTATCTTTCTTGCACTTTCTTTTGTCGTGCGCACACACTGTTGAAGCAAATAATTGTTTCGTTGGGATAAATGTAACCGTTAAGGTTTGTATTTATTTTTTTTTCCGCCAAATTTATAAGTATTGTGGTGCGGGTTTGTTCGCTGTGCAGGCGCGCATATTGTGTTAGACAACAATCTTCGTCATGTCTGCACCTTTGACAAATGGTGGCATCTCCATGTTGATTGAGGGGAGTGCAAATGCAGAACCAATAGTCCAACTTCTCAACATTTGTCCCCTTCAATCTGCGTTGAACACCGAGCTCCAACATCGCGTGCATCTCTCCGATGGTGTGCACTTTCAAACAGCTCTTTTGCCCTCGAAATTTGCAAGCCAGATTTCAAATGCTCGTTGCAACACGGAACCATTGTTCGCTTGTGCAAAACCCTTTGCAGAATGATAAAGCATGAATTGTAAGCACCCATTTTCCTTTGTGCCTGTATGCTCCACTTTCGTTTCTTTTATATACACTGAAATTTTTGTCCCTTTTTACTTTCATCCTTTCCAGGACTGTTCTTGTCTCCGACCTGGAAGTTGTGATACAAACACATCCACAAATTGGTGCTCCCACTCCTCTTCCTACCAGTGTCATTCGCGGAAAGCAATCAAACGATGATGCACACCATGGAGCCGTCGGAAGTCTGGTCCCGCAAACACCTCCCCAGAAGAAAATAGGCCTGCCTAACAATTCAAGAATGCCTCTAAAAATAAGTGCACTGAATACAACCATGCGTACATGGTCTATTGAAGGTCGTGCCCTTGGGAAAACAACACTAAAGGAGTATGCTAATGCAAATGGCTCCGGCTCTTATTTCGGCTTTGATTTTGTGGACTGTGAAGGTGGGGAAATACGCATTACATGCTTCAACGAAATTGCAGCAAAGTTTTTTGGACAAATTGAGGCTGGAAACTTATACACCATCACGAATGGAAGGATAGGGAATGCAAAACCAGGTTACAACCACCTTAACAATGAATTTGAGATATTCCTACAAGCTTCTTCCACTATCTCTCCGTTGCTTGTCGATAATGCCACAATTCCTTTGCATAACTTTCACTTCACAGGAATCAAAGATATACCTGCAAAACCTGTTGGTTCCTTCATTGACGTTATTGGCATTGTTTTGGCAATCTCTCCTTGCTCCACTATCCGTAGACGAGATAACAGTGAAACTAAACGAAGAAGCTTGCAATTGAAGGACATGTCCGGATTTAGTGTTACTGTAACTTTATGGGGCCAGCATTTACATGATCTTGCTCAAGAACTTGAGGAGTTCCTTTCTATTCCGCAACTCCCAGTATTGGCTTTGAAGGCGGCACGTCTTTCAAGTTTCAACGGCGCTTCCATAGACACTGTCTCCAGCACAAAATGGTTTGTTGATCCTCAAATTCCTGAAACTAAAACACTGCACGACTGGGTTGCCTCTGAAAATTACACTGTTGAAACTCCTTCTGTAACGAACAAATTTCTAGGTCCTCCTCAAAGCTTAAAACCTGTGGCAACAATTGCCGAAATACTTCAAATGGGCAATACAGAGAGCAATGAATGGGCTACGCTTAAAGCTATAATTGCAGACATCGCAATGGATAACTTCTTCTACATGGCTTGCCCCCTTGCAATCGGTGACAAACAGTGCCGAAAGAAAGTGAAACCAGCAAACAATGGCTCATGGTTTTGTGCAAGTTGTAAGTCTCATGTGCGTCAATGTGATTACAGATATGCTCTCCGTATAAACTTGCAAGATGACTCTGGAGAGCTACAATCGGTTACTGCATTTGACACAGCTGCTGAAGAAATCATGGGTGTCGCAGCGGTGGACCTCCAAAGCTGTTATGCATAGACGACGAGGCAACAACGGAAATTGCAAATCAGATAATTGGCCGTGAATACAAATTCACTCTATCTGTGAAAAAAGAAACTTTTCGTGGAAATACACAGCTGAAATGTGTCATACTTGATTCCCTTAAATTGGACGAATCGAAAGTCATTGATTGACTTGGCCTCTCCTGGGCACCATAACACTTTCCTATATTTTAGTTTCTTCAATTTTTGCTCATATCTCCCCTGTAATATGGTTTTGTCCGCAGATACATTTGTAATATGCTTTTGTCCGCATGTTATAATGGACTATAACTCTCCAAGTTTTCCATTTAATGGTTGTTACTACTGGTTTGCATGTGCATCTATATCGCAAAGAAACCTTTTTTGTAATTGAAAAAAATGTATGGTCCAATATATATATATATATAGACTTTTTGCTAACATTATGGAACGCTTTATTCATTTCTTTACTTTTTGTCTATATTTCGCATGGAATTTTTATTCTTTCTAGCTTGTTCCTTCTTGGTCCCTATATAAAAAAAATGAAGCCATATCTATATGTTTTTTCCTAATCAAAATCTCGATACACACCCTTCTAATTCTTCCTTTGCTTCCTTAAAAATATATGCAACAACAAATCGTTTTGCCTTTGTTTTATTGCCTTTACCTACCAAAATATAAAACATTTACAACGAGCTAGCATTTACAAATGGTTTTTGCATTCATTTCCCCTTATGCAGATACAAAATGTAGCACTCTTTTAATCTTCTCTTATGCCACCTTTATTTTGTGATTTTCGCAGATTGTTTTATGCACAATGCCTACCCCGGAGCAAAGACAAAGAAGGAGAGATATTTATGCCTTGCACAAAGAAGAAATCAATGCTTCCCGACGTGAGCGCTATCGCCAACTCCAGCAAATGCCTTCAACTTCTAACCCCTTCCAAACTAGTCGCCACCCCCCTTTCATGACTTCCCCTGCTACTTTCCCCTCCACATCGCACAATTCTCCTTTTCCCCTTTGCATTAACCGCGGTGCTTGTGTCGAACTACAACCCTCTCCATCGCTACACTGTCCTCCATTTTCACATTCTTCTGAGCGTGCATCCCCTTCCACCCAAACTCTTCGCGGTGACCACACCCAGGATTCCACCTTCCCTGTGCCGCTCCACAAAACAAACACTTCAGTGCCATCTTGGGCGGATGCCCAACGCAGATTCCGCCGAAGACTGGATCTTTTGTCGCAAATCCAAACCTGCTCCATTTGTCTTGAGAACTACCCAGGCATACATACTACTTTCCATGAAGGAAAACACGCATGCATTAGATGCAAGTCCGAAAGAAATGGACACCGCTTCTCCTCTTGGAACAATATGGATCCTGGCATTCAACCTGCCGTTCTCAAATCTTTAACCCAAGTTGAAGAAATGTTGATTGCTCGCATTAATCCTATTTTGCAAGTCACACAAATGCGCGGGGGACAATATAAATATTCAGGTCACACAATAAGTTTCCCACAAAACATTTCTTCCATTGCCAAATACCTTCCTCGTCGGCTAGGAGATTTGGATCTCTTGTTGATTCAAAAATGGAAGTCAACAAACAAAATACGACTTCTATGTTAGTAGGTCCCGTGTTTGGAAAGCACTTCAATATAAAATTATCCATGACCCCTACTATAAGGATGTTCTTATTGACACTGAGGCTCTTTCTTCTCTCCCGTCGGAACCAACAAACATATCCTCCTCCCTTAATTCTATTCCTATAGACCTTCCAGCCTCTCACTTCTCTGAAGCACAGGATAATGACAACCCTCCTTCCAACCCCTACGAGTATCCAGAGGAGTCGTCCTCTTTTGTTCCTTCACACCCTAACACTGGCACCGAAGAAGAGTTGATCGAACAGTACCTGCTTTCAAATGGTCAGCCTGCACCTTGCACCTTGGCTTGGCCTGAAGTCAGAAATTCGCCAATAAATGAATACACCACTGAGGGCCTTTTCTCAATGGCTTTTCCAACTTTGTTTCCAACTGGTGTAAAGCATTGTTTAAACAACCTCGCATGAAGGATGTTCAAATGCATGAATATGCCCTCCACCTTATGCGCTACCATGATGATCGTTTCGGATCGCACCCTAGGTTCCGGTATTTTTTACTTAACCTTATTATGAGACATAGGAGCCAATCTACAGCTGCAGTTTTCATGAGGTTAAACCTCGAACATGGTGTCCCCCCTACTATAGGCCAACTACGACAACGTCTACATGATTTCCCTGATGATTGCCTTCCACAGAGTTTAATGAGATTTGGAGCCAACTGCGAGGGACCCGAACATTTTGGTCAAAGAGCAGAGGGGAGGTCTCGGACATGATTGAGCAATTAGGGGCACCTACACTCTTCTTCACTCTTAGTGCAGCGGACACAAAATGGCCAGACCTGCATAGCACCATGCCAGGTTTTCCTCCTGCTGAGGCCCGTGCCGCACAACAATGGAGGACCCAGAACATTGTTAGCCACCCGCATCGTGTCGCTGCTTACTTACATCAGAGATTCACAATATTCCGTGAAGAAGTGTTAGAAAAACATCTTCAAGCCAAGGACTACTGGTACAGGTACATTTCTTCATTGGTCTCTACTTTTTTTGCTTAAATACATAACGTTTAACATTCCTTTACCGTAGGTATGAATGGCAACATAGAGGTTCCGCACATGTTCATGGTTTCTTGTGGCTTGGAGATGCTCCCGACGTTGATCGCATCGACTGGTCAAATAATGAATCTGTGGACAAAGCAAGACAATTCTTTGATACCTATATATCTGCATGGAATATGCGCCCTCCTTCCATCCACTCGGAATTTGTTCACAGGAATATCCAGGATGACCCTTGCCTCTTAGTTTCGTCTCAGATCCTTGCAATTTCACCGCTACAAGATTTGCAGGAGTTGATAAATCGAGTGCAACGCCATACCAAGTGCTCCGAAAATACTTGCCTCCGGAAAAAAAATAACCGCCTCCAATGCCGATACAATGCACCTTGGGAGAGTAGACCCGCTTCTCTTTTGTTTGTTGATGAGACTGCTTCTGTTAAATACCTACCTGCCAGGAATGATGATAGATTGAACACACACAATCCAGCAATGTTATCCATATGGAGAGCCAATATCGATTGTCAACCTGTGCTATCTCGCCATGTTGTCCTCAAATACATTGCTAAGTATGCTTCCAAAGCAGAGCAAAGGTCAGAAACATACCACCAAATGCTTTCTAGATTTTCGTCAAATTTAGATCCTGATCAGCCAGCACATTTAGCCATAAAGAAAATGTTAACTGAGAGTGTGGTTGAACATGACATTAGCGCACAAGAAACATGCCACATGCTCCTCAAATTGCCACTTGTAATGTGTAGTCGCACTTTTGTATCGCTCAATGTAGGCAGAAAAATCTTAAGAAAATTGGTTGAAGCAGAATGTGAGGATGCAGAGACATCCCTCCTTTTAGATGCATACAAGGTCCGACCTTCAAACATGGAAAGCCTTCCACTCATTGAAGCCGCGCGATTGGAGTTACAACAAACACCGCAGACACGATAAATGGAAGCGTCGTCCCGTACCGGCTGTTGTTCGAGTGTTCCCTAGGTTTCAATGCATTCCATCTAAGGATTCCCCCTCTTTTGAACTTTTCTGTTGGTCAGAACTCCTTCTATACAAACCTTTCCGCAACATTTCTATTGATATTGGTTCGACACCTCAAGAAACCATTTCTAGATGGAGCTTGTTCAAATACAATTATCAGCCCTGGCATATTAGACGGCATGAGTCAAATCCATCACCCCCTCAGCAGTGACATCGACTCAGACGACGAGCCCCCCGCCGGTTCAACAGCTGCATGATTGGCAAGTTTTGGCTCGATGCCGCCCGGGGAACGCTTCATTCCTTGACAGCTTGCAATTGTTGGGCCTTCGTGAATTTGACACCCTTCACAATTGGAGTGCACACCGAGTTCCTGTTGCTCTACAATCTCTTGGTGCCACTTTTATCGAAGACAAAAAGGCAGACTATGTTTCTTCTTCCCTCATGGACAGATTGCACCCTCCAGCTTCAGGTTTATCTCCTGAACAACAACAAGCTTTCAACATAGTTACTCAACACTTCGCTCAAAAAAACAGCCTGCCTCCACTGAGGCTTATTATACAAGGGACTGCTGGTACATGGGAAAATCATTCCTCATTAACATTTTAAAGTCTTCATTTGCTTCTTCATCCAATGAAGGCCTTTCATCTCTCCTTCTGCTTGCCCCAACAGGGGTTGCTGCTTTCAACATTTCAGGTTCAACAATACACGCAAGCCTCCGAATTCCCATTAAAGAACTCAAACCCTTAGAGGGGCAAGCTTTATCGTCTCTTCAAGACTCCCTCAAACACATCGAGTACATTCTGATTGATGAGATGAGTTTCATCGGGCCAAAGTTGCTTTCCAGAATCGATTACCGTCTTAGAGAGGCTTTCCCGCACTTCAAGAATTCTACATTTGGAGGGAGATCTATGATACTTGTAGGAGACCTCGGTCAGCTGCCTCCAGTTATGGACATTCCTCTTTATGCCAGCAAGTCTTACGGAGCTAACCTTTGGCAAGAATTCAACATATCTGTCTGCCTTCATTCAATTTTCCGACAACAAGGCTCAGATCCAGCTCAGACATCATTCCGTAACTTGCTGCTTAACATTCGTAATGCGATGCCTCTGGTGCAGGACTGGGAAACTCTCATGTCAAGATCCGTTTCCTCCCTTTCCGAACAAGAAAACATTGATTTTAAAGATGCGCCTCATCTTTTGCTCAAAATAACCTTGTGGACTCGCACAACCTTGTTATGTTGAAATCCCTTAACTCTCCTATTGCCAGGTCAATTGCCGAACATACCAGACGCTCGGCATCGGGCGACACCGAAGATGATCAATTGAACCCCAAGGTTCTTCTCTGCATCAACCAGAAAGTAATGCTTTCCGCAAACTTATGGGTTGACAAAGGTCTTGTCAACGGTGCTACTGGTTCTATCATCGACATAGTCTATGGGGCTTCCTCCGGACCTCCTGCTTTGCCTCTTTTTGTCGTCATCAAGTTTGATCGTTACACAGGACCTCCATGGGATTCGAACAACCCCTTCCATGTTCCTATTCCTCCGATTTCAAGAGGGGGTCGCAGGCAACTACCGCTCAAAATGGCATGGGCTTTTTCTATCCACAAGTCTCAAGGGCTTACATTACCACGTGCTACAATTGACATTGGCGGAACTGAGAGACAAGGCCTGACATTCACCGCTGTATCGAGGGTTCCGTCTCTTTCTTCACTCCGTATTTCTCCAGCATTCTCTTTCTCCCGGTACTCTCGCATGTCCTCCACCCCACTTCTGCAATCCAGGCTCATAGAGGAATCGCGCCTTCGCTCCCTTCCATCATCTCTCCCACCCCTCCCCCAACACTCGCCTTAATTCCTTCTCCTCTTCTAGCTTTCTCGTCCTCTGACTTCCATTGCTGCAACAACTTCTTTATACCGTCATCGCATGTACATAGCAAACACATTTTGTATCCTTTTCACTTATTTGCGAATGTTATATATATGTCCAACTACTTTCAACACTCTATTAGAAGGTTCGCCTATCTTAAGTCTTCCAAAAAAAAAGGACATTTCGCTACTAATGAATCTATTATACCAAAACCTTTTCAATTAACTCCCTGTTATTCTTTTCTATTTTGCGTTCACAAACATAACTCTCCTCAATTTTTCTTTCCGTTTCAATACCTTCTACGTCTACCGCTTCTCCTCTTTCGGCGTTTTCATCGCACCCATCATGTGCGATTGCTAGTTAGAAATCTCCCATCAAATTTCCGCCGTAAATGAATATTATTTTTAGCTTGTAAAACAAACACCGTTAAACGAGGGTTACGTGATAAATACGCAACGACTTATTTTTAGCTATAAATATATTCAATTGATTTTCTATATTTAGCAAGTATTATTTTTAGGCCATCTTGTTATTAAGGACTCATCGGTAATAGCGCTTAAAGAAAAAAATTATCAAATAATTTTAATGTAAAGTGCCACATATATTAAAGAATAGATTTCTTAAAACTAGTAATTGTATGTGAGTGGTGCAATGGACATATCGACAGGAATGAACAATAGAGAAATATTGTAGGTGAATGAAGGAGGGGATAAAGGAAGGAGAGCTAAAGGGAGGGAAAATGTTGGAGGAAAAGTGGGCGAACCTCTTCTTTGTTTGAGAAAGTTGTATATAGATGACATGCCATTTATGCAAACTACATGAAAGAGGAATCGAGTGCGAGGCGTAAACCATTGAGGCAACATTCTATGGAGATAACTTTTAAAGAAACTCCTTTTTTCGCTCAATATTCGCAATACTTAAGCCAAATTTTACGATGATGTACAATTGATGTCGTCAACATATGAAAACACAAATTGACATTGTGCTTATTTTTGCTTGTTTAGATTAGTGCGAATCATGACTATGTTCATCTTCCTTTTGGCCAAGCATTTTTCCCAGGAGCTTAAAATTTCACCAACGGATTATTCGTTTTGTGAAAATGAAAGATTTACATGATTATTCATTTCACGTTGTTATTGGTTCTCACGATTATGTTGATCCATTGGAAAAATGGACACCAACATTTTAAGGAATTTAACGATAGAAGTAAACAAATTTAATGGTGAAATACTAGAGAAATTGCTCCTTGGACTGTATTTACAGAATCTCGGCAAGAACAACAAGAGGCATGCACTATGTGAATGAATTTGAAGGGGATATAACAAGTGAAGCGAAGTGAGATGATCACACCACTTGAATGTATTCAACAACTCAAATCCCTCCATTAACTATGTTCCTCTTTAAGTTATTCTAGTAAGTCACATATAGACTACAAGTCATTTGGGTCAACCACTCAAAGGAGAAAAGGGATACAAATTGTGTGAAGGACAAATGGAAAAACATGTTGATGTCGAGAACAATAGCACATATCCTATAGATCTTCAATCTCGCTTGTAACCATAAACAAAAATAGATTCATATTTATATTGGCTATTCATGATACCGTTTTCATTCATACATGGGACTTGATTGAGTTGGAGCAATTTTTCGATATGGGACTTTTAATTAATTACATATATTAATTAATTAATTAAGTCTTCTATTCAACAAATACCCTAATTAAATGACCTTCGTTAATAATCTAATTCCTTCTATATCTAACTAATTAATTATTATTAATTAATTATCTTCCTCTTTCATTAAATCAATAAATCTTTATTTAGTTGATTTAATTCCCTTCTATAGTCTAAATCATGCTAATATTCCTCTAAAAAATTTTATAAGCTTGCACACCTATTAATTAATCACTTTGGTTAATAATAAACCCCCTTTATCCACATGAGTCACTAAAGGACAAATTAAACTCTCCTAAAGTTAACTCAACCCTTTCTAAACCCCCTTATCCACAACTAACTCAACATCTCTATTATCCCACATACAAAGGGATGTAGAGATTCCTCTATCCATTGGGCTATATAAAGAGCCCTCCTCCTACCTTTACACTTACACCTATTCCTTGAGAAACAAAAAATGAGCATATAGCAAATAAGCTATAGCCATTTTGTCATCTTGGAGCATTCTTCATTGGAGAGGCTAGCTACTTTCATTTCTTGTATTCATCCATCCAAGTTTTGAAGTCATATGGGGATATGTCAAATGGTCTTGTAGCCATGGATTGACAAGACTCCATTCTTGAAAACCTTGGGATTCAAACATACAATCAAACCTTTGATTGCTAAGGATCTAAATAGGTTCATTTCATTTGATTAGCATTCAATAGAGATAGAGATTAATGGATTAACATGTTAGTTTGAATATTTTTTCATGTTCTAATGCAATGATGTTAGTAGATTAGTTTTTCTTAAGCTCTAAGCATGATGGTGCATTGAATTTGATTTAGCTTTGTTTTAGGACTACTAGGTGTTAGTTCTAACTCTTTTTGCATTGCTAACAAATACATGTACACATTTGGCACACCCGGTGGGACGGGTCCTTAGTCCCTTAGAATTCTAGCTCAAATTTTATTGTTATTTCAAGTTTTTGGCTAACCCTTGATATACACATATGGAAAATAATGTTCAATTTCTTAGGATTTTGCTAATATTCCATGTGTAGGATCTCATTTAGAGCTTTAATTCTAATGGGTTGTTGTCAATTTCGAGCTAACATACTAAAATTTGGAGTGTTTTGAGCTTTTTGGTGTCTTTTGCTAATATTACATGTGTGAAATAATGTTAAATTTCTTATGATTTTGCTAACTTTGCATGTGTTGAGTCTTGTTTAGGGGTTTAATTTTGATGGGTTGTTGTCAATTTTGAGCTAACATATCAAAAATTTGACCTTTTTGAAGTTGTTTATGTTAAAATGATGTATTTTTGACGTCACCAGAAAGGAGGCACACAGCGCATGCACCCAAACCTTGCGCATGCACCCAAAGCGCATGCACCCAAACCTGGCACAGCAGGCACAGTACCATTACCTTGTGCGCACACACCACCTAACCTTGTACATTTGGCAGTGCACCCAAACCACACGTGCACATAACCATTTGTTGCAGGCACCTAACCTTGCAGCACAGCACACAAACCCAAATATGCACCAAACCTTGTGCAGCACCTAACATTTGGCACCAATTAAGGCACCATTATGTTGGTGCACACACCACTGTAGTATTGTACCTTTTTCACTTTTTAACCTAGCACAGCAGGCACCCATATGCTAGCAGCAGCATCTCTCGGGTAGTGCACATGCACTGTCATAGCTTTTGTACCTTTTTTTTGCTTCGTCTGTGCACACACACAAAAATGGGTGCATACACACTGAAGGGAGCACACACATCATTTATGTGCATGCATGCATACTTCTCATTATGTTTTTTTACATAGAGGTGTGCACATGCTTAAAAGGCACACACACACCAAAATGGGGTGTACATACACCTAAGGGGTGCACACAAGTGTGTGTACAGCCTATCTTCCGGAGGCCATAACTTTTGCTCCCGAACTCAAAACGACTCCATTTTTGTTGTGTTGGAAAGGTATTGAAGTAAAATACACAATGGAAACATAAATTTGAGTTTTTGAGTTACCAAAAATTTAAGGTTTTCATTTTTATAAAACTACTCATTTCTAACATGTCTAAATGTTTTGGAAAATTTGGTCTTTGATGTTCTAACACCTTGCAAGTTTTATTTTGAATCTAACTTTCTGTTTTGTAGGGTGTTTTTACATGTTTGATGGTAATTTGACTTGTTTAAAAGGTTAATGAACATTTGCATGTTTAATCATGAGATTAGAGTCATGTATGCTCTTCCCTCGCACCTTTTAGGTGATCTTGGGAATCAGAAATGATTTCTATTCTATGTATTTTTTTTTTTGAAAAATGCTTGTTCTTAAAAGAATGAATGTCAAAGTTTGTTAAAAAGAACAAATATTTCATTTGAACTAAGTGTTTTCCATTTTTGATTTCATAGTTGGATTCTACGTCGCGTATGCTCTTCTCTTGCATCTTAGGATGATCTTGAGAATCAGAAATGATGTTTTATCCTCTTTAGTCTTTTTATGGAAAATTACTAATCCATTGTGCAGGACCAAAAATGCTTGTCAAAGAAAGGTGGAATTGAAACAAAATCAAACTACTAATATAGTTTCCATGTGCAGGTTGCCAAAAGGTGTTCAAGAAAACCACATCAAATTAAACAAGATAAAAAGAACACCACATTCAAAACATTGTATTTGTAGGTTCGGATAAGGGTACGTCCCATCCGCTTAAAACTAGGACATAACCCCTTTGGCATAAGCCTTAAGCTACAACAATGGGGGTGGTCCTAGGAACCCCAAAGTAGTCCATGCAAGAGGGAACCTTGTGGATGAAATGGGAAGTGCTCCGCACAACCTACTTGACTAGTTTTTCCTTGTGAGTTAGCATTACCGGTTGTCCGTATGGTGACCCCAGTGATAGTACATGTGGATGCACTAGTTTCCCACTATGCTTGAAGGGGGTAAAGTAAAGCTGAGATACTCCCAAATTAGTCATTGTGACTTTTGGGTAAATCGAGCTCGCTTAAGACAACTTTGTAACACCTAGTTGAGAGAGCCACCTAGGAAGATATCTTTGGCCAGGAGCCCACTTTGACCATTTCAAAGCCAATTTTGAGTTAAGAGCTATTGTTCATCATGAAACATGTGAAGTGTTACTTTTTCTTAGTTTTTCACTTGCCCTAAGGTGAGGTGAAACTCTACCAAAGTGAGGCCAACATTTTTCAACCCCAATTGATCTACTTCCTTCACTTTCTTTTGACACTTTGTTGATCAAAAGAAGAGTGACTACCTTTGCGTTATCAATTGATTGTTTTCACTTTTTTTGTGTTCATTTACGCCCATCCATGTTTGTGGTTGGGTTGTTAAATGTCTAAAGTGTGTGGAGACATTTTTATATCATTGGTAGCCTTTTTTTGATCTTGATACCCAAGTCAAGATCATCATCATAGTTAGGCTTGGTTCATCACTTGATTCTCCTTTAAAGGTTATCTTGTTTATATCGTGTCACTACAATTTTGGTATTTACATCTTGTTTCTTGTAAACTTGACCTAAATATCTATATTGTAAGGTTACGCTATATACACTTTAACAATTCCTAGGTATACTATAGCTTTAGTTTGATTTCAATTATTACCTCGATTTTGAAAAGTGTTGAGTGTTACCACTTGTGTGTGTTATATCAATATCATCTTGATATCAATACCTTACTTTCTCACAAATTTTGGTTAACATATCTTGGTGAAATTGTTGTGTCACTCACAATCGTAACTGACACTTTTTGGAATATAGGTCTTGATTGAATTTGGGCTTGCTTCTAGTATACTTTGTTTGGAGGTCACATTAACTTCTTGTTATTACTTACGCCTTGTTCATTTCTTTGAACTCGACATAAGTAGGGACATTTTGTTAATCATCATACAACACCAACTATCATTTGGAAATAAACTTAGGAAGTAATTCGATGATTGATTGGTTTAAAACAAACTTTGTGTGATTGTGTCTCATTCATCATTGACTTATCCATTTAGGACAATCACTTTGATCCATTGATTCTTTATCATTCATTATTCTTTGGTCATTAATTTGGCTTTGTGTTTTGAACTTGTGTGATTGTTCCTTGTGTTTATCCATCTTATAAATTCATTTTTAGGACAATCTTTTGGGTCTTTGATCCTCTTGATCTTCTTGTTTTTTCCTAAGTTCATGATCATTTTTGAACATATCTTTCAAACCTTAGAAAAAACATTCAAGAAACTTTTTGCATCAATTGAACATTGGAAATATTTCCTTTGTATCCTTTATGTTGCTAAAATTTTGATCAATCCTTTGACATTTATGCCTTCATCCCTTGTTGGATTATCAATCTTGATTCATCACGATGTATGTTTTCCTTAGCTTCCCTTTTGGAAAATCACACAAGCATCCCCATATTTATGAAATGTCTAGTTGGTTGTCGTTATGTTGCCCAAATCAACATGAAACCTTCTTCACTTTGAAAAAGTTTGATCATACAATTTAGGTCTAGACCTTTGAACCCAACACACACCAAAAATGACTGATTATCACAAGGTCCCTTATACATACGATAATAAGGAATCAAATTTTTTGGTGTTCACATCAAAATATGCCCATCATGACCAAACCTCGATTTGGTTCTTCATGCTAGAGAACCCATTTGGGTAACCATTCCCCACCTTCATCTCATAGTCGGTGGTATGGTTTGGACACTTCTTATCCAAATTATTATTTGAGTTCCCCCACTCTTCTTCTAATTCTAATCCAAACATTTCCTCTTCTTCTGAGGATTCCAATCCAAATATTTCCTCTGACTCTTCTGATGATTCAGATCAAACTACTATTCGGATCAAACTACTATTCAGATTCATCTAATTTGACTCCTAAGTCATGGTCCTCCCCTTCTTTGTGACCTCTATTATCAGTCACCTAAACAATGTTCTCCTCTAAAGATTTGTGTCACCACAAATTATCTTCATCATTCATCTAATGTGACTCCTATGTCATGGTCCTCCCTTTCTTCGTAGGACCCCTTTTATCATCCCTCATCATGGATCCTCCTTTCTCTTCCTTTTCAAGATACTTCCTTTGAAGATACTCCAAATCCCTCCAATCAAAAATCTAATACAATTCTTGAATCATGGTCCTCTCTTTCTTTGTAGGACCCTTGTTATTATTCATCCAATATGATTCTTGAATCATGGTCCTCCCCTTCTTCGCAGGACCTTCTTCATCAATCACCCCCATGAATTCTTCCTTCTTTGAAGATTCGTGTGACTCAAAGTCCTTCTAGTCAAACATTTGAATCGACCCATGTGTCACAATCTGCAGACTTTGGACTTAATCCTACTAGTTTACAGATGATATACCATCATATAGGTAGGTCCACACCACCTTCTTCTACTCCTGAGACATCTAGCTACACATCTTCTTCATCCCCCACATCATCTTCTTCTATCAATCATCATCAAACATCTTCTAAGTCTTCCACACCAAGTGAACCTCTTTCTTCCAATCAACCCCTGGTGATCGATCAACAACTCATACCGATTGACCTCTTTCAGAATGAAGAAACAATCAGGGCATTTATAGGGGCACATGAAGATATTCCTTTAGAATATTACGAGAAAGGATTCTCTTTAGACTTTGATGCATCCACATATTGTGAGGAAAAGGTTGATTCCTTTTATCAAGAAATAGAGGAAGAGCCTCAAATCATGCAACTTGATCCTCCTCTTATTCTTCCATCTTCACATTCTTCATTATGTGATGAAACTCCTTGGTCTTGCATTGATCCATGGCCTATCTTCTCATCACCCAATCACTCTTTTTGTCTATCATAATTCCTCAATCACAATCTCTTATGGGGTCAACACCAAGTAGCCCTTCATCTTCATCTAGGTGTGGGTCACCTTCTAGTAGCCCTCCTCTGCTATTTGTGGGACATTTTGAGTAGTCCACTATCTTATATTCTTGGGGCATGCCCAACTAGCCCCTTGTCTTCTATGTATGGATCACCCCTGGGTAGTCCATCATCTTCTATTCTTGGGCCACATCCTAGTAGCCCATCATCTTACATCTATGGGTCACATCCTAGTAGCCCTTCTTCTTCTATTCTTGGGCCACATCCTAGTATCCCTTCATCTTCTATCTATGGGTCATGTCCTAGTAGCCCTTCTTCTTCTATTCTTGGGCCACATCCTAGCATCCCTTCATCTTCTATCTATGGCTCCCTCCCTAGTAGCCCATCTTCTTCAATCCTTGGACCGTATCCTTTTCATCCATCACATTATTCTTCTACCAAATATTATGGCAAGCCCACGCCATTCCTCTCATCAATTCTAAATGTCCATGTTCTTCTCTCACTTCTCGGGATCAGACAAGTCAAGCATTAGCTTATAAGAAACCCAGACATGTTCTTTATCAAGCCAAGATCAAAAATCCAAAGAGATCCAAAGCTACCAACAACTCCAATGATCATAAAATCCAAAATCAAATGTGATTCCAGAATGCACACCAATGTACCCATCAAGTATGGTGCAAAGTGCAAAAACCTATGGATAGGGAACTCAAACTCCCACATATGAAACCCATGTTTCAAAACAAATCACAGTCATTTGTTGAGTGTGAACTCACCACGATCATCGAGATCGGGGATAATATCACTCTTGATAAACAAACGTGCTTAGTCTCCCTTATCAAGGAAGTCACACACATCATTGTTGGATCCTATCATACAGAGTGACATTATTGGTCCTAACTTCCAAAAAAATCAAAAAAAAATCATAAAAAAATTCAAAAAATTCAAAAAAAAAAATGAGAAAACATTAAAACATTACAAAAACAAAATCAAAGGTACAAAGATCAAACATTGCAATCAGGTATTACATACACATGGATGTTCTTTCTTCCCTTTCTTTCATATTCATCTGCAAGTCATCTACCATTTTCATCCCTTGATGTTATTGTGGTTAGCCTATTCACACACATTTTGTGACATTTATCTCTATGGTATCCATTTGACCTTGGTCTTTCATAACCTTGGTAAATTAAAGAATGACTGACCTCTTAGAGATCCTATCACTATTCTCATCTAATAAACTTGTTGGGAAGAATTTTTGGGTGTATTTTTGACACTATCCAATGTCATCACAATCACTTCCACATCCTTCCATCAAGCCATCAGTGGTTCTTAACCCCTTGTCAAACAAGAGAGCTGAAATAAGTTTTCAAAAAAAAAAGAATCAAAATCAATCAATCAAAAAGCAAAAGCTAAAAAAAAATCAAATTGATATATAACTCTCTCTTGGGGTATTTCCAATACTCTCTACCAGGGGCTATGGATGCCTGACTAGAAGTAGAGAAATGTTGTGATTAGAATCAAATGCATCTCCATCGGGGCTATGGATGCCTGGCTGGCAACAGAGCAATGTATGGACTCTCCTTCCACAATCCATTCACAAATCACCTTTCAAACTAAATCATTCCTACACATTGGCTAGTGTCTTCACTTATTGTCTATCAACTCTTTCCTTCAAGAGGTAATTCATTTCCATGTGCACACATGGGATCTCGATGAGTAAAACAGGATTAGTATGTTATCAAGTGTTACTTTTTGGACCTTGTTCAAACTCTTGCTTTAACGCATGTCTTGTCTCATGATTTGTGCCTTGGGCTAATCACTTTTTCATCAAACACCTTCTAAATATTTTCATAGCATCTTTTTTTTCAAAAATCATTTAGAACATCCATGTGTATAGGATGGCCTTTTTGCTATGTTTTTGGACACCTTTGTCCCCCTTTAATAAATCAATCACCCACTTCCTTTCTATCATGTGTTTCTTGGCCAGCTTACTACGTTGGGGCATCCTTGCTCCCTCATGATTGAACCTATTTTATATATTGGCCTTGATCCCCCTTCTATCTATGAAGATTTTGTCTTTGAATACTCCCACCTAATCATTGGGGCATATCACATCTTCACTTTCTCGTATGCATGGCATTCTACCCTTGTACATCCCATCTATCACTGGGGGCATCCATGCTTCTTTGTCTTCCTGTACATAGCTTTGAAAACTTATATAAAATCACAAAAACATTCAAATATGTTTTGAGAAAAATAAAAAAACAATATAAATCATCCTACAAAACATCACTCTTTGGTTCTCACCTGAGCTTGTGTGTGACTCATGGATCATCTTGATCTACCTCCATCAACAAAGTTGGTTTTCTTACTATGTCTATACTCTGGGGCACAATGAGTTGCTTGGTACTATTTCATAGTGCATGATTTGCTTTTCATAGGACCCAAGTGTCCTCCGTTATTCCCCTTGCATGTATCCTTGCTTGGGGCACCATCTTTTAACCCTTGTCATTAATTCACACAAGTCGAATCAAAGCTTGATAACAAAAACATTACATTATGTTTCTCTGTTAGGTTAGCTTGTTTACTTTCTCATATTGCATTGCATTATGTATGTTGCAAGGAGTTAGGCATCTTTTACTTTCTTGTATTGCATTGCATTTTGCATTGCACATTTTTATTGCATTGCATTTTGTATGTTGCATGGAGTTGGTGTTTTCAAGCAATGGACAATTGTTCGTAGTATGGCTTTTCATGTCATTCTACTTTTTGTCGTATGCTTATATTTTTAATAAGGACCGATGATGTAGATCTTTGGCAATATGATGACAATAAAGTTGTTTCAATACACTGGATGAAATCTTTTCTCTTTTTTCTTTTCATCTTCATTCCTCTCTACATCATTCTCCTATCAACACTATTCTTCTTATTCACTGGGGCATCTTCTCCTCTCTCATTCTTCTATCCATTTCTCACCTTTTTCGATCGTCGATCTTGCCTTCCTTCATCACCCCATCGACACTCGAGGGGGCATCTCTCACTTCTACTAATTTTTCTTCTACCCCCTTCAAAATTTATCCATCTACTATCTTTGAAGTGGCGTCACTTACGCCACCCCAAAGAGGGGAAAATGTAGACACCTATAATTTAGCCTGAACAATTTAAATACTTAAATTGTGCTAATTATCCCCTTTCCCACAAATTGGTGACATATCGTCAATAATGCTCATCTTCTCTCTATCATCATTAATTAATTACATTGTGTTAATTAATTAAGTCTTCTATTCAACAAATACCCTAATTAATGACCTTCCATTAATTAATCCTTCCTTCTATCTAGACTAATTAATTATTATTAATTAATTAGCTTCCCCTTTCATTAAATCAATAAATCATTATTTAGTTGATTTAATTCCTTCTATAGTCTAAATCATGCTAATATTCCTCTAAAAAGATTTTATAAGCTTGCACACCTATTAATTAATCACTTTGGTTAATTAATAAACCCCCTTTATCCACATGAGTCACTAAAGGACAAATTAAACTCTCCTAAAGTTAACTCAACCCTTTCTAAACCCCCTTATCCACAACTAACTCAACATCTCTATTATCCCACAAAGGGATGTAGAGATCCTTCTATCCATTGGGCTATATAAAGAGCCCTCCTCCTACCTTTACACTTACACCTATTCCTTGAGAAACAAAAGTGAGCATATAGAAATAAGCTATAGCCATTTTATCATCTTGGAGCATTCTTCATTGGAGAGGCTAGCTACTTTCATTTCTTGTATTCATCCATCCAAGTTTTGAAGTCATATGGGGATATGTCAAATGGTCTTGTAGCCATGGATTGACAAGACTCCATTCTTGAAAAACCTTGGGATTCAAACATACAATCAAACCTTTGATTGCTAAGGATCTAAATAGGTTCATTTCATTTGATTAGCATTCAATAGAGATAGAGATTAATGGATTAACATGTTAGTTTGAATATTTGTTCATGTTCTAATGCAATGATGTTAGTAGATTACATGATTATCCCTTCTTGATATATATGTGTCATCTCATACTAGGGAAAGGGGTATGAGGAACTAATACAACACTCTAGTCTCCTAAAACCACATGACATATTAGCCAATATTTTAAAGGGGAAGGGCTAGAGCACAGTCATTTAGGAAATGTGTTGTGGAGATATTTAAAACATAAATAGTAGTTGATCAATAATGCTAACATGAATACTTATTTACAATATCAGGCCTTTTGTTAAACTTCACTCCATCTCGAAAGTGGTGCATGATGTTACTGCGTGCCAAGTTGGAATGATCGATTTATTCAAAAAAAAGGGGGTTCAAATATGGAAAAAAATTCTTAACTTCAAGTAAAACAAGTGGGTTGGGATGACACGTGGAAAACATCATCCTTCCAGGTGTTTTATGGGTTGCAGACAAGCCACAATCAAGTCACATGATTTTTGGTGACTTGGCGATGTGTTCAAAACATCAAGATTCAAAGCATCAAAAGCCATGAATCTTGGTGTTTAAATGGTGTAATGTTTTAAAATAATATTGTTGATGTGTGATAAAAGGAAATGATAAGAGAAGTCAAAGTGATGGGGCGGTTTCAAACTTCGTTAAGCAAACATTGGTTGGGCTCAATTAGGTTAATTTTGTTTGGGTGAATGTGGTAGCCATCAACATTATATAGTTTTGTGATCTACTAGAGCCATGATTGAGTGACATGAGTTTTGAAACTTCACCATGTTCAAATTGGCAAGCATCGAATCCATTCTCTCTCACAAGCCATAAATCACGGTGTTTGAATGGTGCAATATTTTGAAATATGTAGAGTGTGATTTTGCTACTGTGGCTAGGAGGTAAATATGGAAGTGCTAATTGACCTTGGCACCAATCAAAATATAAAAATTAAAAAAAAAAAATAAAATCAAATAAAATCTAAACAAGCTATATTTTCGGCACTTACCACTCTCTGAGACCTCTGTCGATTCCTTCCTCCTCCGTTGGCATTCATTTTACTCAAATCTCGTGGATTTTATATCACTCATATCTCTCAATCATCCAAGTCGTGTTGTTAAAATGAGCTTTTTTTTTTCTATCTCCATCGCTTTTATATTTGCATCGACCTAGTCACCGTTGACGCCTAGTCATGTCAATGCAATCCCACGCCATCGACTTACTTACTTGGTCGTCATCGACCCAAACCTATTTTTCATCCTTCATCTTGTCTCATCAAATATATTTTTCCAAATTATCTTTTCTTCCACTTTAAACTTGTGTGTCACCCATAATACATCGTTCCTTTTCTTATATATATTTTTTTAATCTTTGCCTATCATCTTATCTTGTTGTACATCCTTCATCATATCCAAGAACCCACTTAGTGTTCATCTCTCGTGTTCCTCTCAAGACACACTATCCCTTCTCAAATTCACCTTTGTGGCCATTTTCCCCCTTTTTGTCCCACCAAGATGCATATTTACTCTATTTCCATATCAAAAGGACAACACACACTCTTTACTCTGCTTTGTTACTCGACATCTGTTAGACCATTATCTTGACCATATTCACATTTTTGTGCATACTTTTGATGTCTTCCTTTGATCCATTGGTCTCATGACTTCCCCATCTATCTAAGTGGATTCCCTTCATACTGCAATGATATTTTCCGACTCTGCTGGTCTCAGGACATTGACATCACCTTCGTTAAGGTTGTGTTATATTCCCTACCAATGTGTTTCCAGGATCACCGCAATATTTATTTTTATGTTAAACCATATTTATTATAATGGTCATATCACTCTCCATTTGGAGCATCTTTTCTCTTCTTTTCTCATTTTTCTATTCTTTCCTCCTTTCCTCCATCTATCTTTGTCAACCTAGTAATTGATTCTTCTTCATGTCATCAATCCCTAGTTTGAGGGGGAACACCTCAACCACCATCTTCTATCACTTTGGTTATTTCTTGTGGCTTACTTAACATTATACACTTGAAAAAATGAGCAAATGTAGACACCAAAATCTGGATCACTAGCCCCCATCCCGCATTCACTCACTTCTTCTTCGTCATCATGCATGCTCACACCCATATCCTTGTTCATGATCTCTTTCCCCTCATAAATCAGACTTATTACACCTAATTTCTATTTTCCTATCTTAATCCCATCATTATTTTATCATCCCTAATCACATTTATCACCTTAATTACATCCTTAAATCCCCATTTATCTTCCCTAGAATTAGGACCTATCATCATTTAATATTTTCAACCCTTTAACCACTCTTTCTTATCCCTATGCAACCCTAACCCACAAAACTCACCTCTAGCCCTAATAAAAAATTAATAAGACGTCTTGTATCGCATTGTGTATTATCCACCTAACCCAAATCAATGGTCCTCCACAGATTAATGGTGACCCTATCGGAGCACCAACGACCCTATAAATACATCATCACCCCTCCTCAAAGAGGATGAAACTTTTGAGATCCGAATTCTAGCAATATTTCTGATTTATTTTCTTCTTGTCAGAGCTGCCATCAACATCTTGAAGCAATATCTTGGAGTCCTTGTCAATCATTTTAGGAAATTTGAAGCTTAGAGTTTGTTTGGAGACATAACTATTTTCATCATTTGTTTATCAACTACTGCAAGTAATCCCATTCTTTGTTTTGAACTCTTCCATCACATAATCCAACCTTCTTTCTTTCACACACTTTGTTTTCACCCCCATTTACCTTCACCACACCCTAAATTAGTCTCTGTCGCTTTTTATTTTGCCTTGGTTTTGTCGACCCGATCTCGCATCGCTTATTTTTCTTGCATTTTTCCCTCTCGCCATCTATATCTCAATCTCTCGCAACATCTAGTTCTAACTATATTTTTGTCCTTCCTATCTCGATAACTAGGATCCCCATATTTTTACCGACACGTCATCATTGACTACCTCTATCTACCTCTCGACATCGATGAATCTCATTGCCCTAATCACAACCGCCTACTTTTTCTCTTATTTTTTCTTCCTTTATTTTTGTACCAAATCCGTGGCACCTTCAACATCCAAAAATATATTCCAAATATTTTTTTCTAGAATCCATATTTTTGTGTTCTCAGCCTCCATCGACTATCTCAGGTCACCATCGACCATATCTTGTTTGATTCTCTTTGTATCAATTTATCATTATCATATCTCTTTTTAATAGCACGTATTTACATTTCTACTCTACTTATTTTTTACATGTCATCTATCTTTCATTTAAGATCAATATTTCTAAAAACATGGGATGACATCCTTCTTAGGAAGCTCATCACTCCTTGGGTGACTTTTTTAGGCACTTATTATATAATTTACTTCTATATTTCTTTTCTAGTTTTCCTTTTTGTTATGCAGTTATCAATATCACTACGGAAAGGATTTATGCACTCTATCTCATCCACCACTATCACACATTAGAGGTAGCCTTAAACCCTCCCATATTTGGAGTTTCTCATTTTCTTGCATAATATTTCATTAACTTGGAACGGGAGTGGAAAACTAGTCAAATATTTATATATATTATTGTTTACTTGTCTCTACAATTTTATTTAGACTACTATATAATTTCTCATTTGGCTTATGAAACACATGGTTTATACACTAATGATTACACTAAAATCTTTATCATCGCTTCTAACATTTTTCTAGTTATATGTTTTTTCTATAATTGCACTAATATGGATTATGATATGCTTTATACTTTTCTCTACTATTTTTACTACTATACACACATGTATTATTATTTTTTGCATGTTGTATGTTGTTTTTTTCTCCACACTAGTGTTTCCACCATGTGCAAACCCTTTTGTAGGTAAAAATTTTCAATGATTTCCACTATTCCATCCTTATATGCAATCTTATGAAAATTATCAAACTTATTACACATGAATATACATATATTATTTTGAGTCATGCACTCAAATTCTTTCTCACATACACCTCAAAAGAGAGGACATTCATCAAGACTTTTCTACATCTAGAGACATTACATAATACAAAAATAGATTTTATCATGACTTAAATCTTCAATAAAGCACACATATACTAAAATGTGGCAAAACTTAAATAAGGTAAAAAATACAATACAATAGGACCATGACACAATTCTACCATGGTAGACATTCTAAAAGGGGGAAATTATCTAGATTTTTTTAATTTATAAAACATTTATGATCTTCTTACATTATTTTCATAAAGTTTCAAAAATGAGATGACTAAGTTTAGACCATGGTATAGAAGACATGATTATTTATTTCCTTCTTCACCGCACAATTCAAATTCGTTATAAAAACAAGGCTTGGGGGCATGGGCTTCCTTTTCCCCTATGATTTCTCATAATCATTATTATCAGTATTAGCAATAGTAAAACCTTATGAGGACATGAAACTTTCTATTCCCTTAATTTTTTATGTTACAAAGTAGTTATAATAGTACAAATTGGACCTACATCCATTTTCAATGGTGTGGTATATGGGATCATTAAATGTATCAAAGAAACTAAGTTCTAATTTGATGTCCTTTCTCTTTTCTCACTAGATTCTCAAAATTGGAAGGCTTTGAAGTAGCTAAGTTATTCATAGGAAAAACCTTACTCTCGTCAAAGCTCTAGAAGGGAGTAATTTGTTTCCTCTTCTCACTCTATTTAGTGTTGAGGTGTACTAAAAAATATAGTCTCTTCTTTTCATAAATTGGAGGTTGATCCCCAATCCTCTAACATCTCCACAATAAATTACAATTCTACAAGGCGTGAATTTTTGGAGATCCTCCCTCCACGACAAATAGGTTTATTCCTTTCTTGTTTTTGTTCTCTTTACTTTTTTTTTTACAAATTTCAAAGTTATAAGAACTATATATATGATAAGTTAATGTTCAATTTAAATCATAGACATTGAATAAACTCGATATTGTATTTTTCATTGAGCATGTAAACACCAACACATCGAGAGAACCATTGTCAAGAAAATAAAAAGTGTGTGTACGTACTCATGTATGTTTTTCCTTTAAGCATAAAATTTTCAATTACACACTTAAGGGGAGAAATGTAAATACTAAAATTGGTAACTCATCCTTTTGTAATGCCAAGTTTAATTATGCTCCCTTGCTAAGAAAAATTCTCACATTCATAATCCAAATATTTCACCTCTCTAACTCTTTTGCGACTTATTTATCTCTACACTCTTCTTTATCATCAATTATGGTACTATTATCTAATAAAATTAGTAAACAACCTTAGTTCTTCATGTAAAAAACTTAATGTTTTACTTTTATCCTTCTTTATTAATGATTTTACAAATGGGACAAGATGTGGGGTATGGTCTTGTCTCGACCTAGGTAGAGTATGGGATTTTCTTGTTCACTAACTCTATTTATAAGTTCGAATATGTTCTTTGGGTCATTTTATCTTCCTAGGGTTGACCTTATAATAATATTTCACCTAAAGAAGAATATATAAGAAATTCAACGTCTCTTTATAACTCACCTATAAGTCTTACAAAATCATATTGACAATATCATTACAAAATCACTCGAGGCTACCTAAATGTACCAAAATTAGTTGCACATTAGTTAGGGCAGTCCCTACTATAGCTATGAATAACTCAACATGGTAAAATATTCTATCTTCCTCATTTCGAAGAATGCAAAGGTCATATAGCCATGTCTTAGCGAGACCAAGGTCACTGTAAGAATTGTTGAAGGATTTCAAGGAATAAATGGTTACGTCACGTAGCTAGGGCACACCACATCACATTACTACCATGTTGGGTACATTCTAATATATACTTAGTCCATTAGCATGGTGTCAATAGTCATAAGGTAACCCATAGGGAGTTTTTGGTCGATGTTCACACTTTCATAAGCACATAGGAGACCTACATGAGGATTGATCCTATAATGAGGAAGTGTGAAGCATTTGGATTGGTTAAACAATTGGGAATCTTAGTGCCCTGAGGTACTCTAACATCAATGACACGCAAATATTTTTTAATTTTTGTTCGCTAATGATTTGATGAAGGTTTTTAGATGTTTTTAGAGTTTCCACTTTTTTATAGGTAATTATAAGGCATCCCAAAGTTGTGTAAGAGTGATAGACATACAAAAAGTAATTTCTAGAAAATTGAAATACGTAAGATGTTTTAGATATAGAATATCAAAGTGTTTGATACCATATAGATCTAAATAAAGATTGTATAAATGCAACTGAATTGTATAGTAGTTGTACATTCCTCCCTTTTCTCAATTTCCAAATCCATAATCAACATCAAATAATTTCCAATATCTAATTATCATGTTTCACCATCTTGCACATTTATAAGCTCCCTGTTCTACCTTGTCTAGATAATTTTCTCTATCTCTTGTGTTTCTTAGTGGTTACTTATCATTTATCAATCACTACAAATTTAAAATCATTATTTTTATTGTGATTACTTAATTTAAGAAGTTAATTGATCATAATATTATACCTATTAGAAACATTTATATCCTTCTTATGATTGTGAATTTCCATAACATATATTTAATTAGGGTGAAAACACGTCCTTATCAAAATCTATAAAAGAATAAAAGGATTTACCATCTTGAGGATGGTTTGAAAGTAGATCCATATATGGAACCTCTTATAATTATTTTTCATCGATCATATAAATCTACATATTCTCATCACCCCTTGTTGTATTTGAAAAGGTCACTTTAGAGACTTCTTAGTCGATATTGAGATATTTTTCATCTTCCTTCTTATGCCTTTTACACGGGTCTCCACTTTCTTTAGGTTGAGGGTTTTAATATCTTTTTGATGGAATTTTCTTGTTACCTATCCAAGTCTTAAACATTATCCTCGGATGAGAAATTTCATACTTTATGGGTTTAATCCATTCCCCTAACATGAATGAAATATTGATAGGAATTGGTATTTGCTTATCAAAAAAATCATTCACACATAACCATAATCTCTTCCTTGAGTTAGTGAAAGGGTCAAAATCCATCAAACGGTTAAAGGAATTTTACATCCTTGTAAATATTTCATCTTCATAGAACCATAATGAAATGCATGGATAAAATCCCTGTATGCGAATCATATTGATGTCTTCTTTGAGGGGGACAAAGAATGGCCTCCATTTTCTCAAGAATAATCTACATTATCTAAGTAACTACATGCCCTAAGAAAGGTTCAAATGCATTTATTATCGCTTGAGAAGTAGATTACAAAGATTCTATTAGACAAATACAAAAATTCTAAATGGAATTTCAATCCCCATTTCCTCACTCAATAATTTTCCAATAAGCACATCTTCCATCATTAATTTTGCTTAAAGTTTATTATTATGTTAAGAACTTGATGAAGCAAGTTATCCTCCTCATAGATAGGTTGGATTGAAACATAGAGCTCCATCTTGATTTATTTACCTTTGAATTTCTTAGCCCAAGAAATTGGGTCATCTCCTTTAGGGCTATCTATTAACAGTGTCCAATCTCTCAATTTCCAGGGAAGGAACATACCATCTAAGATCTTTGGCGGTATCGTCTCGAATAGATGATAGAATTTTTATAGATGTTCTATCTATAGATTCCCCCTTTCCTATCTCCATTATCTTTCCCCCACTATGTCCTTTCCTTCTCTCGATCCCATTCAAAAAAACCTACTTTTATCCACTCTTTTATCTTCAAAAATGTTGTAGGTACTTACTAATCATTTTGATAAGTATTTAGCTAGATGTTATGGATTGATGCATCACATTTGTAGAGTGTATACCAAATATCTATAGGGAATCATATTTGGTTAGTGGTGGACATATGCAAGTTTCCTATATTATAAAAGAATTGGTGAATGAGATGATGCAAACACATCCCCATGATCATTAAATGAATTTTTTTCTTAGTATTATGGGCATGTGGATGGAAATGGAAAACTGAAAAATGTCCAAAAACATTTTTGAGATGCAAATTTAACATAACATTATTGTGTTATTGCTTGTCCATGTTATAATGATATTGAGCCATAATTAAGTGTGTTATAATGTGAGCACATTATGGTTTGGTAATTCAATCCATTAGACACTATGATTATAACATGCCAGTAATTTTTTACTAGTTAAAATTGCTTTTTAATTGAGAAAATAATTTCATATCATTATTTTTTAGTTGGCTTGGAAACCACCAACTCTTTGGCTTCAATATCTAAGTCTAAGGTTTGGAGTATCTATTCCTTGACTAAATCCATGTTTCATAAAAACATAATACATTGTTAATTGTACTCCCCATTTTCTCATATGGTTTAAGAAAATATTCCAAAAAAACATGATGATGACACCAATCTCTATTTGAGATTTGTGTCTATGTATTTCTTTCTAATATTTGAATATTTCTTTTAGTAGTGTCTTCTTTTTTTTTTTCATAAACGCATGCATTTTGTTTCTATGCAAATTTTGATCCACTCATCCAAATTTCAAACAAATTACGTTGAAATTGTTTACATTCCATTATACACACATTCAAAAAATCATTTTAAATTATTTATCTCAAATTTATGGGGGTTTAAACACAAATTTTTCATATTTTTTTATGTGTCCACTTTGAATATTAGTAAAAAATAATATATTCATCGAAAATATTAGAAAAATAGTGACACCCAATACATGATCTTGGTTAATTTTCTCTGAAGGGATTTGTAAAATATTTTATGGAACTCCAAAAATTGTGGTAAGGTGGGGGTGGGGTGTTGGGAGGGGGTAGAAATTATATTTTGATCACTAAAATTATTGTTCTTATCAAAGTGTCAAATTTTTCAAGCATATACATGCCTAATTACTTATTGAATTTTATCTTTTTCTAAATTTACGAAAAAAGTGGCCACTTTTGACTCCCTTTGGGCTTTCATTTCGCTACACATACCTCTTACAAAATAATATAGATATATTATAAAATTCTTGTTTTTAAAAATATCTATATAAGTTCTTGGGAAAATGTTTTATCTTTTAAATCTATAAGCAATGTTGAAGATTGAATTTTGGAAATATTTCTCTAACACATTTGTTTCTCTAACAAAATAAGTAATTTGTTTTCCTTTATTCTATGTCAAGAGTTGATTTGCTACACTACTGATGTAATCGATGTATTTTTTTGAATAATATTTATAAAAAAATAGTTTTATGTGACCCTTACAATATGATTCAAAATTTATTGTTAATATATTGTGTTTCCTATCCTAAATTATTTTATATATTGATTATGTTTATAGCAAATTTTTCCTGTGTTAATTGAATGTTTTTTATTAAACTATATAATAATGTGATTACAATTACCCTAAAATTTACAAATCCATAAAAACAAGGCTTTTAACATTCTTAACTATTAAGATAAATTTTATAATAACCTATCATTTATATCAATTATTGATATGAGTTTTCTAGACAAGATATGCCTTATTTACATAATGGAACACCATTGCATATGGTATTAAATCCATTAGGGGTAGATATATTTGAATGGTATTTATCTAAGTTTGCAACAACAAAGTTACAATTAAATTTCAATCAAAATTTTAATGTGCACGAGGCCAAGAGCAAACTTTAACTATAATGGAAATAAATAAATAATGTTTACATATTCCATTACAATATATATGAATTTGGGAATCACCTAGTGATTTTGAGGAAAGAAGTTCCGTACCTTTGTGGGTGGGGATCATGTGAACATTAGGGGTGATGACTTGTGGAGGCCTCACAACTCTTGTTTATATGATTACATGTTATGGTACTCTATTGAAGATTATTTATTTATGTGTTCTTGAGAGATAGAGGAGGAGGGATTTGAGATGGTGGGATCTTTCAATTGGGATAACTATATGCCCAAATTTCACATGTAGGAACCCCTTTGAGTTAACTCATGTTTTGCTCACTTTTCTCCGTACATAATAAGCTACATAGTGAATATAATCAAAGGCCCAAATATGGATCCTTGAGCTTGTTGTGTTCTCACACCCTAAGAATCTTACTTGACATTCTTTCTATAATTTTTTTATAGACAATAATTTTGTAAAAAGTATCACTCTATAGGTTTAAGTCCCACACCGAATGCTAGCTAGATACAATTTCAAGTCCTATATAAAAATCACTCCAAGTGAATTAAGGTCCCATGTTTGAATGAAAATGGGTATCGTGAATATACACAATATTAATGAATCTTTTGTTGTTGTTTATGGATGGAATTGAGATTGACAATATATACGATATGGGTTGATGCTCTCAAAATCAACATATTTTTCTATACATCCTTCACATGAGTTTATATCCCTTTTATCTTTCAATAGGTTGGCACAAATGACATGTACTCCATATGTGACTTATTAGAATAAGGAAGAGGAACATAGTTAACGAGAGGAGAGATTTGAGTTGTTGAAGGCATTCAAGTGGGTTGATCATATCCCTTGGATTCACCTATTATATCCCCTTAAAATCCATTCATGTTGTTTATACCTCCTATTGTGCCTTTCAAGATTCCTTTAAAATATAGTCCAAGGAGAAATTTCTCTAGTGTTTCGCCACTTGCTTTGTTTCCTTCTATAGTAAAACACCTCAAAAACATTGGTGCTGATTTTTCCAACGAATCAACATAATCGCGAGAACAAATAACAATGTGAAATGAATAAATCTTGTAAATCTTTCTTCTATATCCTTTTATTCTTCCATTTCACAAAATAAATATTTTGTTGGTGGAATTTTAATATTTTTGGAAAAATGCTTAGCGAGGAAGGAAGATGAACATAGTCATGATTCCCATTAAAAAAAGAAGAATGCCAATTTGTGTTTTCACATGTTGAGGATAAAAATGGTACATCAATGTAAAATTCAGATTAATAATTACGAATATTGAATGAAAAATACTTTATTTAAAATTAATTTCCATAGAATGTTGCCTCAATCATTTGTGCCTCACACTTGATTCCTCTTTCACGTAGTTTGCATAAATGGCATGCCGTCCATGTATGACTTTGAAAACAGAAGAGGTTCATTTTATTTTATTCCAAAAGTTTCCCTTCCCTTTTAACTCTCCTTCATATATCCCCTCCTTCATCCATCTACAATATTTCTCCTTTGTTCATCCCCATCAAGGTATCCATTGCTCCCTCAACAATCAATAAATGAACCATAAAACAAGAGTGTGTCATCGGGAAATG
Source organism: Taxus wallichiana var. yunnanensis (assembly GCA_018340775.1). Lineage (NCBI taxonomy): Eukaryota > Viridiplantae > Streptophyta > Pinopsida > Cupressales > Taxaceae > Taxus > Taxus wallichiana. The sequence continues at coordinate 505,878,906 of CM031243.1, read as the reverse complement.
ATTATAGTGTATGATATTAGGTGCTAGAAATATATATCATGAATCACAGAGCATGAATTATGTAGAGAAGGTGAGGTTCATTTATGAAGTGTTCCCTAAATCAATGTGAACAATAGCATGAGAGTGCATCATTAGGAAATGAGTGTAGTGTGTGACGAAGTAGATGCTAGAAAGATACATCATAAAGCATAAAGCATGAAATGTGTAGAGAAGGTGAGGTTGATTGATGAAGATTGTCCTCAACAATCAAGTGTGAACCATAGCATGAGAGTGAATCATTGGGTAATGATGGTACAATGTGTGTATAAAAGATGTTGGATTGTAAAGAAAGATTAATTGTGAAGCACAACGTATGAAGTATGGTAGTAGAAACAAGAGATAACTTCATAATGATGGACGGGGGAAATCGTGATGTCCCCAAGTGTGTGAGTGAATAATCAAATAAAATCATCCAATGGATTATCGGTGTCGGGTCGTAGCTGATACGATTTGGATTGGAGACTGGTATGCAATAGTGTGAGATTGATCGTATAAATATCATGTGTGGCGTAAATTGTACATACCCATAACATATTCTTCATTAGTAAAAGGAGGTTGTGGAAAATCATGTGCATACCAATGAGTGAGATTATGTGTATAGCTAAGGAATTAATCATTGCATATAGATGCAGGACCAAAGGGTATAGGAAACATGATATTAGTATGATTATGATCAAGAGTGCCACAATATAATTGAGTCATGATTTTCTTAGTGTGAGTGGAGAGAAAAATGTGTACATGTAAGGAAGACCAATAAATTGAAGAAATGGAGTTCATATACAAGCAATGATGAGGACGTATACATGATATAAATGAGGAGAATGAGATGGGTTGAGGAGATCAACGAGTTTGAATCCTAATGTGTTAATTCTTCATGTGTGTAAATAGTGTCGAGTAAGTGGGGTCAAATGGGATATGAGGCCAATAAGAGTCATGTATGAAAAGAGTGCATGTAGGTGGTACGATATCCAATGTATGGATGGTCCCCTGGAAAGGTATCATGGAAGTAGTGGAAGGAGGAGATTGCTTGAATTGATATTCACCATACCAATAACAAAAAAAGTGTCTTGGAAGTAGGATTCATCTATTTCAAGGGGAGTAAAATTAAGGTGTGTAAATTGTCATCAGTGAGCTCTACAACATCAACTTCATCATCAGAATCATCAATGCTGACATTATCTTGTTGGATAGCGTTATCAAGGATATTAGAAGGAGTGGATCTAGATGTGAGGTTTGTAAGGTACTAATAAGTGGGGTAGTAGTAGTACTAGAGGGAGATGCGGTGGGAAATATAAGGTTAGTGATATGTGTAGGGATGAAAGGGAGGCCCATGGAGGTAGTGGAAGTAGTGGGAACCTTTGGATTGACCGAACATTGTATGTATTGATGTTGTGGAATGGATTAGGATGAAGTGGCGGTATGCGCATGGAAGTGACTAGATGTATGTGAAATAACATTAATGGGTCGAGATCAGCAAAAATGGTATGATCATATCCATCGTGTAAAAATTTAACACATTGATGAACAGTAGAAGAAACAACATGCATGGCATGAATCCATGGTATATTAGGAAAGAAATTGAATAAAAATGGCGCATCGATGACATAAAACAACATGGGAAGGATTTTAGGTTAACTGTAAAGGTAAGGTGATGGTGCCAATGTAGGTGTGAGTTATCGAATCATATCTACTAATACGAGTAGATGATTTGATGATTAAACTATTAGAAATTTGTAATTGTGTGAGGAGTGATAAAGCACATAAATTTATAGTAGAACCATTGTCAATGAGTACATGCTTGATATAAATGGAACCATTTTTAGTGGTAATAAGAAAAGGTGCATAAATGTCGCTAGCCACGGTAGGTGGGATATCGAATCATTAAAATATATGACATGCAATATATTTTTAGAGATTAAATGATGTGAGTAAATACAACAAGGGAAGTATCACTTTCAATATGTATGGATCATAGGGTGGCCTCTAAGGTATGATGACAATCTGGTGCACTTCGTAAAATATCATAAAGAGATATTTTTCCGATGTATTTTTGAGTTGCTCAATGATGTCATATCCTTTAGAGGTGGTGGTAGGAACTGAAGAGGTAATAGGTGGTGGGATAGAGACAGGTGGAGTTGTAGGTGGTCGGTTGCGGTAAGTGGTGACTACATTGATAGTTGGATCAGGCATTAGAGTAATGAAGTGGGGAGGATGTTGAGTACGAAATTGCATAAAATCAGCAGCAATGGAAGCCATGCCGAAACCTTAGTTGGAGCATAAGATGGATAAGAAGATTGATCCATGAATTCAGAAGAAGGGGATAGAATCCGATGCATTCTTAGAAGGTAGGGTTTGAGTGGTTGGGTTCACCAAATGATTTAATATAAATGGAATAAAATATAATTGCATAGTAACTACTATAGTGTATGATATACAAAATAATAATACAAGTAAGACACAAGCAAACAAGTATGTACAAATGTGAAACCTACACAAGAGGTGGAGACAGAGAGACTTGGCTTATTCTCAAGAAATCTGGAAGTGATCTGGGTGGTGAACAACTAAAACTAATTGAGAAGAGTGTCGTTGATGCTCACTAGAGGTTACGAGACTCAAGAATGTGTCGACAGGAGCACCCATGGGAGGACAGGAGCGCTTGGGTGCTAGTGTCTATTATGGGCACTAGTGTCTATGTGAATAATCCAAACCTAGTCTATTATGTGTAGGAGGAGCTTCACTACTAGTCTCTCTTTGTCACTTTGATTTTGCTCCTTGATCATTGAATATACCTGTCACTTGCAAAGCAAATTTTCTACTGCACTTGTTCACAAACCACATCAAACCTAAATATTGGTCTCCCAAATATTGATCTTACAACCAAGTGTTACACTAGATCTCAAACTCCATGTAGTTCTATGTGAATGTGTGTGTAATGATTCCCTTGCAAGTTGCACAATGATAGTGGGCTAGATCTAGAATGTAGAAAATGTATAGAATGTGTGGGATGGAATAGAATAGACTCCCCTCTTATGTTATGTATGCATAAGTGATGCAACCCTTGTCCCTTGAATGAGTATGCTAGATGGATGATTTGAAGTGATTTTGTGCCTTTAGATGCAATCTTAGGTGATAGTATGTAATGCTTAGTGCTTGGTCCTTTATTTTGAAAACATAACTGTGTATTTATATGATTCCCTTGTTTGAATTTTGTAATTGACAACTGGAAGGCCGACCCAAAGTAGTAAAAAGTAATCAAGAAGTGAAAGGGGTCCAAAAGGATAAGAAAAAGGTAAAGAAGAAAAGGAGCACCGGTGGACAGGAACGCCTAGTGCTAGTGTCCCAATAGGGTGTTAGTTTTGAAGCCATAGAAAAATAAAACAATCAAATGCCAACAAGAGTGCAAGATTTAAAAGTGCAAAAATAAAGCAAAAGGCTAAAGGGAGTTATCAATTACTAGTTTTATTGCTTATGAATCATGTAAATGCTAGTATGCTTTTAGGACCTAGAAATGTACCCAAGTGCATAGATTATGTGATTACATTTTTTTATCGAGAAAATAATGTTGGGACATTATGTTTTATTTGTCTTGAAAACACCCACCATTTGGCTTGAATATCTAAGTCTAAGGTTTGGAGTATTGTTCCTTGACTAAATCCATATTTCATAAAAAAACATAATAATGTTAATTGTACTCCCCATTTTATCATATGTTTTAAGGAAATATTTTTAAAAACATGATAATGATACCAATATATATTTTAGAATTGTGTCTATGTATTTATTTCTAAGATTAAAATATTTCTTTTAGTAATGTCTTCATTTTTTTATGAATACATCTATTCTTTTTACGTAACTTTTGATACACTCATCTAAATTCTAAACAAATTACATGAAACTATCTACACTCCATTATACACACATTAAAAAAATCAATTATTTTTCTCAAAATTATGGGGGTTTAAACACACTTTTTCAAAAAAATGGTGTTCACTTTGAAAATTAGTAAAAAATAATACATTCATTAAAAACATTAGAAAATATAGTAGCGCCCAATACATGATCTTGCTTATCTTCCTAGGTGAGGTATTTGTAAAATAATTTATGGAAATCCAAAAATGGGGGGTAGGATGGTGGTCATGACACTATGTTATATTTTTGACACATTTGACCCTCTAAGTCTCCATTATTTAAAAATAATAAAAATTAGAAACTAGATTCTAAGGAATAAAATTCTTATTTTTATCAAAGTGTCAAATTTTGAGCATATGCATGCCTAATTACTTATTGAATTTTATCTTTTTCTAAATTTAGAAAAAAGTGACCACTTTTGGGGGAGGGGGGTAGGATTGTGGTCATGACACTATGTTATATTTTTGACACATTTGTCCCTCTAAGTCTCCATTATTTAAAAAATAATAAAAACTAGAAACTAGATTCTAAGCAATAAAATTCTTGTTCTTATCAAAGTGTCAAATTTTGAGCATAGGCATGCCTAATTACTTATTGAATTTTATCTTTTTCTAAATTTAAGAAAAAAGTGGCCACTTTTGACTCCCTTTTGGTCCTTCATTTTGATGCAAACACCCGTACAAAATAATATACAAATATTATAGAATGCTTGTTTTTTAAAAATATCTATATAATTTCTTGGCATAAATGTTTATCTCTTAAATCTATAAGTAATGTTGAAGATTGAATTTTATAAATATTTATCTAACACCTTTGTTTCTATAGTAACATGAGTAAAAAAATTTACTTTGCTCTATTTTAGGATTTGATTCTTGCTACGCTCCGATATAATCGATGTATATTTTATGAATAATATTTACAATTTTCGAGTTTTATGTGATCCTTACAATATGATTCAAATTTTATTCTTAATATATTGTGTTTCCTATTCTAAATTATTTTCTATATTGATTGTGTTTATAACAGATTTTTTCTGTTGAATCCTTGTTATTAAACCATATAATAATGTGATTATCTAGTTATACCTAAAAGTTACAAATCCATGAAAACAAGACTTTTTAATTTGTAAGTTGTTAAGATAAATTTAATAATAACCAATCATTTGTATCAATTACTAATATCTAAGTTTGTAGAAACAAAGTTACAATTTAATATTAATCATATATTTAATGTGCAAGAGGATGAGAACAAATGACTAGAGAAAACTTCAACTAGAATGGAAATAAATAAATAATGTTTACATATTCCATTATAGTATATACGAATTTTGGAATCGTCTCAATGATTTTCTCCTTTGAGGGTGGGGATCATGTGAACATTAGGGGTAATGACTGGGAGGCCTCACAACTCGTGTTTATATGATTACATGTTATTGTACTCTCTTGAAGATTATTTGTTTATGTCATATTGGAGAAATAGAGGAGGAGGGATTTGAGATGGTGAGATCTTTCAATTGGGATTACTATATCCCCAAGTTTCACATGTACGAAACCCCTTTGAATTAACTCATGTTTTTCTCACTTTTTCCATACGTAAGAGGCTACATTGTGAATATAAAGAAATGCCCAAAGATGGATCCTTGAGCTTTTTGTATTTTCACGCCCAACGAATCTTACTAGACATTCTTGCTATAAATTATTTTATAGATAGTACTTTGTAAACAATATCACTCTATAGGTTTAATTCCCACACCGAATGATAACTAGATACAATTTCAAGTCCCATAAAATGTGCATTCAAATTCCCTTTCATTTAGGTGTGTTCAAACCACAAAATAAATGTAAGCATTGAATTTAAAAATCATTATTCGCTAAATGATAGTATTGTTCATCCACTCCTTGTGTTATGAGATATCTCTTCCAACATTTGCCTCACCAAAATACTCACCACGTGTTTTCTCCTTCACACGAATGACAACAATTTCTTGTGGTTGTTGGAGGGTAGAGTTTCACATGGGTTCCCCATTCCACTTTCCTTGGCCTTGCAATTCTCATCCCTTAAACCCTTTTATCTTCGCCCCTCTTCCTCGATGAATTTAAAATTGAGGAAGTGAAACATTGAAGGAGGAAGAGGGGTGATTAAGAAGGAGTTTGATGAAGGAGAAGTCCAAGAGTGTGGAAAATGTTAAGCATAAGCGATGCAAAAATCTTCTTTCTTTCGACTAGGTACATATGAACTACATGACATTAATGTCAATTTTGCTTGAAGGATAAAACTCTCACTATAAGCTTACATATTTCACTTAAATGGATAATGAAAATGAATTTAGGCTGATGTGTCCATGATCAAGACCCCATGAAATTTGAGGGTGAACCTTTATCTTTATTCGAATAAGATGCTCTGGATAGGTTTCAACCATTTCTCGCATATTGAATTTTCCCCATTTTTAATTTGACCCCTCTAATCTCATATTGCACTCATGTAAAAAATGCAAACAAGATCGACCCCCTATTGTCCTACAATTATTGGGCTTACAAGCTCCTGAAAAAAATAGGTTCATACAGTGGGTAGAAAGCATCACATGAAAAAAATAGAGGATGGGTTTTACCCCTTGAACCTATTGGATTTTTTCCTTTTAAAAATTTTCCCCCTCTAATCTCGTATTGCACTCGCATGAATAATACAAATGAATTTGAGCTGATATTCCTGTGATCAAGACCCCACAATATTTGGGGTAAACATTGATCTTTTGTTAGAACACGATGGTCTTGAAGTTCGATCACCGCCATTTGTACCTCTAATCCACATGTTACGAATATACACTTTGTATATTTGACCTTTGTTTAAAACAATATGGTCTCAAAGACCGTCTGCCACCATCTTTGCCTCATAGCCAAATGTATTAAACCCACACTCAGATTGCAGATTTCAAAATGTTGCACCATTCAAACACCACGATTTGTGGCTTGTGAGAGAGACGTGATTCGATGCTTTGCAAAATTGAACATGGTGAAGTTTCCAAAACTCATCTCACTCAATTATGGCTCTAGTAGATCACCAAACTATATAATGTTGATGACTAGAACATTCACCCAAACACACTTACCCTAATTGAGGCCAATCAATGTTTACCAAGTTTGAAACCGCCCCATCACTTTGATTTCTCTTATCATTTTTGTTTATCACACATCGACAATGTTATTTTTAAACATTACACCATTTGAACAGCACGACTTGTGGACTTTGAGAGTTTCATGCTCGAAGCTTGATGTTTTGAACACATCAGCCAGTCACCAAAAATCATGTGCCTTGATTGTGGCTCATACAACCCACAAAACACTAGAAGGATGATGTCTACCACATGTCACCCCAACCCACTTGTCTCACTCGAAGTTGAGAAATTTTGCCATATTTGAACCCCGTTATTTCTTCGACTAAATCGATCGTTCCAACTTGGCACGCAAAACATCCTGTACTGCGCTTTGAATTGGAGTGAAGTTTGATAAAAGGACTAGAATTCTAAATAAGCATTCATCATCAGCATTATTAATCAACGACTAGTTATGTTTTCAATATCTCCACAATACATTGCCTAAATGATGTGTAACTAGCCCTTACCCCTTCAAAATATTGGCAAACATGTCATGTGGTTTTAGGAGACTAGAGTGTTGCATTGGTTCCTCATACCCCTTTCCCTATTGTGAGCGGGCACCTATATATCAAGAGGGAGAATCCTATAAACACTCTTCATCATCTTCTACTTTTCATCCACCTTTACATCCCATTGTAAATTAGGTTTTTGGTTGGTTTCTAAATCACAAGGGTCTTCTTCTCTTGTTCTTATCAAATTTGATCCTTTGCGGGAATCATGAAAAAAAAATCTATGTTATTTAATATTTTCAGCATATAACCTCCATTTTTCGCACACCGCAATAGTTACTCCTCTCTCACATTACACCACCATCCACCATACTATTTTTAACTTTTATTCCACTTTCACTTTCTCCATATAACCGAAAAATCAAATACCTTAACCAACACAACTCCACTTCTTAGTTTGCTTCCTTTTTCCAAATATCATTCCTCCTCTATATCCCTTTCGGCGTTCACATTGCACTACTCGTGTGTGATTGCGAGTTGTACTTTCTTGAATATTATTTGTTTTTGTGATCTTTGAGAGATAGAGGAGGACGGATTTGAGATGGTGGGGTCTTTCAATGGGATAACTATATCCCCAAGTTTCACATATAGGAACCCCCTTTGAATTAACTCGTGTTTTGCTCACTTTTTTCCATACATAAGAGGCTACATTGTGAATATAAACAAAGGTCCAAAGATGGGTCCTTGAGCTTGTTGTGTTATCACACCCAAAGAATCTTACTTGACATTCTTGCTATAAAGTTTTTTTATAGATAATACTCATTTTTAAAAATATCGCTCTACGAGGTTTAAGTCCTGCACCAGAATGATAACTAGATACAATTTCAAGTCCCATATCGAAAAATCGCTCCAAATGAATTGAGGTCCCATTTTTGAATGAAAATGTCTAAAAATGTTGGTATTGATTTTTCCAATGCATCAACATAATCGTGAGAATCAATAGCAACGTGAAATGAATAAATTGTGTAAATATTTCATTTTCACAAAACAAATAATCCGTTGGTGGAATTTTAAGCTCCTAGGATAAATGCTTGGCCAAAAGGAAGATGAACATAGTCACGATTCCCACTAATCTAAACAAGCAAAAATAAGAACAATGTCAATTTGTGTTTTCATCACTTTGATTACGACGACAACAAATTGTATCATCGTAAAATTTGGCTTAAGCATTGCGAATATTGAGCGAAAAAGGAGTTTCTTTAAAAGTTAAATTCATAGAATGTTGCCTCGATGATCGTTTACGCCCGCACTCGATTCCTCTTTCATGTAGTTTGCATAAATGGCATGTCATCTATATACGACTTTCGAAACAAAGAAGAGGTTAGCCCACTTTTCCTCCAACATTTTCCCTTCCTTTAGCTCTCCTTCCTTTATCCCCTCCTTTTTCATTCACCTACAATATTTCTATATTGTTCATTCCTGTCGATATGTCCATTGCACCACTCACATACAATTACTAGTTTTAAGAAATCTATTCTTTAATATATGTGGCACTTTACATTAAAATTATTTGATAATTTTTTCTTTTAAGCGCTATTACCGATGAGTCCTTAATAACAAGATGGTTTAAAAATAATACTTGCGCTAAATATAGAAAATCAATTGAATATATTTATAGCTAAAAATAAGTCGTTGCGTATTTATCACGTAACCCTCGTTTAACGGTGTTTGTTGGTAGGAATTTAAGCTCAGGATAAATGCTTGGCCAAAAGGAAGATGAACATAGTCAAATTCCCACTAATCTAAACAAGCAAAAATAAGAACAATGTCAATTTGTGTCTACAAGCTAAAAATAATATTCATTTACGGCGGAGATTTGATGGGAGATTTCTAATTATAGATTAAAACATGGAAACAATTATCTAATTATAGATTTAATCATTTTGCTTTTTGCTTTTTGCTTTTATTTATATAAGCTGATTGCATTTTGTCGAACACCAACAAATTCCCATTCACGATCTTGCGGATTGCTGTGCAGAGTAAAAATATTGCAGAGTAGATTGCTGTGCAGAGAAAAGAAAGGAGGTAAAAATATTGCAGAGTAGGTGACGCCATGGCCAGTTGTAATAATACTTGGTGTGGAGATGATTTATTAATGGATTATGTGGAAGAGCAGGTGGAGGGATCAGGGAATGAATGAAGAAGAAGAAGAAGAAGGAGAAGGAGAGGGCGGTTTATATTGTTTCTACTGTTATAAGAAAGGAGACGAAATTGAAGATGCAGTTGTGACAGTGAAGAGTCCAGTGCGTATTTTCTGTAAAACTTGTCTCCACTATATTTGTGGACCAGAAAAGACTAGTGAGATTCCAGAGCATATAAAAATATATGATACTTCTGGAGAATGCGGAATTTGCATGGAGGAGGTGCTGAATTCTGATCACCCAAGAATCACACGCTGCGGGCATTTGTTTTGCATTTCTTGCCTGGCAAAATGTTGGGCGAAAGGAATTCATTGGCCTCAATGCTGCCCTCTCTGTAAGACCTCTCTCACCTACTGGAGCGAGCTTATTCTTCAACGTTAATCAAGGATTTGGAACAGAAAAATGATTGATCAAGGATTGTAATTGACTAAATTTGGCGAGAAGACAATCATTTGACAGACCCAGAAAGGGAATGGTAGAATGGCCGAGTATTTAGGGATTAGAATGAATGAGTTAATGGGGAGTCATTGTATATATAACATTTGATTCCAATTTGTAAACTTTTATTTAAATATGATTGTTTCTGTACTTTTCTATGTCTGAAAAATATCTCACCTTTATACTGAATAGCTTATTGATTGATATACAGTACAAGATAGTTTACTATATAGATAATAACGTGTTTGTTGGGAGGACTCCCTTGCATTAGGGTGCTATGAAGTGTGTCATGTTGTTGGATCATTAATTTTTGTAGTATCTAAAAACACATTACATTGTGATCTGTGTAGTAATTCATTTTCACTATATATCAATAGTTTGTTTAATGTGACAAACCTACATAATATTTAAGAATTTTTTTTTCCTTCAAAATATATTCTTCTCATACAATATGATTCAAAATTCTCACCTAATTTGTTAGGAGGCTTTGGAAAGTGCTGTCATACCATCACCTTTTTTAAATAATCTTGTATTAAAAAAAAAAAAACTGCTAGATTTTTTTGTGAAGCCAATAAAAGTACAGTAAAACTTGCTACTTAATGTAGACCATCAATTTTTCTTCAAATGGAGAGGCTGAGTAGAGTGGTAATCTTGAATCTTTGGCTCAAGCTATGCAAATTGAACTAGATATGGAATTTTCTGAGAGCATTGAGAAAGCCCTTGCTATTAGGAGGAGATATTTATACCCTTAACAACTTTTATCCAAAGAGTACATAACATTAGAGGCTCGGCCACCTCCATGGAAGAAATGTGCACAAAACTTCTCTTGCTATTATTACTAGAACCATCATGCTCAGAAAACATGTGCTCTAGAAAATAGAGGTTTGAGATTGACGATAAATTTTTGACTTGGCTCGATTTAATACAAGGCAAATATCTTGACATACTTCTGATTCAAGATAAAATAGAGAAGCATTGATATGAAGATCAACATTAGCTTATGAATTCTCTTTACCAAAATTTCTACAAATCTAAACCTCTGTTCTTGTAATTTTATCAAAAACCAATGGGTTTACCAAAATCATTTAATTTGTATTGGGTTAAGTTTCACTGCCATGATATCTTTAAGTGATATGATAACAATTATAGTGAGGTTTAATGAGTCATTTATTAAATTTGTGCTAAATTTATATTTCAGAACTATTTTCTATGTTAGCTATTTTAAATATACAGAGGTGATCGAAATCACAATCATTTTAGTTACAGAATTTATTGTTGAAGGAAGGACCTTTGAGACAGAGGTTGTGGTAATTCTAATGACACGGGTTCTCCTTAATGTAATTGTTTAATTAATCTTTTGGTGTGAACTTGATTTTTAGGTCATATATGGGGTTTAATGTAATAGTTTGAGAGACATGTTTTTATATATATTTTTAAATAATTAGATTATTTTATTGTTAAATAATATATATTATTTATCTCATTCAAAAATAATTAATTTTACTAAAAAAAAAAAAATTTCCATTTCCTTCTATTCTTTTACGCAAAATTTGTTACATATTCACTACATAGTTGTTGAAAAATACAATATTCTTAATAAAATTAAGAAAAAAAAAAAAGATAGACAAATTTTCGAACAAACTCATATTTAACTAGATAATATGTATGTGGATGCAATTGGAATGGTTGAATGACAGAATATATTTAGGGGATTAGAATGAGTTCATGGGCATTTTTATATATATAACATTTAATTCTAAATTTGTAAATTTTTATTTAAATTTGATTGTTTCTATTTAAAGTTTATAATGTAGATAATAACACATTATATAAGTTAATAGTTTGTTTAATGATATTCAAGAATTTCTTTTTCTTTCAAGATATATTTTTCTTATATAATAGAATCAAAATTCTCATTTAAATTGTTCAGTTTTAAGGTGTGTTGTTAAAATATAATTTTATTTTTTAAATAATCTTGTATCAAAAAAGAATTTTTACTTAATATATATTATTTATTTCATTTTAAAAATAATTCATTTTATTGAAAAACAAAAGGTAATGTCTATTTCCTTCCACTATTTAATGCAAAATTTGTTACATATTCACTACAAATGAAAAATACAATATTCTTAATAAAATTAAGAAGAAAGAAAAATAACCCAATATTTCCTTAGATAATAGGTACATGTCGATGCACTGCATAGCATATACTCATAACTTTATTAAGCATGAGGTTGAGGTTAGATTTTCAAAATTTATCTATCTTATGTAGGTCTCATTTTAATCGTCTTACATTTACTTATGGGTTTTTCATTTTATACTTTCTTTTCATTTGGATAGCATCTCATATTGTGTTGGGTAATATTTTTCAAATTTTGATTTGTTGTAAAGCATTTAATAAGAATTTATGACATTTTATTTTTATATTGTATGTTCCTTTCATCTTCTCATAATGTGTTGTTGTAGTTTTTAACTTGTTAATTTATCTTTATCTTAATGTCTTCCAAGAAATGAGTTTTCTATTATATGAACTAAGAGGAAAATACATTGTCTCGTTATCCATTACATTAATAACTATACAAATCAAGAGACCAAAATGTGTTAATCACATTCACATACATTACACAATACAAGAATCCATCGAAGAAGGGAAAATATTATATATATATAAAGTTATAAGTCTCTAAAAACCTAAGGTTTCCTTAGTAAATTATTATTTATTAAATAGTGTTTGTCTATTTGTTGATAATTTGTTTTAAAAAAGGAATTATTGGTGCATTATCAAGTTTTTATTGTGTCCTTTTTTCTAGTCCATTTTCTTTATATGCCTTTTAAATATGATATAGGTAATCACTTCCTCTTTTAAATTAAGTGACATATAGAAACATGTCTCATCTCAAAAGGGGATATATTATCACTTTATTCAAAAATTCATACAAATTTTAAATGATTATATATAGATTCGCATATATTTTAAATTGAGTGATATATAGAACCATCTCCCATCTCAAAACTACAAAAAGTGCTAAACAATCCAGTAGCTAACCATTTACAATCTGTGAAATAAAGTCGAAACATAGCGGTTGGATAGGGTTTTCCTATTTAAAACACTATATTTTGGCTCAAACGTTTGCTTAAATTTTGACCATTATTTTATTTTTTCCTATTTGAGTAACTATTAGGTTTTTGGGGTCTATATTGTTTTCTTGATAATTGCTTCCTTCTATTTTATTGATTAAGAGACTATTTTACTACGATTTTTGGCTCAAATGTTAAGTTGAATTTTTATATTTATGTACATTTTGAAGAAATTCCTATACATTGATTTAATTTAATTTTCTAAATTAGGTGAGAAAATCAATTGTTTCAACAAATTATAATGTCTAATTTCCTAAAAGATTGATGAAAATAAAAATAAATAAAATTAGGCCCTCGCTTTTGTGGGTAATCCTAATGATACAAGCATCCATGGAATTTGATGATCTATGGACCGTTTTTTCATATTTCAATCGTAATTTATAATTTAAAAAAAAATCAAATCGTATATTTAAATAGGTTAATTTTTATCTAAAACAATAAATTTGACATGTTAAAATATTAATAAACCGTAAATTTTTTAATGGATCAATATTATAATATGTGAACAAATTAACACGTAACATATTTTGGAAGGAGAGGGTTTTCGAAGATGTCGAACTCCACAGAACGGTCACTTTTTTCAAATGGCGAAAAAATCTCAACGGTCCCCTACACATGGATCCTACTGCGATGTGGCGAGTCGCCTGACCCGGCCGGTCTCTCCCCTGCCATGCTCAGCCGTCTGGGTCCCAGAAGGGGCAGGCCCAATCTCGGGCAGAACAACGACATCAATCCTGCTGAAAATCCCCCTCCTCCAGGTGCGTCGATTTTCCTTGATGACAGGGATGGCCTTCCCGCTCAGATTTCGCTCCTTGAAGAAAGAGCTGTTTTCGCTAAATTCCCTGGCAGGCGCCTTTCCGTCAATGGCATCAGGAATTGGTGTGAGAAACAATGGGGTTGCGGTTTGCGCATTCGTTTCCTCCCCAATGAGTTTTTCTTGGTGATCTTTCGAAGTGGCGCTCTGAGAGACTTCACTTTGGAAAGAAAAGAACAACTTCTTTCTGATTGTGGTGTTCACCTCCGAAAATGGAGCGCCCACTTCGACCCTACAGCAGCTAGATTGGAATCCTCTCCAGTTTGGATTCGTCTATATTCTTTACCCAACGAATACGGAGTCCCAATACCCTTATAAAAATCTGTTCAAGCTTAGGAAAGGTTTCCCGCATCGATCCCGTCACTTTGGAGGGCACTCTGTCTTCGTTCACCCAGGTTTGCGTCCTCATTGACCCATCTTGCCCCCTTCAGAATCCATCGAGATCTCCTCCTCCAGTGGTAAGTGGACTCAAAAAGTGGAATATGAGACGATTTCCAAGGCCTGTTTCCGGTGTAAACAGCATGGGCACTTTCAGCGCACTTTGCCCGCTTCTCCCCGACTCTAACCCTGCACCCAGCCCCTCGACAGGCCTCCCCTGCATTACGGTTCTTCCCACCTCTCCCCCTCGCCCCCTCCCCCCATCCAGACCTTGTGTTTTGGGCTCTCATCCGAGTTCAGTTTCTGCTCTCGCCTCCTCCGCCCTCTCACCCGACACCCTCTCTGGTTCGAGAAACGGCCTCAGTGGTGAAAGAATCCTCACGTATTCTCTCCTTATTTTAGGAAGGCATTGCTTCAGGCCATGGTCGGGACTCCACCTCTTTGAAAGCATGGGTTGATGCTCGTGATAGGATCGTTTCGGAAGGCTACCAGGAAGATGCTCCCCTTTCTCCCTGTCCAGGAATCAATTCAGGCTCCTGATGTTGTTCATGGACTCTTCCCTCCTGAAGGGGCTCTTCTCCCCCCCCCCCCTGCTCAGGGTGGATTGTGGTCCCAAATTCCTGGTGGGTGACCCTCCAAGTCCACCCTTTCTCGGAAAGAGATTGCCGCAGGTAAGCAGCTGCAGCTCAAGTCTTACTTCCCCCTTCCAGTAGAAGAGGCCAGTCCTCTTCGAAGAAAATATGAAAATTCTATCGTGGAATGTCTCGGGGCCTGCATGCCTCGGACAAACAGCGCCTGCTAAAGCGCTACGTCAAAGAATACGCCTTCGATATTTGTGTGATCCAAGAAACTAAAATGACCAGCGAGGCATGTCTTTCAGGTTGGTTCCGCTCCTGGAAAGGGTGGGAAGGTTCTTTCGTGTCTTCCTCGGGTGCCTTTGGTGGACTTGGCCTCCTCTGGAAATCCAGTTCCTGCCTTTCTTCCCTTCTTTCCTTCGGAACTGGTTTCAGTGGGCTGAAATCAAAGTCAAACACACGGAGGTCTCTTTTCTGCTCTGCAACATATATGGCCCCTCTTCTCCAGCTAGTAAATGGGAGCTTTGGAACAAACTGTCTGAGGTTCTCAGCTCTTCCTCATTGAAGGTAATCCTGGTAGGTGACTTCAATGCCTCCCTCTTCGAGCATGACAAGCGTGGTGGGCTTCATTGGCAACCGCGGGCCCAAGCGGACTTCATCAACTTCGTGGCGCGGCATCACCTTTTCGACGTCGAACCAGCTCTGGCTGGTTTGCCGGAATAATCATCGAAAGCGAGGTTGGGTAATCAACTGTCATCGACTCGATCGGTTCTTGGTATCGGAAGATTGGCTCTGCAGAATCTCCTACTTTCAGCTCATTCCTCCTCTATCGAGTTCGAGACCATTTCCTATTGCTTTCAATGTTCTGTTTGACATGTCGCCGTGCGTCGATCCCCCTTCAAGTTTGAATCTATGTGGATGCTTGACGCCTCTTTAAGGGACTTAGTAAAATCCTGGTGGTGCTCTTTTTCGGTCAAAGGCACCAAGATGTTCATCCTCTCTCGTAAGCTCTCTCTGCTAAAAAGTAAGTTGCAGGAATGGAACATTTCCACCTTCAAAAACATTTTCCGTGAAAAGGAACGGGTTGAAAAGGATCTCAAGTCTCTAAACGACCAGGTTCTCCTCAAAGGTATGGATCAAGTTAGCTATTCCAGAGAAAAATCCCTTCTCAAAGAATTGGGCACCCTCTTGCTCAAGGAAGAATCCTTCTGGCGCCAAAAATCGAGAGAGAACTGGCTGAAAGACGGGGACAAAAATACCAAATTCTTCCATGCCTCGGTGAAAGCAAGAAGGAACCTCAGTTACATCTCCTCCCTGAAACGTGAGGATAACACGGTGGCCAACACTCAAGATCACATCAAAATGAAGCCATCTCTTACTTCCAGAAGTTGCTTAATGAGGAGTTGTGCTCCTCCCTGAAAGATCAAAACCCCTTCTGGCACAGATTCAACCTATGATATCAGTGGAGGAAAATATCATGGCTCTCTCCCCTTTCTCGCATGAGGATATCTATCACATTGTCTTCTCTATGGATAGGGAAAAGGCACCGGGCCCCGATGGCTTCCCTGGCGGCCTTCTATCAGGACTTTTGGAATGTCGTCGGGGAAGATGTTTGGCTTGCTGTTGAGGAATCGAGGTGCTCTAGGAAAATTCTTGGCAACTTAAATCACACCTTCATTTTCCTTTTTCCCAAATCCTCCCCGGCTGAGAAGCTTGATGATTTCATCCCATCTCTCTTTGCAATGTCACCTACAAAATAATTTCCAAAACCCTTTCCTCGCACTTGAGCCCTCCTCAACAAACCGATTACCCGAAACAAAGTGGTTTCATCCTTGCAGTCCATCTTGGAAGGCATCATCATTTCCATGAGCTCATGCATTCCCTTCATCAATCATCTAGGCCGGGTATGCTCATTAAGCTCGATTTCAACAAGGCCTATGAAAGGATTAACTCAGCATTTTTGCTCTACTCCTTGCAAAGAATGGGCTTTACAATTCACTTCTGCAATTGGATTTTTAATTACATCTCTTGGCTCACTTCTTTGTGCTCATTAATGGATTAGGTGAAGGTTTCTTCAAGAGCAGTAGTAGGGGTTCGGCAAGAGACCCCTATCCTCCTTCCTTTTTCTTCTGGTCGTGGGAAGCTCGAGTCGATCCATCAAAACACGCCCGGCCTCGGCTCGCTTACAGTCTTCACATCACTTCCTCTCGCACCGGCCTCCCACCTTCAATTCACAGATGACACCTTCCTCTTCGGTGTGGCTACCATGCAGGAAGTCGTCTCCTTAGATAACATTCTTTCATCCTACTCCATGGCCGCTGGACAGGTTATAAATTTTAGAAAATCCATCATCTTCTTCTTTAACATTCCTCCCCGTCTTCAACGTCGTTTGAGGGATGTTCTCGGTTTTGAAATTTGCATCCTCCCCCAGAAATATCTGGGTATCCCCTCTTCCTGGGCAAAGGAAAATCCTCTCTTTGGGACGACTTGGTGAACTCGATCATCTGGAGACTTCAATCTTGGAAAGGAAAGTGGCTTTCCTTCACCGGGCGTGTTCTTCTTATCAAATCAGTCCTAAGCACCATGCCCATCTACATGCTTTCAGTATTTTCCTTTCCAAAATATGTTGTAAGTAAGTTGGAAAAATTATTCAGAACCTTCCTTTAGCAAGGCTCAAGCGAAGATCGCAAATTCCATCTAGTTAAATGGGATTCCCTTAAAATCGAAAGAGTTCGGCGGCTTGGGCATCATGGATCTAACCCTCCAGAATCAAGCTATGGGAGCCAAATTGGTATGGAATTTCCTTACCGACCCCACTAAGCTTGTTAATCAAGTCCTGTCCCACAAGTACCTTTCGGCTGAACGTCATGATCATCTTCTCACCTGCGCTGACCTCCCCAAAGGGTCCCATATCTAGAACTTCATGTGGAACAGTTGCTCGCTCATCACCAACTCGATCTCGTGGTTCATCAACAATGGAACCTCCGCCAACTTTTGGGAGGATTATTAGAATGGCCAAATGTCGCTCAACCTCAACCCCTCCCTCAACAGGATCATGCATCTCTCCAAGCTCTCCTGGGGTGATACGGTGTCATGTTACGGTTCCCGAACCCGGATGGCTCTCCCACTTGGGTGTGGAAGGACGTCACACAACTTGGGGCCTCCGAAGCGGAAGCCATGGCCTTTCGCCAAGCTCTTTCTTCTAGGCGGGTTACTCTCTCGGCCTCAAGAGGACAGCCTTATTTGGCTCGGGTCCCCTTGGTCGTTACTCGACCAAAGTCAGCCTACTCCCTTCTCTCTTCCCCTTGGCGAGGTTCCTTTCCTAGCTTGAGTTGTGCTAGAAATTTGTTCTTCTTCCCAAAGTGGCCCACTTTGAGTGGTTGGTCTTCCACGAGAAAATTCTCACCCAACTCGTAGATGCTCCGGGGCTATCCTGGCCCATCCAAATGTGTGCTCTACAATGCTGCGGAGGAAGACGTGGATCACCTTCTCCTCTTCTGCTCGTTTGCCAATTTGGGATGGTCGTGGCTCCTCAATAAGCTCAATCTCACTGGGTCCATTGCAAAAGCATAAAATACAACCTCCTTGAGTTAGCCCACTAAGGGCAAACAAAGTTCCCTCAGCTCTATCTGGACCATCGCTCCCTTCTTCCTTCTTTGGCATCTTTGGTGGGAACGTAATCTTCACCTTTTTCGGGACCAGTCCTCCGATATTCATAGTTTCCTAATCAAGCTCGAGGTTGCTATCTCTGAGAATGTGAGCCTTCACAGTGCTAATAATCTTGCCTTCTCCTTCAGAGACATAGCCATCCGTAATTCTTGGCCCCTGATAAAAATCCCATCCCCCGAATCCGGGTTAAGCACGATCTCAATGCCTTGGCAAAGTCTCTGATCCGAAAATTCACAAGATGGAAACCACCACCTCTGGGTGCCATTAAACTCAACTTCGGCGGGGCTTCCAAGGGCAATGGGAAAATCAGGGGCAGGTGCATCCTCTAAAATGACATGGGCATACTTGTATGCCTGCTACTGGCTCTTTCACTCCCGGATGGTACTTGCAACCAAGCAAAGGCCTCGGCCCTTTTAGAAGGTGTGAAGCTCGTGAGTCGGTCAGATGTGATTCACTATACATCGAAGGTGACTCTCAAGTCATCATTCAAGCCGTCATCAAAGGTAAACCATCTTCCTGGCTGTTAGGCCCATGCATCAACAACATCCTATTCTGGCTCAGCAAAGTACGCACATGGTGCATTTCCCACACATACCGAGAGGTGAATTCCATCACATCGATCACCTTGAAAATCATGCCATCGATTGTCCCTCCTCCTCTACAAAAATCTCCAGTGAATCATCTACATGGCCTGGTCTGGCTGATCTAATCTTTCGTGATGGGTGAGGAAATCACGTATGATGCAGGGTATTTTCAGCTCCCTCCTATATCTTTGGGTCCGGCTTCCTGTTCTCCATGCTTCCTTCTTCACTGTGCAATGTCTTTCATCGGGTTCCCCTTCATCTCCTTCGCGGGACCGAACCACAAGTGCCTCGGTGGATGCTATTGATCGGTACAAGCTCTCGCATGTCTTCCAATACAATTCTTACTTGGAAGCGGAGGCCATTGAACACATTCTTGGTGATGTTTATCGTTCCCCTTCCCGGTGGCCCCGCACTTTCCCTAACACATCGCTGCCGCTTTCATTTCCTTCTACCTCCCGATCCACCCCGTCCGCGTGAGAGTGTAACTCATCGTTGAAGATCTTATCTACGTTGGGCATCGTATCGGACTCCGAGATGAATTGTATAATTTCGTAATGTCGATCCTCTACTTTTGGATTGAGGAAGTTGATGAGTGGGCGATCAGCTCGGGCCGTGGCATTTAGTGGCTCGGCGGGAAGTACTGGGACCTACTTCATGTTGTTGAAAGTTTCGACTTGTTGTTCCACCATGGTCACCTTGACCGTAACCTACTTCCCGTGGTGGATATTCACGCCACCCAATTCCCTGTTCATTCTAACGTATACCATCTTAATGAGCTTCGCATGCGTGCAGATCTTCTGCGGTCTTCCTGTTCCTTCTCCACGCCGCCTCCAATCGCTAAGGTGCTTCTTCTCTGGAGCAACTCTCGTGCTCGGCGTTGTTCCCTGCCCTGGTGTTGTCTTTCTCACCTTTAGCCCCCTCCTCTCTCGGGCTCTTTGCTCACTTCTTCTCCTCCCCTCGCTATCCTCCTATCTTTTTCTTCTCGGATCCATTTTTCTTTGTATTGGTGGATTCCCTCCACCCCCAGTTCATAGCTCCGATCAAAAGCATTTAATAATCAAAAATATATATTATAATATGTGAAGCATATAATATAATATTTAATATTTTATAATATTTGACTTTATTTTTATTTTTTTAAAAGAATGTAAATCATACTATTTAAGAAATAAATTTAGTAGTTATTAATTTATCTTCAAATACAATATTTTAGAATGTTTTATTCTTTTTTGTAATTGAAGGTAGAACTACAATGATTCTTAGTAACTTGACTTTCCAAGTCTAAAAGAAAATTTAGAAACTTTTTAATACTAAAAGCATGCCATATCTTTGGAGTTTCTTTTAAAATATTGTTACATATTATTTCTTATTTCATTAATTTACCATTTAGATTTCATTCGAATTACTTTATAATGGATGAAAATTAGAATTTATGTAAGACTAATTGTTGTTTTCTTAAGTCACATTGGCACTTATTAAATTTGAAGCATTTTCATTTGTATATATTAGGCAAGGTTTTCATGATCAACTGTCACTCTTTCATTGAATTTTCCACTACTACCAATGTTATCATCCAAGTTTGAACATACGACCTGAAAATGAACTTGTAGTGATTACCAAGTCGGCCCGATCGATAAATAGATGATAATGTTAATCAATATTTGAGTGGCATCCATTGGTGTACCACACATGGGTCAATTTTTACATCACAGAGTCTCCTTTTTCACCCTTGTAGATAGGGAAACTTGTATATGTTTGAATTCCACACTCTGCATATGTTAGAAACTGAAACTCTACATGTAGGTTTCCTTCTATTGCTAATTTCATACATATTTACTATTAGGGTTTTTCTCTAACAATTAAAGTAATTATTAGGGTTTACCTCATCAATAACCTTGATGACATCATCCATCAACAACCACCAGCTCAAAATCTTGACCATTCATTTCCCAATTCAAATGTGTATTTCCTTTGCGTGTGTTAAACATAACCACTAATACTCCCATTTCGAAAAATAGAAAAATTATTATTTACATGTGCTCATGGTGTTGGACATATGTCATTATTTTTTTCATTAATGTCAAGGTATCTTGGTGTTCATAGGAGAGAGAATTATGTTGTTGATGATTCATTGATGTCACAAGGTGTTGTATTGGTCATATAGCATGGTATCTTTGAGCATATGCATGGTTTAGTGCACAGTTCAACTTGTATGAACTAGTGAGTGAGATTTAAAGGTGGTCAAAGGTTTATATGGTGTATAACATGCTCAAAGAGATGTGGCGAGGTGTATGAGTGTTTCTACAAGATGGAGAACATGTCAAGATTCATGAATCATGTGTTGGTACAAGTTATTATAGGCCTAGTCTTAGACCTAGTGTAAGCTAGATGGTATGGTATGGTATGGTATGTGCAGTGTTTTAAAATTATATAGAATAAGAAGGTGCATACTTTTTTGAGCATGTGAGGAGTGTTTTAAAATTATATAGAATATGACATTTTCAAGTATGTATAGTGCAATGGTATGGTATGTGACGAATGTTTTAAAATTATATAGAATATGTGGAAGGTGTACAATGTCAATTTTCAAGTATGTATAGTGCACATTCAAGGTCCTTAGAGGCAAGTGCAAGAAGAAGAGGCAAGAAAGCATGGATAAGACAATCAAGAAGTCACTCGACTCGTTTCCTCCCCACCCGACTCTTCGATGGGACATCACCCTTATTATCCTAGCAATCTCTCTTTCTTTGAATGGTCATTTATCTATAATAACACTTCAAAGAGGGGGAAAATGTAGACATATAAAATGTCGATATAATTAACAAATAAATAAAATACCTACTAAACATTATTAATTCTTAATATATTCCCCCACCTTTATTACTAACTCATTTTCCCACAATTCCCATTTTAACTTTATAATAATTAGTCACAAGATTGATTTTATTAACCTCTTTCCTAACCTCCTTTAAAAATTTCTAGGAATTTATAATTCCTTCTCACCTACCCACCTACCCTATACCTAGCCTCTCCATGCAATCACATCCTTAGTCATCTCTTAATCTAATACAACCCTAAATTACTAATATCCTCTAACTCTAAATCTAGATGCTTCTTTTTCTAGAAGCCTCTCTAAAATTCTCCCTCCATTGAATTTTAAATTCAATGGAAGCTTCTCAAAAAATCTAGAATTCTCCATTCTAGACATTTCTAAACCTCTCCTTAATCCTAACCATTGATCTTCATCCCACTTGGATCAATCCTCACCCTCCATTTCTTATCCCACAAGCTATAAATTGACATGCCACCCTCCATGGAAGCCAACTCTTAAAACTCATAGCTAAGTGTTATCAAAATTTCTAAAGAGCTCTCCAACATCCATCAAGCATTCATAGTGAAAATATTCAATTTTCAAAGGGGAGGTGCTGCCCATTTGTGTCCATAAAATATGAAGCAAGCAAATCCAATCAAGCATCTTGAGTAAAACAAAAACATCAAGGGAGATATCTTCATTGGTAAGTTGCAAGTAATTACATTCTCTTCCCCTCCCATCTCGCTCAATCTGAGGTAGTGTTAGGGACTGTTAGATTTAGGAATTAATTTAGTTTGGTTTCTAACTTGAATGTGCATTTAACCACTCTTTTACATCTACAGCCTCCAACTAATAATCTTCTACTAATCGCTAGCTTTATGAATGAACTTAATGTTGTCTTGATTCATGAAACTCCCAATAGAATTGGACTAGAGAGCTTAATAGAAATTGGAATAAAAGACCATGCTTATATTTCACAAGGAAATTCATCCACCGGTGATTTATCATCATCTAGGCACAAGAGAGAAGTAAAGCTCATCCAAAGAAAGAGGAGACCATTAATAGAAAGAGGTCCAAAGGTCCTTCCCTTGTCTTAACTAAAATGGTTGTGATTTCAATCACCTTTGTATATTTAAAATAATTAACATAGAAAATAGTTCTTAAATATAAATTTAGCACAAACTTAATAAATGAAATTCATATCACTTAAAGATATCTGGTGATTCAAGGGTATTAAAGAATACCCTTAATTCATCTAATTATTCAATTGATAAGGTTATATTATTAGAATGAAAATATTTTTTTCCATGTACCTTACTTACTCATTTTTCAATTACAATTTTATTTACCCCTTTTAGAGAGAATATATATAAGCTCAATTTTTTTTAATATGCAAGAAAGAAGAGGAGCAGTCACCTTATATATGTTAAGCTTTATTCATTTATCAATAGTTCGATAAGATGGGAAATAATAGCTTGGAGCATACTCAATTCTAGTTTTCTACCATCTTATTAGGTCCTTGGTTAAGAATCTAGATTTATTTATTAAAAAAATTATAATTTAACTAAAATGCAATTTTAAAGTATTTACTTTTAAAACTAGGGTTCACCTTTGTTTTATATTAAAATAATTAATCTCTCTAATACAAAATAGATTCTTAAATATAAACCCTTTTTAGTCACAAATATTAATAAATTACTTTTAAAACCTCAATATGAAATTGGATATCATATCACTTGAAGATATCATAGCGGTGAAACTTAAACCCAAGACAAATTAAATTATTTGGGTAAGCCCATTGGTTTTTCATAAAATTACAAGGACAATAGTTTAGATTTGTAGAAATTTGGTTGAAAGAAAGTAAGGGTAGAGAATTCATAAGCTACTATTGATCTTTATATCAATCCTTCTCTATTTTTTCTTGAATCATAAGTAGGTCGAGATCTATGACCTAAAGGTTAACAACCGATATTGAGCGAAACAAAAATTAAGCCTCCAGTCACATGTTTTCTAAACATGGTGGTTTTAGTAATAATAGCAAGAGAACTTTTAAGCACATTTCATCCATGGAGGTGGAGCCATAAATATTCCCCCGATAGTAAGGGATTTCTCAATGCTCTCAAGTAAATTCCATGTCTAGTTCAATTGCATAGCTTGAGCCAAAGATTCAATATTACCACCCTACTCAACCTCTCCATTTGGATAAAAATTGATGGTCTACATTGAGTAGCATATTTTATGACTTTCGATATAAATAATTGTACTTTTTATTGGTCTCACCAAAAAAATTAGGTGATATTTTTATATACAAGATTATTTATAAAAAGAGGGCTATATGGCAGCACGCCCCAAAACTTTAGAACAATCTAAGTGAGAACTTTTATTCATGTTGTATAAGAAAAATCTATCTTGAAGGAAATAGAAATTCTTAAATATCATGTAGGTTTGTCACATTAAAAAATTTATTGACCTATACTGAAAATGGATTACTATACAAGTCATAATGTAATGTATTATTATCAATATAGTAATCTATCTTGATTGTGTATCAATAAGCTATCATGTATAAACCTAAGATATTTTTTAGAAACATAAAAATAGAAATAATCAATTTTAAATAAAAGTTTACAAATTTGGAATGAAATGGTATATATATAAAGATACAATGACACCCAAATACTCCCCATTACCAATATGTACAAATTGTGTGCATGAATGTTCGAAGTCGAAAGTTGAAGACCAAAATTTTAATCCCCTAAATACTCATTCATTCTACCATTTCCTTTCTTAGTATGTCAAATCATCATCTCCCCGCTAAATGAAATCCCTCATTAGTCGATTCTGATCCTCCATCAATCATTTTTCTTTATCAAATCCTTCATTAATCAAGGTGCATGGAAGCTTCATATTAACATTGAAGAATAAGCTCGCTCCAATACCTAAGAGGGGTCTTACATAGAGGGCAGCATTGAGGCCAATGAATTCCTTTCACCTAAGAGCTCCATACTTCTTCTTTTTCTTACTTGATCTTCAAGCCTTGAACATTAGTGAGATCCACCTACAATCCTTATACCCCCGATTACAAGCTTAATTTGAGTTCATATGTATCTTCATTCTTCATGAGAAAAAATGTGGTGATCTACTTTTACACCTAACTTGCTTATGTGGCTCAAATGAAGCATGTGAGATAAATGAAGAAGGTTGAAGAATAAAGTATGAAGAAGGAGATGGTGCTAAGATTTTAGAGCACTTGAGAAGATATTGTAATGTTCAAACTTCTAACAGAGAAGTTGTTTTGCTACAGGACAAGTGCTTTTCGTTGAAGGAAAGGTCAAAAGTCATGTGAACCGTTACAAAGTTTCTTTCAAAGGTTTGAATGGAATATCATGAGTTATTACTACTAGATGTCAGAGATTTTAAGAGACTCCTTTTACATTAGTTGTCGTCAAAGAATATTTAAAAATCCTGCAGATCGAAAGACATAATGAAACCTATCAAGTGTGCATAAGACAAAGTTGAGGAAGTTTAGTGGAAAAACCAGTTATCTTCATGTACGAGTAGTTAAGGGAGTAAGGTGAAGAGTCTTTGAAGATGAAGGGGAAAATTCTTTGGAGGATTATGTTGGTTTCTCATAAAGCTTATTTTTCTGAGCATGAAGTTGTTTTTGTTGTAGAGAGAAGAATGATGGTGTGCTAATTTGTGGAGAAAGGCACAACATGAAGGGAAGAGGTGAAACGATGATCACATGGTGTTTATGTAAGCAAATAAGGTGAAGGTGATCAAAATTTATTGATGAAATTATGAGTTGTAGCTCAGTAATTTAGGAGTGTGCTTCCTTGTAAGTAGGTGCTTGCAAAATAGCAATCAAGTGGGTGTTTGGCCTTGTATTGAAGTAGGTGCTTCAAAATTGGAGTGGGTGCTTCAAGGTGAGTGGGTGCTCACCACATGGTGAGATCATTGTAATTGTTACATGACATTTGTCCCTGATATTACTCGATTTTAGTGGGTTTTCTCCCTTATTGGGTTTCCCACCTTAATTCTTGTGTCCTCATGTGTTTGTTGTTTCTTCTTCCATGATAGCATGCTTTGATCAGTTCATTGTTTGAAAGGATACTTAATGAATGTTGTATTGATTGCTAAGTTCAAATTCACAAGTTTTAGAAGGCACTGATTCACCCCCTCCCCCTCTCAGTGCTTGAATGTTTAACAAACTTGATTGTAGAACGTGATGCCGAGGTGCAAGAAACACATCACATGTTATTAAAATTTCCATTAGTTCACCGTAATCAAACATTTATGACTTTGAACATCAATCGCATGGTGTTATTAATTTTTATGAAATTTTTAACTTTTTTATGAAGATTAATTTTTAATTATTAATTTCTATTAATTTTTATTTTATTATTGATATTTAATTTTTTTCTTTTTATTAATTTTAATTTCTAATTTATTTATTTTTACCTTATTTTGATTTTTTATTTTTATTTTTATTTTATTTTTTCCAATTTTTATTAATTTTTATTATTATTATTTATAATATTATAATAAACTTATTATAATTTATAGATTATTTATAACTTATTATATTATAAATTATATATAATTTATAATTTATAATAAATTTATTACATTACTACATTATATTAAAAATGAAATAAAAATTACTACATTCGAAATGATAGAAATAAGGTGATTACATGCTAACTAAAGGTAATGTTACCCTCTAAAATAAATCAATAGGAGTAAATAAAAATATTGTTGAAATAATTTTATTTAGAATTTAACATTAAGTACTTACATACATGCACCAATTAATGCATCTTCATTTTTTTTTGTAAACGAGTTTTAAGGAAAGAGTAGTTCTACTTAAAAGAGTTGTTTCATTATGTATGTGGGACAACGAGGAGAAGCCCAAGGATGGTTGGTTGTGTTAATTAGATATTAGTGTATTTTAATATATTGTTTTAATTTTGATTTGTGAATGAATTAAAGATTTTAATGATGTCCACAAGGCCAAACACCTATGGGACCCGAAAAATAAAACTAAGCTACCAAATACACCCAAGAAACTCGGCCTAAAATTACTACTTATACTTTTTCTCTATTTTTTGCTAATCTTAAGCCTTTTATTATGTATTTTAGTCAAGATATCTGTTGTTTTTGTAATCTTATCATCTTCAAACAAGGTTGTGAGAGCTTGTTTTTAAAAAATCAACATAGTTACTCTGAATGTCCTCATATGCTACACACTCCATTAGGAAATGTCATTTTGTTTCCACAGAACTTGACTTGTAAAACCGAAAACTCTTTCAAACCATTCCTCTTTCGGTGTTGTTCATCTTCATGTTCACATCTGATATGATGTGAACTAGTTTTCAACTAGGCAATTAACATTTTAGCTTTCCACTTTATTTCCGCCTCCATATAGTACTTTCCACTTTTTTTCTTCCCAGTTATTTCATCCACATGGAATTTTGAATTTCTCTCTCACATACTTTTTGATATCCCCATTAGTGTTAGGACACTCTTGCATACTAATTCCCCATGTCTTCATCCACTTTTCATTTTGCTTCATCTAAGTGCACTTACTTGTATTCAACTTTTCTTCCACTTCCTTATAAGTATTTATAAATGGAAGAGCCTATCTATTATGTATGTTTGTATAATTTAAATTGATAGACAAAAAATATTTTTCATAAATCACTATTACATCACGATGATTGTTATTGAAAAGAACACATACCATATTATTTTAAAATTGAGCATGTACCTAAATGATAAGACATGAGCATTATGAAGGAAAGGTGAAATTGAGATTAGATGATAAAGCAAAATTTTTTTAACCTATTTACAATCAACAGATAATATATTTATTTATTTTGTATTTAACACTCATGTATCTTACAAAATCTACCATAGGTATCACTCGAACCACAACCCACAACCCATTCGATTTTGATACTTTTTTAAAATTGGTAATAATAGTAAAGTGAGGCAACTTTGTCAATGAAAAGTATTACACACCATTGAATGACTATTGATTCAATGGTGAAGATGTTTGGCTCTTAAAGAGCCCATCGTGGTTCAATTCTCGTTGCAAGTGAAGTCAAGAGATGCACCGTAGTAAGGGATGGATGCCCTCAATTTTGGTCTCTTAGCCTAAAAAATCTACCCACTCCACCGTAGGCAAAGGCGGTCCCAGGACCTACAAGATTTCAATAAAAAAGTAACACACACCCCGACAAAAAGTCTTTAAAAAACCTGCGGTAGAAATAATGCAATGAATATGTATCATACTTGCCAAAACATGTACAAGCTGCAGTAGAAATAATACAATACAGAATCTATTGCCCAAAACAAATGTAATCTCAAAAGCTCTGTCAAAATTACGAATTTTGATTGTATTACATGCAAATTTTCATCTCGAATATGGGTTTACATTTCCTTCCATCAAGAAATTCCTCTACATTTCCCTTCCATTGAAGACTTCATTGGATGGGTTTTTGTTCTGTTGTTGTTGCTTCTTCTTCCAAAAAATGAATAATGGCCATCCCCACAACAATCATGAGAGTAAAACCTTCGGGTATCTTGACCAGATTTGTCTCCCGAGATAATATGCCTCCATATATCATCATATGTGAGAATTGTATTAATTCACTGTAGTTCCCACTTCCCTTCGACACTTTTGATATTGATCATGATACTGTTGACTATATTATGGACATTATTATAGTTTTGATTTAGTATGGTGTTAGATGTCAGATCATGGATTATTGTTGACTCTAATTCATATATGATGCATGATGATTGTTAGAGACATTTTATATAGATGTTGACATGTTGTTGGACATGGTTATATATATATATATATATATATATGGATGTTGTTAGGACATGTGATATTTGGATATATTGAGTAGACCGAGAAAATTGAATTTAAAATTGATGATTATATAGTTGCTGATGAAATTGTAAGTGATATTGTTGATTGTCTGGATGTTGTTGTGATTCATATATATATTGATGATTTTGAAATTATATTATATTCATTTGGATGTTCTAATATGGCCACGAGGCTGAAGGGGTATTTGTATTGTGCAGGTTAAAAATATCACAACAAACATCAGGGGATTGGAGACCAACCACATTGGAATTCTAGATGAATTCAATAAGGTCACCATGGAAACTTGTATTGTTTGTGTGTGTGTGTTTGATTGTTAGGGATTCCCATGGGGGGATCACCTTTAAATGTGACCAAGGGTTATGTGTATTTATTTATTTGGTTCCTTTTTATTGATGTTTGTATGTGTTTATTAAGTGATGTGTTTACCCCTTTCATTATTTATTAATTGTGGTAAATTAATGTGAGTAAACATGTTAAAATTAATTAATTAAAATATGTCATAAGAAAGTAATTAATAGATTTTTGGCCTTAAAGTGTTTAAAGTGTTGTAAGTGATGTGTAAGAGATGTGTAAATTAATTTTGGAGTATGAAACACTCCACCTCCTTTTGAAATTTGAATTTTTCCTTGGAGGCTTGTGGGAAAAGTTAAACTTGTCCCATACTTCTTAAATTTGCATGCCAACCTTACCTATGGTTGGAGGTTTAAATCTAGCCATCATTATGCACTTTTGTAAGTCAAGTTGTATGTTTTAATTGCACTTTCTTACATGTTTTCAATTTCAGTCCTTATGGGGTGTGGGCTTGATTTGAGTGTGTAAGTAAAATTGTCATTTATTCACCTACTTAATTATTGTGCCTTGGAGATTGAAGTTGACTTATGAGTTGGAGTTGAGGATGTGTGATGTGGCATCCCACATGGATCCACCTCATCCTCTTCTCTTTCCTCTTCTATATATTCAAATTCCTTGGCTTGTTTTGGGGTTACTTCACCTTGCATTGCTTCATTTTGGGTGACTTCTTTTGGTTTTGGGAGCTCTTACAATTTTTGGAGAAAGTTGGAGATTGTTGAATGCTTGTGGATTATTGATCTTGGATTGTTTTACATTGGAAAGCTTGTTGTTTGAACTTTGGAACAAACTCCATCATGGAGAGGTAGGAGCTTCACTCTTTAAAATGATCCTCTCTTATTTATGCATATGTAAATGTTGTGAATGTTTTGATATTACTTGTTGGCTAGTTGGGTAGATGGCCTAGGTATGGGGATTCTTGTGGGGAGGCATAAGTGTTTTGGGGAGGTATAAGTGTGGAGGGAGTTGGGATTTGGGTTCCACCTTGAAAAGAAATAGCTTGCATTTCTTTACTCGTTATGGGGTGCCATAAGAGGTTGGGGAGGCATAAGGAAATGTGAGGTATAAGGGGTACTTGGGGGAGGCATAAGGGCATGTCAGGGATTTGAATTGATATATTTTGGTATTCTACTTTTAGGTGGTGATACCCATTTCCCCTTTGGGAGGCATAAGTAGCTTCCCCATAGTTCTTTCTCCTTTGGGCTTGCATGATGAAGCCTAAGTTTTGTTTGTTGTTTTCATGTGGTTGCAAACTACATTAGGTTTTGGACTGTGTTTTAAATGTGAAATTTTCATGTGTGTTTGTGGAAGCTTGTTGTTGTCATGAGTTGAATCACATCTTCCATTGCTTTGTGGTTGGGGCTCGGGGGCCAATGAAGAAGGATGGCTTCTCCTTGTCATTGGATGTCTTGGTTGGGTGGAGAGCATTTCCTTTCCCCTACTCTTGTTGTGATCAGAATTGGAAGAATGATAAATCTACATGTTGTTGTTTAAGGAGCAAAGGAAAATGAAATAAAACAGTTGACAGTCCCTTGTTGAGATAAATCTTATTGTAACCTTCCCACTTGAAGTGGATGAACTTGTATATGTTTTTTAATGGAAATATGTTGTATTGAATACGAAATTTGTAAGATTGAAATGTGAAAGAGATATACTCCATTTCTATTCTTTTGAAAGAAATAATTGTATTTTGTATGATGAATTTGAAGAATGAAAGAAAGAAGTTGTAAGTTGTCTTTTGGGAACCAATAAATGATTGTATTACCTTTCTCAAATTGCATTGTGGTATTGAATCTGATCATTTAAATGTATTTGAAATCTCTGTTTGAAAGGAAGAAATGCGTGTGAGGAAAACACAGAGCTCTGTCTTTTGAAATGTGTAAAATTAGAAATCAGAATTGCATTTTGGTTTTGAATAGTTTGATTTGAATCAACTAAATGTATTAGATTGGAATTGGAACGTATCCTAATACTTGGAAGAAGAAAATGGAAAATAGATCCTTTCGAATTAGATCTCTGTTAGACATTTTCAAACTGGAAAATAATTATCAGAAAATGTATAGAACGACCCTGCAGACTAGGAAAGACATTTGAAACATTAATACAAGCTAAGAAAGATCAAAATGATCCCACACAAACTATAATACTTAAGAAATTTTCATAGAACCTTTCAAAATCGGGCTCAAACAATTTCTCAGTCATTTTTGCTGTTAAATTGGGGAAATTCGAATTGATCTTCAATCAAACAATTTAACCCTTGAAATCTATTCTAAAATATTCCAAGTAAAATCCTCCATGCCTGTTTGGCAAGTGGAAAAAGAATTAATGACAAATTTGAACAAAATTGATAAGTTAAAAATACCAGTTCACTTTCTAAGTGATAGAAAGACGTTTTCTCAAAATTGACCATTTAAAATTTATCAAAATCAAATTCCTAAGGTTTATGTGCAAAGAGGATGTCGAGAGCTTTCCAGAAAGTCCTTGTTTTCCAAAACCGAGTTCCCAATCAAAAGTTATGGCCTTCTGAAGTTTTTACTTCATTTCGGGTTCAAAGTAATCTAACTAACAAATTTAATTATTAAAATATTCTTGGGCGGACCCGTGGGCTAAAACTTTACTTTTACGCTTTTGTCCAAAAGGCGCAAAGTCATGAATTTTCCTCCCGCTCCGCCAACCCGCAAGCCTTCTTTTTGTCTAAAAATGATCTAAGTCCAAAAAGTTAATTTGGCAATTTTTCCTCCGTGGTGCCGCAGCCAATCATTGATCGACACGTGGCTTCGTTGGGCATCAACGGAGGCTCGGATTGATTTTAACCTTAAGCGCTTTCAAAAATAAATTTGGAAAAAATTGTAAGTTTTCCCCGCAGCCCCTTGACCCGCAACCAATCAGGTGTTGCCACGTGGCTTCTTGGGCGTCAGCGGAGGCGGATCCTTTTAAAACCTTAGCTCTTTCAAAAGAAATTTTTGGTAAAATTTCTTAATTTCTTCTCTAACCCGCAGTCAATGGTTGTCTAACACATGACACCTTATGGCGTTGGTGGAGGTGCGGGTTGTTTTAAACCCTTAACGCTCTTCTTGTAAAAAGTCTAAATTTCCTAAGTTTCCTCGCCGGTCCGTTTTCCCTACGTGAATCAGGGTGTGACACGTGGCGCCCTTGGCGTCGGTGGAGGCGTGGATCGTTTGATCCCTTAGCACTTTTCGGCAAAAAAAAGGATAAAACTTAAAATTCTCTGGTGGCCCGACTTTCCACTAGACTTTCCGCTAGAATTTGGAAATGCCGACATGTGTTCCCTTACAGGACTCGCAGGAGCGCGGAGGTAAATTGCGCCTTTTGTCCCAAAAGGGCAAAAGCACTAAATGTCTTCCCCGCTCTGTCGGCCCGCATCTAGGAAAATTTTGCTTCACTACTAGGTCGATCTGATTTTATCCTCTAGTGAAATTTTCTCTCCGAAGTCTGCAGGCTCGAGTTGGGAAAATTTTCCTCCCAGGCCCATAGGCCCGCTCTTGGGAAAATTTTCACCCCAAGTTCTATCGGTCCATAACTTGAGAAATATGAGGAGTTAGGAGGACTTCTTTATATCACCGAAAAGGTGAGGAAATTCCCTACCTAATGGGAATGTTTTCAAGAAGTTTTAATTTCATTAATCATGGGAGAAATCAAATTGAATCTTTAACCGAGTTCTGGGAGTGGGTAAGTAAGAATTTACTCTGATGATTTTAAATATGTATTCTTTTCCCCCACTATAATTAAACCTTTCTCTTGTCTTAGATCTTGTGGAATTAAATACCTTGGGTATTTAATTGTTTTGGTCCCTTAACCCTAAAATTTTAATCAAGGAATATTTAGCTAAAATGTCAATGTAATCAATGATTAAATTAATCCCTAAGGAGATTTGAGCTAGGTGTGGACTTATTACACTTGTTGCTTTATAATGTGGAATTAGTAATTATTATAATGGGAAAATTTATCAGTTGAATTTAATTTTCCTTGAGACTTTGGTCATTAACACTTTAAAAAAATTATTCCATAATTTTCTAACTAAACCTAGGTTGTTCATGGGTCTCAAGTGGGTTGTTTTAGCGGCGTTACAATTACCCACAAACTTCTCCAACTAGAAAGTAAGAATCAGCAAACTCAAATCTTTTGGACTCCATTATTTTTCTTCTTCATCGCCCGCAATTAATCATTAAAAGAAGAAGAGGGAGATCGGAATATAAAGAGATTGTGCGAGTTAGCTTGCTTGTTAAGAAACCAAATGATAGGTATGCTCATCTTTTTCATATTCATCTGTGGAAAAAACTAATGACAGAGATATATCAAGATGTGTTGTTTTGAATGCTCTCTAGCCCGATGTCATGAGTGGCCTAGGCTAAGCTAACCCTGGATTTAAACATGTTTTTAGAGGGGATTTGGCCCACAAAGTAGTCGATGAGGCAAAACTATTCAAGTCATTGACATGCATCATTGAATTCAAAAACAGGTAAAACAACATTAGGAATAGAGATATAATTACCTCGTGGAATACTTTAGAGACAAACTTTGGGGACATTTCGTGGTGGCACCATTGTTCACAAACTCCACTAGGTCCATTCTCGGCATCAATAGTAGGACTTGAAGTGGAGGGGACATTATATAGACAAGCCCGGAGGGTGGAAAACCTTAAAAATTAACAAGAAAAGTACTATCCCGTAGAGCCCAAGGTCACCATGGTATGACATGCCACAGAAACCCTATCCATCACTTTATTTTTGACATTCAAAGAAACACAAAAAGTTACACCATGGATGAATTTTCCTACATTATGGCGTGTAAATTTTTAGGTTTATATGTATATTATCCTTTTGTTTGTGTCAATCTTTAAAGGGTGGAATAGCAATGTGTCTCCTTAGAATGACATGTTTACTTTTGGGTGCCAAAACTAATGCATCATTTTTGCTTACCTCCCCATGTACAACAGCCCATGGATTCATCTTCATTCCTCAAGTTGTCTTGTGAGATGACATCTCCATTTCATATTGCTCTCATTATTTACAACACAATATATTATTTATGGTATCTCTATTTTTCTATTATAGTGTTGTTGATCAAGATTTCATTTATGTTCATGGATATTTTAATTTTTTATAATACAAAGAGCCCAAAGAAAGATGTAGGTTCAACTCGAGGGTGTGGTAGGAAAGGGAAGAAGTTGGAGGGATTTAGATATATGAAAGCTTTCCTATCTATGCGTAGTGGTGAAGTAGAATTTGTGAATCAATCTGTCTTCTCCCCTACTATCATGAGACACCAATATAGTTAGAATTTTTGGTGACAATAATGTCACCCTCCAAAAATATGTATCCATATGTATCACACGGGGTTTGTTTATACTTCTATAAAATTGCAATTATCATGTAGATTTTTATTAAAACAATAAAAAAAAAATTGTTATTAGAAATTTTAAACGCCTAGGGTTCTAAATTTTTGAAATTTATGATGGCTTAGTTATACTTGAAAGTTATCCAAGAAGAAAGGAGTAGAATTTGCAAGTGCATTGTGAAAAAGGATAATTGAATGGTTTTGTTTAGTGATGAACATGGGATGTATTGTTGTAAAGGTGACACTAGTTTTGAGCACAAGTGATCTCGTGATGTGATTTTTGAAAAGTTTATTTCTAAAAAAATTTAGAAGTTGTTCTCATTATTTGAAAAAAATCTTTCCTTCAAGGATTTCATTACTTAGGTGGACGGGTATTTCTTAATTTGTTTGATTGAATATTTTTAGTGTTATTTCTTTTAATAGGACATCGTAGCTCCTTTGGAATATGACAATGGATTTCTTTAAAGGCCCATCTACACAAGTTTTAACTTTACCAATTTATAAGTATTAATCAAGCATTTTTTTGTATCATTGATAATCTATAATGGAACTTTTTTCAATTACTCTTCTATATCTTGTTCTTGAATGTTGAATGTTATATTTTTGTGTGTCTAGGATTCTAGTCCCCGAATTTGAATCTATAGTTTACTACTCTCAATTAATCGAAAAAAAAAAAAAAAAATCTTTAAATTTTGAAACTTCTACAAAACCATAAAGATATCAACACATTTATTATACTTCAAATATGATAGAAGATAGAGTTCAAATGACCAAATTATTTTCTCTAAATGTTTTCATCTTCAAAAGAGTGAGTTATGTCTAAAATGTAATTCAAAAATACAAAAAAAGGGAGGTAGACATAAATGTGTTTCTTTTAGAGTCTAAAATTCACACAATCTCTTTGCACATTCACTTTCAACCTCCAAACACAACTTTCATAAAATTCTAATAAAATATGAAAATGTATAAATTTTATGTCAACTATAGATGCAAGCTCAAAAAATCACTCAAGCAAACCCTAAATCTCCTTAAAAACTTTGGTAAAGTCTCATAAAATATAAAAGCAAACAAATTTCCCTAAAATTTTGGTAGACAATATGAAAATGAACAAACCACTCAAACAAACCCTATATATATATATATATAACATTATTTTTATATAAACCTCATTATTGGATTTTAGAAGTCTTTCTACCTATAAGAATCCACATTGGAAATTCCATGAATCAATACCTTATTGTATTGAAAATTTGAAACTTAATGCCTGTTGAATTTATATTAGAATTTTGTATGATAAAGCTATATAGAATTCTCAAAATTAAAATTATATCCAAATTACATATAACAAGTATCAAAATATGTAGTTTTAATTAGCACTAAGATAATAAATATGAAGGAGCTTTCAACATTTTTATTAGGGTATTAGAGTTGTTGGTTGAGATGTGGTTGATACTAAAAGTGAAATTAAAAATTATTAGATTGTTAGTTGGATGTGTGAGACACAAACTACCAAATCAAAAATATTGAAAATGATAGAAATAGGGTGGTTACAGTTAGTATTGGTAACATTTACTTTTAAAAAATTAATAGGAGTAAATATAAATAGTGTTAGAAATAATTTATCATAGAATTGAACATTATAAGTATTTACATGTATATACCAATTAGTGCATCTTTATTGTATTTGAGTTTAAGATTGTTGAACATTATTTATGTGGGACAAAAAGGAGAACCCATAGGATGGTTGGTTGTGTTATTTAGATATAAGTGTATTCTAATATATTTTTTTAATTTTATTTTGTAAGTATTTATATATGGATGATACTATCCGTCACGTATGTTTGTACAATTTAAATTGAGAGGTAAAATATTATTTTTATTAATCTTTATTACATCATTATTGTTTATTTAACGTATTCACAATATAATGAAGGTATTAGCGATTGTTATTGAAAGGAACACACACTAAATTATTTGAAAATTGAGCATGTACCTAGATGATAAGACATGAACATGTCAAGGAAAGGTTGTGACATCTAAATTAGAAAATTGATCATATACCTAAATGATATGACATGAACATGTGAAGGAAAGATTGTGACATTGAAATTAGATGATAACAACATTTTTTTAACCTATTCACAATCGACAGATAATATAATTCACAATCAACAGATAATTATTTATTTTGTGTTTAACACAGATGTATCTTACAAAATCTATCATATGCAAGACTGAACCACAACCTATTCGATTTTGATACATTTTTCAAATTGGTGTAACTAGTAAAGTGAGGCGCCTTTTGTTAATGAAAAGTATCGCACACCCTGACAAAAAGTCTTAAAAAACCCTGCGGTAGAAATAATACAATGAATACACGTATTATACTCGCCAAAACATGTACGACTTTGGTAGAAATTATACAATACAGGAATCTATTGCCGAAAACAAATGCAATCTCGAAACCTCTGATCAAAATTACGCTATCTGATTGTATTACATGCAAATATTCATCTCTGAATATGGGCTTACGTGCCAGCAAATTCCTCTGCATTTTCCTTCCATTGAAGACTTGAATTGGATGGGTTTTGTGTTCCTGCTGCTTCTTCTTCTTCCAAACAAACGAATAATGGCCATCCCCACAACAATCATGAGAGTAAAACCTCCAGATATCTTGACCAGATTTATCTCCTGAGATAATATGCCTCCATATATCATAATCTGTGTGAGAATTGCATTGATTACCCACAAACTTCTCCAACTGGAAAATAAGAATCCAGCGAGCTCAAAGCTTTTGGACTCCATTATTTTTCTTCTTCGTCACCTGCAATTAATTAACCGTTCACAGAAGAAGAAGGGGGTCAGAATATAAAGAGATCGTGCAGTTAGCTTGCTTGTTGAGAAACCAAATGATAGGTATGCTCCATCTTCTGTCATATTCATCTGTGGAAAAAATTAATGACAGAGATATCAAGATGTGATGTAGTTTTGGTTTTAGAAGAATAACAACCCCAGATAAATGAGAAGTAGATTTTTTTCCAAGCATAATAAAAGAAACGGAAATTTTTTCCAAATATGTAAAAAAATGGTTCAATACTTCACAGTTAATATGCAGATAATATGTTGTTGAAATGTCAGCAATTTATGTCACTCTCTTTGTTGCCAAGTTTTCGTCTTCCCCTCTTCACGCGTTGGAATTTCCACAACTATAAAGTTGTTGAATGTGCTTTTCTCAAGCCACGGGTGTTGAATTGTGGCCTCTTGTTGACTAAGATGCACCTAAAAGGAAAAATGAAATGGAGAGTTAGACTAGCAATTGCACATGGGTTGCAAATTACGTCCCAAGAGGATAATATTGTTATGTTTGTTGGAGTTGAAATTTGTGGTAAAAACATATTAACACTTTTTTATTCTTGTTGGATTTTTATTTTGAGAAAATTTTAGCATTTCCATGTCATGATTAAGGAAATCTAGGAAATGTGAGGCATGAGGTCTAAAACCTTGAGCCTAGGACATGTCATGTGCACGCTTGCAATTTGTGTGGGATAAAACATTATTGCATTCATCAAGTTTTTATTTCTCATTTAATTGTTGTGTATTACTTCTTCTTTAATTGGGCCACATACCTTAGACTCGTAGAGTTCACTTGTAGATTCCTCTCATTTAAGTTGAGGTAGAGAAATAGCCCTTTTTTGTTTACCAAGCATCACATAGTTCACAAAAAGTAAATCATGCATCCAAGTTATCGCTGACTTTAAACATAAATCACCTTAATTTGATCATAGTTTTGCTCAACACCCGAGCCTTGTGCCACTGGATAGGTTCACTTGGTAGCTTCTTCTAAGATTAATGGTTTCTTTTAATTTTAAGTATATACAATTGAATTTGATGTGATATATCTATATTCTTGAGAGGGTAAATTTGTTAATGTAATTTAATAGATTGCATTGTTTCAATACTTCATTTTTAATGTGTTGATTTATGTGGAAAATGGTTCAACCTTTTAAATGCACTATATTCATCCACATATACATTGCAATTCATTCCTTGGAAGAAAGTATATATTTTTTCATTTTAATTATAAATTTCAAATAGTAGGATCCAATGAAGGACTACTTTAGACCTTGAAGCATACAATACTTATGTGCC
The DNA here is from genome assembly GCA_018340775.1 of Taxus wallichiana var. yunnanensis. Lineage (NCBI taxonomy): Eukaryota > Viridiplantae > Streptophyta > Pinopsida > Cupressales > Taxaceae > Taxus > Taxus wallichiana. The sequence goes on along the minus strand of CM031243.1, from coordinate 505,839,990 downwards.
CGCACCTAACATGGGTGTATAAAACTATAGATAGCATACAAAACAAAACCAACAATACTTATATTCTAGATTTACAAGCTTTTCTAGACTCTACTTAAACTAACAATGTTTCCTTATTTGAGCATGTCACAATAATTAGACTCTACTTAAACAAATCAATGCTTCCTTATTCACCTTCCTTGTCAACATGCCCACTTAAGCATGTCAATAGTTATAAGTTATTAACATTAATAATTTGAAAAACATAATACAAATTTTGTGCTATACATTTACTTCATCTCTTTGTGCATATAATCAAATTTTTAGGTTATCGTGTTTTTGTAAGAGTTTACCTCATGGGGTTCACTGAAACCTTTAACCCGCCATCTTTTTGCATCGTTTTGTTTGAGAAACTATCGAATCACATCACTTCAACTTGAAACACATCTCTTCTCAAAGAATGATCCTTAGATTCATCATCAAAACATGGTAAGGTTGTACCTTTTTATGTCATTCATACCATTATTGCAAAAATTTATAAGTCCTAAAAACAAAATTTATGCATATAAACAAATTTTAAGGAGGATAGTTAACCAACACTAAAAGATATTATCCATTTATATGCTTATAAACTAAACCTTCAGGAAAGTGAGATATATACGCTTGCTAAACAAAAACACCACGATAGAGAAAAAGAGGTGTGGTAAAGCTGGATGAAATAATTCATGGGACATTTTTTTAGAATGAACGCACAGATGAAGTGATTTTTTCACATAGATGCAGAGCAAATACGTGCTACAAGACAACTTAATAGCAAGGAAGGTTAAAAATTTTGTTTGGGTTTCTTGGTCTTCAAGCGATTGAGATATGTTTTTGATTTCCTGTGAGGAAACTATTTACAAAAGCTTCAGACGATGCTCCTCTACTGCAAATTCCTTGCCAAAATAAGTAGTGAAGATTTTAATCAGAACCCATAAAACTCTCCAGTCTTGTGATGATCAGAAACGGAAAGAAGAGCATAAGATCAAATGCAATATAATTTCTTTCATCTTGTATGACAAAAAGGTAAAAAGTGTGATCATAGTGAAATTTTTGTTATACAAATTCTCACCTACCAACTACCAGTGTTCCAGAGATTGAAATCTTTACTTATGTATGTTGGGTCATTTTTGCATAATTTTTGCTTCATGTTTATACATTCTCCCTGACATATATTTGCATGCTTAAAAAACTGTAGGAATAAAAGGAAAAGGATGAACAATAAATAAGGAATTTGGAGGAGGAAAGATGTAAATTTAGATGGGTTTGTTCAACAACCCCACGCCATGCATTTATCAACCATCAACAGGAATTTCTTGCCGATAGAAAAAGGCAAATCAACCTTCCTGAACATAGTCTCTTGGGGCTTCCCGAAAAGGCTCCACACTATTCCACATGAAAAAAGAATCACTTATATTGAATGTATACTTGATGGTTGTGAACACAAAATATATTTGAGATCTGCAGATGACCTAGGAAAATGCTTTTATTTATAATCATTTATGGAAACCATTGTAGTAATCATGCGGATGACGAAGTCATCTGATCTTCGTGTGGACTTTCTTGAAAAATATGTCATACCAATCTTCAAAATCCAAAGGCGGTGAGATGCCTAGTAAATTACAAAACCAGAAATTGCCGGTAATTATCATGAATACTATCGACAGTTGTAGGGTATAGGCATCATGTATGGAATGGATAATCCGGGAGGAGCTTCATTTTCACAAATAGGGCAATTTAAAATAAGAAATCGGGAAAGTATAGATAGGTATGAATAGTATGACGGAAATTGATTGTTGGAAAAGGTCGCTGGAATTTCACACTTTCTAGCAAGAGCATCTTCAAAGGTGCCTTAGAAAAATTACATGGTAGCATTAAAAAAATTTACGTGTAATGTTATATCGGTAGAAAAATATGAGGGTTTATAGAGTTTTGAATAAATTTTAAGATATATTGAAGAGGCATGGAGGTATATTTAACCTAGGTAGCAAGGCATAAAACATACATATCCCATAATGAAAGGGCCTAGGTATCGCAACCTCTTGTCTACTAAAGAACCCACCCAACCACTACATTGCATTGGATTTTATGGAATTTCTTAACAATATTTGACTATATTTTCAAGTACTAACATGTATGATAGTTAGGTAAAATGTCCTACGACCAATCAACCATTATGTTAGTGAGAAGGCCACCTCCAATGTAATGTTTCTCCTATTGGCATAAGGTTTGTAATATGGTATTGTGGGTAAGGCCAATTGTTATCCATATTTCACCCCCGGGCCAAATATCGGATCAACTATGACCCCACATAGAAAGAACCTGAGAAAACTTGTTCAGATCTATAAATAGGTCACAGAGGGATTCAACAATGGAATAGTACAGTCAGAAAAGAAGGGGCAGTGCCGTAGAGGCCACCAAGCAAGAAAGGGGAAGAAATGGCGAAGATATGAAGTCCTCGAGTTCAAAACAATCCAGAAAGGTCTGAAATCGACTAAGTATGGAGGAGGCAGCAGAAAGAACCACGTGTCCTAATGGCGTTTCTCCAAAGATGAATCTAAAAAGGGAAGCCCAAACGAGTGCTAGGCTATCGCGTGGCCCTGGTAGGTGAAAAATGGAGAAACATCTTCAGGCCTTTAATGCAAGATCTCCTTTCCTCAACAACTAGATCGGATTCGATCATTCCGCCATTTCCTCTTCCTTCAAGGCGTCGAACCAAGGATTGATGCAAGTAAAGACAGATTTGGGGGGAGATTTTGTCAAAGGCATTAACAATAGTGGTTGAGCTTCAACCTGCTTTTCCCACTTCTCCCTCTCTTTCTCCTCTCTGATTGAATCTATAAATACAGGGGCGGGATTCATTGTAAAGGGTTGGACATTCCTTGTTTTGCAGATCCCCTTTTCTTATGGAAAAGAAACTCAAGGAGTTTCAGACCTTCCACTAAACTGTAATATGTTTATGCCTTTTGGCCACTTTGTAATGCATTGTATCAATCTGCAGAGCAATAAAACATGTCTGTGATCGACTTTAGATCCTTTCTTGTCCCTTTTGCTTTCATCTGATCTTTCATTATAAATTTGATTATCTGTGCTTGGTTATCGTATGCATTTGGTTGGTTTGTGTCTATTGGAAAAACTAGTGTTCATCATTCCTTTGGTGCATCACCTTGTAGCTTAGTTATTTCTTATTTCTTATATCCCTTTTTCCCTGTCTCCTTGGAAAGTTTTAGATTAGGTATAGAGAGAAATCCTCTGCAAGATCTCACGTATGCACCTAAACAGAGGAATAGGAACCAACCTTTAATCTGGAGAGCTTTCCCACTTTTGCAAGGTCCCACACCTTGGGGAAAGCTCAATGTTATGCAATCACACCAGATGATTCTGCCTTAGAAAAGTAGATTTTTAGAACTCATTTGGGGGTGCTTGTGATTTTGCACTAACATTTTTGGCATGCCGGTGGGATAGAGAAGTCTCCATTTCATCACAACAAGATTGATGTGCACTTGTTGCAATCTTTAGCTTATAAGAAGCTTCAAATTTGCATATCTGGCGACTCCAATAGAGGAAGAATCCACTAGTTTCAATTGGCAAAGCTTGGGAGATTCATGAGAAAAACCTAGTCTAGAGCAAGGAAAGAAGGTATATTTGAATACTTGTGTCTATCCCCTGTGCAGAGAAAGGAGAGGAAGAAGAGTTCAGAGGTCTCCATCTCCACCAAGCAGAACCTTGTCAACACCTCCACCTGCAAGGCCTTTCTTTCAAAGCCTAAGGGTTCTTAGGCAATCAGAATGGCACAACCAAATCCATATGTCAACTTCACTGGCAGCAGCCCACTCGCCCTAAATGCACAAAATTTGGTCCCGATTGCAGCATTAAAGAGCATCCCATATTTCACCTGAGGGAAAACCAGACTTCTCCTGGTGATCATGTCCAAGATATTGCAAATGTCTGTATAATCCACGAAATCCATGAGATGGACATTGCATTCAAGTTGCTAGCCTCTTCACTCAAAGGTAAAGCTTCACAATGGTTCAAGAGCCTTGAGGCAAGCTCTATTCAAAACTAGAACCAACGGTGCACAGCTCTTCACAACTAGTTTGGAGAAAAGGGTGATAACTTATCTTTGTTGGAGCAACTGACAACAATCAAGAGAGCCACAAATGAGAAACTGATGGATTTCAACCTCAGATTTTAATGGACCTAGGACAAGATTCCAACAGCAGTAAAGCCCACTAATGAAGGTGCCTTCTTATACTTTCTTAGAGCTTTAAATTCTGATATTTATTTGATGATTCACTCAAATGGGGGCACAACCTTACCTACTGCACCTATAGCCTTTCCATAGGAGCCGAGAACCATTTGATTCGGGATGGAAAAATTACCCCTAGGCCATCCATGCCCCTTTACCCCAAGTTAGCAAACACATGTACCAAAGAAAAACACCCACATTAGCTCCTATACCCACCCCCAAGAGTCAAAGTTCAGCTGAAGCCTCCACTTCATCATCTAACACCTCAAAGGAGCTTCAGGAGTGATGAAACAACTACAAAACCTGGGAAATTAGCTAGTAACCATCAAAATATAGCAGCTCGATTTCTAGGCCATATCAACCCCAGGCTCAGATCAAGTCAAACCCCCATATCAAAGAAAATAGACCACGGCCTTCAGTCAGAAACGAGATTCAACACCAAGGGCAACCTCAAGCTACTAGACCTTTCAAGTCATATGACCCAAACACAGTTTCAACATCAAGGGGATTGGTTCCAGCATAGAATAACATGGCACAAGAGTATGAATGGTGTTTCTTGTTGTATATATTTACCCCAGGGTAAATATAGATTAATGAAGGGAAATCGGGTTTACGGGTGGAGAAAGCAAGGCGGAGAAACATGGCACAAAAACATGTCGCAGAGGTTCCAAAACCCGACGCAAGGCAAGTCGAGTTTCGGAGGCGGAACAACATGGCACGAAACATGTCGAAAGGGTTCCAAAACCCGACAGCAAAGGACATGCAAGCAAGGTCTTCAAAACCCGACACAAGGGGAAGTGGCGAGTAGAAGGAGGAAAACTTGGAAAAATTCCAAGTTTTGGACAAATTTGCAAAAAGTGGAAAGTTTGGCCCGCATGGCCCGCGACCAATGAGAAATCACCACGTGTCCTCACCATTGGGCGTCGGCGTTGGCGGAAGCAATCGGGTTTCGTGGCACCGAGCATGTCGGGGGGTCTCCAAACCCGCCAACAAAGAAAAGATGTCGTCGGGTCTCCAAAACCCGACGCAAAAGGAATCGGGTTTACAGGGCGGAGAAGCATGGTGGAACAACATGTCGGGTGGTCTCAAAACCCGACATCAAAGAAAATATGTTTTCGGGCCTCCAAAACCCGCCAACAAAGGAATATGTCGTCGGGTCTCCAAAACCCGACATCAAAGCAATCGGGTCTCAGCGTCGGGGAAGCACGTCGGAAGAACATGAAAAACAAGCATGTCGAGCACCCCTCCGAGCCCGATGCAAATGCGCGAGGGAATCCCGAATCCGACAGGCGCAAAATCCCGACGCAGGTGTCACAGTTCGCCATTTTTCGAGGTTGTTGGGTTTTACCTACCGCCATGAAGAAATGAGTTAAATGCAGTCTTGGAGGTAGTTAGGGAGCTCCATTTTCTTCTCCTCTCTCATTTTTCTTCCTATATATTGGCCAGGGGCGGCTCTTTTCAAAGTTGGGCATTTCTACTTTGCATCCTCCCTTCTCTCCTGCTCGCAAGAGGATTTGTGGAGTTTTCAAGCCTCCCATATGGATTGTAATGCCGTTTTTGCCTCTTGGCCACTGCAATGTACTGTATCGACCTTTGAGCAATGTATATATGTCTGTGATTGATTCTAAACCCTCTCATGTATTCATTGCTGTTATTTTGATCTCTCATTGCATTTTGGTTGCCTGTGCATGGTGTTGTATTGCATCTATGTGGTCTGTGTTTATTTTTGCAAAGCAAGTGTTCAACATTCCTCGGTGCATCACCTCCGTAGTTTAGGTTTTATTTTTCATGCATTCTCTACCCTGTCTCCTTGGCAAGTTAGATTAGGTTTTTGGGTAAATCCTCTGCGTTTATTCGTGCATCTGAACAGAGGAATAGGAGCCGGCCTTCATCCGGAGAGCTTTTCCGATTTCGCGAGGTCCCACACTTGGGAAAAGCTCCATGTTGTGCAATCGCACTGAGACTTTCAACCCATCGTGTTGCAGAGTCCCAGGGGTGCTGTGATTTTGCACCAACAGTTTTGGCACGCCCGGTGGGACCAAGAGGTCATTCCATGAAGATTTGAAGGAGTTTTCACGTTTTAGGACTGAAATTGCAAGTTTTAAAAATTTGATTTTGCTCCGTCCCACTGAACTCCGAAATCATTTTTAAGGGTTTATCTTGCTCAAAACAGGTCAAAATTTCAGCAGTTGGTAGATCTGAGGGGAATCTTCAAAAGGGTATCCTTAGTTTTTTGATATTTTGATTTCCAAAATTTCGGGTAAACAGTGATTTCGGGTTTTGGGTAGGAAACATCAAAGCAGCATACAGCATCTTTTCGGGTTTGAAGGATGTCGGACATGTTCCAAGTTCGAAACATGGTAATTCAGGTTTTGTGAGTTGCATCGCATAACCCGAGTTCCGCCTGTGCTTTCGGGAATCGCGGTACCTGTGAGGGCCAAGATTCCGGATTGAAGATTGTTCCCCCTGGGTCCTTCAAATTTCAAATTATATTTTCAATACCGTCAAGTTTGGTGTGTAACTTGGCAAAATCTAGCCTTCTAGAGGCTTGTTATCTAACACATCTGGCGACTCCGAAGGGATAGAGTTCAGTGATGTAGCAGCACGAGTTGCCCAGGCACATGAGAAGAATTCGAAAAGGTCTAATACTCGAGAAGAAGGGCTATTTGTCCATTTGCTACTATCACCAGGCAGAGGAAGGAGAGGAAGAAGATCACAAAGATCACCATCTCCACCTAACAGGACTTTGTCTACACCTCCACCTGGTAGACCTTTTCTTGCATCAACCAGGGTTCTTAGGCCAATCATAATGGCGCATTACCACCAAATCCCTTTGTCAATTTCACGGGCAGTAGTCCACTTGCCCTAAATGCTCAGAATCAAATTCCAGTTGCAGCGCTAAAGAATATACCCTATTTCACAGGAGAAAATCATACTACTCCTATTGATCACATCCAGGATATTGCTAATGTATGCGCAATCCATGAAATAAATGAAATGGATGTTGCAGTCAAGTTGTTGGCTTCATCTTTCAAAGGCAAGGCCTTACAATGGTTTAGGAGCCTAGCAGCAGGGTCTATTACAAATTGGAACCAACTTTGTTCAGCTCTTTGTAGCCAATTTGGGGAGAGGGCGGATAATTTGTCTTTATTGGAACAACTGACAACAATCAAAAGGGCTCCTAACGAACAAATGGCAGATTTCAACTTCAGGTTCCAACGGACATGGGACAGGATCCCAATAGCTGTTAGACCAACCGCCGAAGGAGCATTCCTTTATTTCTTAAAGGCTATAAATTCAGACATAGCCATGATGATCCAATCAATGGGAGGGACAACGCTGCCAGGGGCCTATGACATAGCGATCAGAGCAGAGAACTGTTTGATCCAAGCTGGCAAGCTTGCACCAAGGCCACCAATGCCTCTCTATCCAGATATGGGAAATCCTACAACCAGTCAAGCACCAGAGTTGAATCCCATTCCAACTCCTAGAAATCAAAGCAATAATGAGGCATCCACATCTTCAAATACTTCAAAGGAATTGCAAGAGGTCATGAAACAACTGCAGAACCTTGGAAATGAGCTAGTGACTATCAAAAGACAGCAAGCTCAAAGTGCTAGACCGTATCAGCCTCAAGCACAGTACCAGGCTAGGCCCTCATACCAACAGAATAGACCACCACCACCTCAGGCTGCAAATCAAAACCAAAACCAAGGACAACCTCAAGCTGCCAGGCCATTTCGGCCGTATGATCCAAATGCAACGACATCCTCAAGAGCCTTGGTTCCAACACAAAACAACATGGCACAGAGTACGACTGGTGTTACCCTTGCAATCTACCTCACAATCAGTCAGCATGTTTTAATGGTGCACTGAATCAGGCCTTGATGGTGCAAACCATTGGTGTTCCTCAAGAACCAAGCCAGGAAGGGAATCAGCAGCAAGAAATGCAACAAGAAGGACCTCCAACAGAGACCACATTGGCCAATTGGCAGACGGAAGACTTCTGTGGAGTTAACCAACAGCCTTTTCAAGGCGTGGCTGCCAACACACGGTCAAAGAAGAGAAGCATAGAAGAGGGACAACCGTCTAATCCAGTTGTTTCTCAACCCACTCTTACACAACAGGGGGTCAGTCAGACCAAACATAGCTCCAAATGTGCAAAATCAGCCTAAGGTACCGGTTGTAGCAACACACGCACCTTTTCAAGCTCCAGAAAAGGTTGCACCAAGTAAGGGGCAGCAAAAGGACAGTTCATCCCCCTTCAACATCATCGATCAAATGAAGAAGACACATGTGAACATTTCCATGTGGGAATCACTGGCGATCCCAGGACAACGAGACTTATTGCAAGCTGCAATGGCTAATTGGTCTGCCACAAATGTATCAAACCAGGGACATGAGAAAGTTCTCACTAATGCAGTGCAACATGATGGGGGCCAGACAAGGAAAAATTTGAAGCCTCCACCATTCTATGTTTCATTGATTGTTGGAAACCACTTGGTACACAACTGCATGATAGATTCAGGAGCAAGTAGTTCAGTGATGCCAAAGCAAATAGCGGATCAACTCGGGTGCAAGTATGAGCCCGATCTTGAAAGGAGTAGTGCAACTAGATGGAACGGTAGTGGGAACAGTTGGGGTCATCAAGGGGTTAAGCCTAACACTACATTCATGTCCTAATGTTACAGTCTTGCAAGATGTGTCTGTAATTGACCTCCCGCCACTCTTTGCATTGTGTTTATCAAGAGACTTCACTGCAAAGATTGGTGGATATTTATCTGCAGATTGGTCGCACATGATTTTCAAGACAAGGTATGGGGCCAAAGCAACAATCAGATCAGAATCAATTACCAATTTCCATATTGAGCCTCATGTACCAGTCCCATCAATGCAAATTGCTCAGCCTTTGATCAGGAGGAGTGTTCAAGTGATCTAGAAGCAGGTACTAAGGTCGAGGGAATTCCTGATTTAACTTTGGATGAATGGGAAAACAAAAGTCATGAATTTGACCCATACAAGGAAATTGAAGAATCTGAATTGGGCGTGTATTGTGTACACGAAGAAAATTCACCCATTCCCGACATCATTCAGCCTGAACAAAAGGATGAAAACAAAGTTTGGAAATTATTCTTCGATGGTTCGAGAAGAGCACAAGGTGCTGGAGGTGGTGCAATGTTGATTTCGCCACAAGACATCAAGTATTATTCAGCTTTTCGTTTCCAGTTTTCTTGTTCAAACAACACAGCTGAATATGAGGCCTTGATTCATGGACTTCATTGGGCCAGGAAAAAGGGCATAAAGAACTTGCAGGTGTTTGGAGATAGCGAGCTAATCGTCAACCAAGTTAGGGGACAACATGCTACAAAGAACGACTTGCTAAGGAGCTACAAGAATAGGGTATGGGACCTCATTGAGGATTTTGAAGCTTTCAACATTGTATCCATACCCAGGAAGAAAAATGAAGCCGCAGATAGGCTCGCAGCAATTGGAGCAACATTTGATGTGGTTGACAAACATCGAAGAGAAAAAACGCAGCCACACATCCATGTTGTCGTAAGGCCGCATTCCAGATAACAACACGAAAGTGGCGGGTGTTTGAGAACGATCATCAAGATCGTCAATTTCTTACAAGAAGAAGTTGAATTCTCGGCTAGAAATCGGATAGATAGGCTAGAGCAAAGAAGATATGGGGATCAAGTAGTGTAACTACGAGACAAACAAGCTTCCTAAGGGTTTAGTAACGTTGGAGTCTATCTTCAACCCTAACGACCAGTTTCGTAAGGAAAAGGCTAACATACAGTCAAGGAGAAGATTGAGCCAATTCCGGTTGGGAAGGCAAAACACTTCAAATTGGTAAAGTGGCCACTGAGCAAGAGAAATCAGATTTCATACAGCTTTGCCAAGAATTTCCAGATGTCTTCGCTTGGAGCTATGAAGACTTGAGAGGATTCGATCCAAATTTGGCACAACATACCATAGAATTGGATCCAGATGCTAAGCCCATCAGGCAGAAGCAGAGACCAGTCAACCCTCACATTGAGCCTCTAATGAAGAAAGAGCTTAACAAGCTAATAGAGGCAAGCATTATATTCCCGATCAAGCACTCAAGTTGGGTTGCGAACTTGGTTCCGGTCAGGAAGAAGAGCGGAGAAATTAGGTTATGTGTGGACTTCCGAGACCTCAACAGGGCATCTCTCAAAGATCATTACCCACTTCCTTCGATGGAACAAATATTGCAAGTAGTATCTGTTCAGAGAGATTCTCTCTCCTAGATGGCTACTCAGGGTATAATCAAGTGATGGTGAAAGAAGATGACCAATTCAAGACGGCTTTCACCACCAAATGGGGGACATATGCCTACAAGAAGATGCCATTTGGGCTATCAAATGCTGGAGCCACCTTCCAAAGGGCAATGGATATGGCATTTAAGGGGTTGATCAATAAAATAGTTCTAATATATCTTGACGACATCACTGTATTCTCAAAAAATGCAGTGGATCACCTCTTTCATCTAAGGCAGGTATTTCAGAGGTGTAGAAGATTTGGGGTATCATTGAATCCCAAAAAATGCATATTCTTGGCTCACGAGGGAAAACTTCTAGGCCATATTGTTTCAAAGGAAGGGTTGACGATTGACCCAGAGAGAGTTGAAGCAATTCAAGCTTTGCCATTGCCAAGTCACAAGAAGGCTCTTCAAAGCTTCTTAGGAAGGATCAATTTTGTCCGCAGGTTTGTTCCAAACTTTGCAGCTCTCGTAAAACCAATAACGCTGATGTTAAAGAAGAGCATGGCATTTAAGTGGACATCTGAAGGCAAGGCAAGTTTCGAGGCAATAAAGGAAGCTATATCTCAAGCTCCGACTCTTGTCAATCCAGACTTCTCCAAAGATTTCATGTTATATGCCTTCGGTGGTGGAGACACAATTTCTGCAATCCTGGTACAATGAGAACAAAGGAGGATTAGAAGCAACCAGTTGCTTTCTTCAGTCAAGGCTTGGAGGAATATGAAACTAGATACTCTTTCATTGAAAAGCATGTCCTTGCAGTGATCAGGAGTTTAAAGAAATTCAAGCACCTAGTCTCGAACAACAAGATCCAATTGTTGGTCTCTCATGCGGGAGTCAAGGACTTCCTTCTAAACAAGGATCTGAATGAGAAACGTGCAGGATGGATCACTCGTGTCATGGAATATGACATCGAGATCAAGGTCACAAAGCTAGTACGTGGAAAAGGACTATGCGAACAACTAGCCTTGAGTCAACAAGTTGAAGCAGGTGATGAAGAAGAGACTGCCTTGGTACTACAGGATGGTCAAGAACATGAAAATGATGATGTGCCTACTCCTTGTTGGACTCAGAGTATGATACACTTCCTACAGCATGCCTATGCCCTCCGTAAATGAGCAAAGCAAAGAGAAGATACTTTAGATTACAAGTTATTCCATATGTGCTTGTTGATGGTGCTTTGTTCAAGAGGGACATCAATGGAGTTCTGTTGAGGTGCATTGGGACAGGTCAAATTGAGAGGGTGTTACGAGATTTTCACGATGAAGATTCTGGTGGGAATTTTGCCCCACGAGTAATGACTCTCAAGATAATGAAGGTAGGGTATTATTGGCCCACAAAGTTGTTCAATGACTGTTATACATGGATAAGAAAGTGCAAGAAGTGTGCACTCTTCACAGCAAAGAAAGACTAAGCGACACTTCCATTGCACCCAATTTGGTTGACCAACCATTCATGCAATGGGGATTGGACTTCTTCTCGGGGTCATCAACCCAAACTCAATCCAAGGCCACAAGTGGATTCTCATGGCAACGGACTACTTCACCAAGTGGATCAAGCAAAGAGCGCTCAAAGAGGCAAACGAGTCTAATATACTAGAGTTTTATGAAGGAATAGTGACCAGGTTTGGTGTGCCGGCCACTATCATATCAGATAATGCATTGGCATTCATAGGTTCCAGGATTACAGAATGGGCTGTCAAGAATGGAATCTACTTGAGCACCTCTTCAAATTATTACCCGCAGGGTAATGGACAGGCAGAGTCCACGAACAAAAATTTGCTAAAAATCATCAGGAGGACTCTGGATGAAAATCAAAGAACATGGCATACCAAGCTAAAATCAGCATTGTGGGCTGACAGAATAACACCAAAGAGGTCTACAGGTAATTCCCCTTACAAGTTGGTCTATGGAAAAGAGGCAGTATTGCCTATATCATTAGAACTGCCTGCATTGGAGTTCATGAAACAATTGGAGTTGGCTGAGTTCGAACCAATGGAGGCCCGGTATGCAGAGTTGATGGAATTGGAAGAAATTAGAGAACATGCAGTTCAAACAATTGAGAAAGATCAGGCCTTAGTGAAAAGATGGTTTGATAAGAAAGCAAGAGCAAGGACCTTCCGGAAGGGGACTTAGTTCTGAAATGGGATGCAGACCGGGCAAAACCGGGAAGGCATTCCAAGTTTGACGCCATTTGGAGTGGCCCCTACATGGTCATGGAATGTAAAAATAGCAATGCCTTCCAATTGTCTACATTGGACGGAGAAGAACTTCCGATTCCGGTCAACGGAATCTATCTTAAACATTGCTACTGAAGAGAGAAAAGTTCTACCCTTGTAAATATTAGCCTAGATTTCAATTCCTCTAAGTGCGTATGCACATTGTCTTGTTGTAGTTAGGTTTCAGTTTCCCTAAGTGCTTTGGCACAGGTTTTGTTGCTCCTGGGTTGGTTTTCTACGGTTCAGCGTGTTCTCGGAGAGGGAGTTCAGGTATCAGATCGGTTTCAGGTTATTGCTTATGACTCCGTGCCCAATGGATCGCTAAAAGGCCATTGATCTTCTACCTAGCAGGCAGGTAACCCCGTGAGTCACCAAATTGTTGTATATATTTACCCCTGGGTAAATATAGATAAACGAAGGGAAATCGGGTTTACCGGGCGGAGAAACAAGGGAGGAGAAACATGGCACGAAACATGTCGCAAGGGTTTCAAAACCCGACGCAAGGCAAGTCGGGTTTCGGAGGCGGAACAACATGGCACGAAACATGTCGAAAGGGTTCCAAAACCCGGACAAGAAAGGACAGCAAAGGACATGCAAAGAAGGTCTTCAAAACCCGACACAAGGGGAAGTGGCGAGGTCCGGAGGAAAACTTGGAAAAATTCCAAGTTTTGGACAAATTTGCAAAAAGTGGAAAGTTTGGCCCGCATGGCCCGCAGCCAATGAGAAATTTCCACGTGTCCTCACCATTGGGCGTCGGCGTGGCGGAAACAAATCGGGTTTCGGTGGCACCGGAGCATGTCGGGGGGTCTTCAAAACCCGCCAACAAAGAAAAGATGTCGTCGGGTCTCCAAAACCCGACGCAAAAGGAATCAGGTTTACAGGGCGGAGAAGCATGGTGGAACAACATGTCGGGTGGTCTCAAAAACCCGACATCAAAGAAAATATGTTTTCGGGCCTCCAAAACCCGCCAACAAAGGAATATGTCGTCGGGTCTCCAAAACCCGACATCAAAGCAATCGGGTCTCAGCGTCGGGGAAGCACGTCGGAAGAACATGAAAAACAAGCATGTCGAGCACCCTCGAGCCCGATGCAAATGCGCGAGGAATCCCGAACCCGACAGGCGCAAAATCCCTACGCAGTGTCACAGCCACCATTTTTCGAGGTTTTGGGTTTTACCTCACCGCCATGAAGAAATGAGTTAAAAATGATCTTGGAGGTAGTTGGGAGCTCCGGTTTTCTTCTCCTCTCTCTTTTTCTTCCTATATATTGGTCAAGGAGGCGGCTCTTTCAAAGTTGGGCATTTCTACTTTGCATCCTCCCTTCTCTCCTGCTCGCAAGAGGATTTGTGGAGTTTTCAAGCCTCCCATATGGATTGTAATGCCGTTTTTTGCCTCTTGGCCACTGCAATGTACTGTATCGACCTTTGAGCAATGTATATATGTCTGTGATTGATTCTAAACCCTCTCATGTATTCATTGCTGTTATTTTGATCTCTCATTGCATTTTGGTTGCCTGTGCATGGTGTTGTATTGCATCTATGTGGTCTGTGTTTATTTTTGCAAAGCAAGTGTTCAACATTCCTCGGTGCATCACCTCCGTAGTTTAGGTTTTATTTTTCATGCATTCTCTACCCTGTCTCCTTGGCAAGTTAGATTAGGTTTTTGGGTAAATCCTCTGCGTTTATTCGTGCATCTGAATAGAGGAATAGGAGCCGGCCTTCATCCGGAGAGCTTTTACGATTTCGCGAGGTCCCACACTTGGGAAAAGCTCCATGTTGTGCAGTCGCACTAAGACTTTCAGCCCATCGTGTTGCTTGCAGAGTCCGAAGTGGGTTGTGATTTTGCACCAACATTTCCCATGTAGTCACCACATAATCGTTGATTTTCTTCAATCGTGCATTAAATCAGGCTCTGATGGTGCAAATCGTTGGTGTGTCACAAGAACCTAGCCACAAAGAAATTCAGCAGCAAGGAGCTCAGCAAGAGGGACCCCCAAACAAAACTATGCTTGTCAATTGGCAGGTTGAAGACTTATGTGGAATGAATCAGACTCCTCAAATTATAGTTGTCAATACATGGTCTAAGAAGAGAAATATTGGAGAAGGACATTCACCAAGCTCAGGTGATCCTCAACCCTCTGTCACTCAACAAGGTATTGGCATTCAAAATACAACTCCCAATGTGCAAATTCAATCCAAGCCACCTTCCAGACCTACTCAGGCACGGTTGTAACAGCCCAGGTGCAAGAGAAAAATGTTCTGGGAAGGGGCAGCAAAAGGATAGCTCATTCAACATCATCGAGAAAATGAAGAGGACAAGTGTGAACATTTCACTATGGGAGTCACTGGCCATTCCGAGGCAGAGGGATCTATTGTAGACTGCCATACAAAATTGGTTGAGCTCAAATCAACCCCCTAACCAACAAGAGAGAGTGTTTGCTAATGCATTTCAACCTTGGAGGAACCATGGAGAACAACAAGGTAAGATCCTGAGACCTCCCCCATTCTACGTCTCATTGATTATTGGAGACAAATTGGTGCACAATTGTATGATTGATTCTGGGGCTAGTAGTTCTGTGATGCCCAAACAAATAACTGACCAACTGGGTCTCCAATATGAATTCATCTTTAGAGGGGTAGTGTAATTAGATGGGACAGAAGTGACAACTGTTCGAATCATCAAAGATCCAAACCTCACTGCATGCCTAACCCAATGTGACTATTTTGCAAAATGTATACATCATAGATTTTCGACCACATTTTGCTTTATGCTTGTCCGAGGACTTCACCGCCAAAATTGGAGGCTATCCGTCTACCAATTAGTCACATATGCTCTTTAGAACAAGGTATGGGGCAAAGGCCACAATCAGATCCGAACCCATTTGATTATCATATTGAATATTATGTGCCTATCCCAATCAATGCCAACTACTCATTTTTTTATCAAGAAGACCTCCTAAGCACTTGTGAAGCGAGATACCAAGGTGGGATGTATCCTAGACTTGATTCTTGATGATTGGGCCAATAAAATACATGCTTTTGACCCCTATAAGGAGATGGAAGAATCTAAGCTAGGTGTCTACTATCTACAAGAAGAGAATCATCCTCTTCCGACCTAATTAAGCAGAATATAAAGATAAAAATGAGGTATGGCGATTGTTCTTTGATGGCTCAAGGAGTAGACAAGGAGTTGGAGGAGGAGCTATGATTGTGTCCCCCAAGGGTATGAAATATTATTCACCTTGATTTCAGCTTACCTACTCAAACAATATTCTTGAATATGAAGCTTTGGTCCATGGTCTTCATTGGGAAAGAAAGTTGGGAATCAAGAACTGCAAGTGTTTGGTGATAGTGAACTGGTTTCCAATCAAGTCAGAGGACTTAATGCTGTCAAGAATGACCTACTCAAGAACTATAAGAGTAGGGTATGGGATCTCATGGAGGATTTCGAGGCCTTCAACATTGTGTCCATACCCAAGAAGGAGAACGAAGCTACCGAGAGGCTTATAGCAGCTGGAGTAACATTTGATGTGGTTGACAAAGATCAAAAAGACAAATAACAGCCACATATCCATATATTTGTGAGGCCAAGATTGCAAATAACAACACATGTTGGCAGTGTTTGAGAATGATCACAGATCATTAATTTTTTGCAAGAAGAAGTTGAATTCTCAGCTAGAAATCAAAGTAGAATAGAGAAGCAATACGGGAATCAAATAGTATAGTTGCATACAAACAATCTTCCCAAAGGCTTAGTGACATTGGAGTCTATCTTCAATCCTAATGATCAGTTTAGAAAAGAAAAGGCTGACATACAGATCAAAGGAGAAGATTCAAAGTCAATCCCAGTTGGAGAAGACAAAACACTTCAAATTGGAAAAGTGGCCACCAAGCAAGAGAGGTATGAATTCATACAACTTTGCCAAGAATTTCCAGATGTGTTTGCTTAGAGCTATGAAGACCTAAGAGGATTGAATCCAAAGCTAGCACAACACATAATCGAACTAGATCCAGGTTGCTCAAATTTATCGGAGGAAAATCGAGACCATTCAACCCACACATTGAGCCTCTGATGAAGAAAGAGTTGAACAAGTTGATAGAGGCAAGTATCATATTTCCAATCAAACACTCAAGCTGGGTTGCAAACATGGTCCCAGTCAGGAAGAAAAATGGAGAGATTAGGTTGTGTGTAGATTTTTGAGACTTGAACAGAGCCTCCCTCAAAGATCACTACCCACTCCCTTCAATGGAGCAGATCTTGCAAGTGGTGTCTGGATCGAGAGATTCTCTCCTCCTAGACGGCTACTCTGTGGTACAACCAGATCATGGTGAAAGAAGATGATCAATTTAAAAAAACTTTCACCACCAAATGGGGCACCTATGCCTACAGAAAAATGCCATTTGGATTGTCCAATGCCGGAGCCACTTTTCAAAGGGAAATGGATATGGCATTCAAAGGACTAATCAAAAAAATAGTACTGATCTATCTGGATGACATTACGGTGTTTTCCAAAAATGCAGCAGACCACCTTTTCCACCTAAGGTAGGTGTTTCGAAGATGCAGGAGTTTTGGGGTATCATTGAACCCTAAAAAATGCATATTCTTGGCCCATGAGGGCAGGCTTCTAGGCCATATTGTATCAAAGGAAGGATTGGCAATTGACCCGGAGAGAGTTGAAGCAATAAGAGCATTGCCATTGCCAAGCCACAAGAAATCTCTTCAAAGCTTCCTGGGAAAAATCAATTTCATCCTGCAGGTTTGTACCAAAATTTGTTGCCCTTGTTAAGCCAATAACGTTGATGTTGAAGAAGAGCTTAGCATTTAGGTGGACAAAGTTGAAGGAAAGGAAAGCTTTGAGGCCATCAAAGAAGCTATATCACAAGCCCCAACTCTCAGAATCCATATTTCTCTAAATACTTCATATTGTATGCCTTTGGTGGCAGTGACACAATTTCTGCAATCTTAGTTCAGCAGAACAAAGAAGGTACAAAAACACCAATCGGGAGTAAAAATTCCTTCTCAAGGATCCGAATGAAAACGTGCGGGATGGATCACTCGTGTCATGGAATATAACATTGAGATCAAGGTCACTAAGCTGGTCTATGGGAAGGGGTTGTGTGAACAACTAGCCTCAGGTCAACAAGACGAAGCAAACAAAGTGAAAAGGAGGTTGTTTTTGTTCTACAAGATAATCAAGAAGAAGGGAGAGATGATGTACTTGCTCCTTGTTGGACCCAAGTCATGGTGCACTTCCTTCAAATAGGTTTGCATCCTCATGGGATGAATAAAGAAAAAAGAGGCATTTCAGATTATAGGCCATCCCATATGTTCTTATTGATGGCGTCTTATTCAAAAGAGACCTCAATGGCATTCTGCATTGAGATGCATTGAGACATATCAGATTGAGAAAGTGCTACAAGAATTCCATGTTGAAGCAGCTGGAGGCCATTTTTCTCTAAGGGTGACAAAGCACTCAAGATCATGAAGGCGGGTTATTATTGGCCCAGAGTGTTTAGTGACTGCTATGCATAGATCAAAAGGTGCAAGAATTGTGCATTCTTCAAAGGCAAAGAAAGGCTAGCACTTCCATTGCACCCAATCTCATTCGAGGTCAACCTTTCATGCAATGGGGATTGGACTTTATTGGAGTCATTAATCCAAATTCAAGCCAAGGCCACAAATGGATTCTGACAGCAACAAATTATTTCACCAAGTGGACCGAGGCAATGGCACTCAAGAAAGCTAATGAATCTAGTATACTATATTTATATGAAGGGATAGTGACCAGATTTGGAGTGCCAACCACCATTATATCAAACAATGCATTGGCATTCATAGGTTCCAAGATCACAAGATGGATTGTTAAGAACGGGACTTACTTGAGCACTTCATCAAACTATTACCCTCAAGGTAATGGCCGAGCTGAGTCTACAAACAAGAACCTGCTAAAGATCATCAGAAGAACTCTTGATGAAGATCAAAGAACCTGGCACACAAAGCTCAAATCGGCCTTATGGGCTGATAGGATAACGCCCAAGAGATCTACAGGTAACTCTCCATTTAGACTTGTCTATGGGAAAGAGGCAATGTTGCCTATATCACTTGAGTTGCCAGCATTGGAGCTCATGAAACAGCTAGAGATGTCTCGAATTCGAATCAATGGAGGCGTGTATGCGGAGCTGATAGAATTAGAGGAAACCAGAGATCTCACAGCTTCTAAGCAATAGAGAAGGATCAATCCTAAATCAAGAGGTGCTTTGATAAAAAGGGAAAAATCAAGGACCTTCTAGAATGAAACCTGGTTTTGAAATGGGATGCAAATCGAGCAAAACCAGAAGGCATTCCAAGTTTGATGCCATTTGGAGTGGCCCCTACATGGTCACAAAATGTAAGAGTAGCAATGCTTTCCAATTTTCTACATTGGAGGGTGAAGAGTTGAGATTCCAATGAATGGGATCTATCTTAAGCACTGCTACTAAAAGGGAAGTCTCACCCTGTATATATTAGTTTAGTTTCTCTTTCCTCTAAGTGCTTGTGCACATCACATTGTTGTAGTGTAGGTTGTTTTTCTCCTAAGTGCTTTACATGCTCTGCATGTTCTATTTGGAGCATGTATGATTTCAAATTTTGTAGATAGTTGTGGTATTGTTTTGTTGCTCTTGTGCAGTCCATTCGGAGAAACAGATGAAGCCCCGGGTCAAAACAATTTTCTACTCTTAGAAACCTTCATTTCGAGATTTCTTATGAAAATTGAGAGTGCAAACAGCCGGGCTCGTGAATCAGAGGCAAAATCAATATCAAACCATCGTTCTCGACTCCATGCCCAACAGATATGACAAGGTAATTGGTCTTTTCATCTAGCAGGTAGATACCCCTGTGAGTCACCAAATTGTTATCCATATTTTTCCCCCTAGCCAAATATCGGATCAGCTACGACCCCGCATAGAAAGAACTTGAGAAAACTTGTTCAGATCTGTAAATAGGTCACATAGGGATTTGACAATGGAATAGCAGGTCGAGAAAATAAGGGTGGTGCCGCAGAGGCCACCAAGCAAGAAAGGGAAGAAACAGAAATATCCGAAGTCCTCGGGTTCAAAACAGTTTAGGAAAGGTCTAAAATTGACTAAGTATGGAGGAGGCAACAGAAAGAACCACGTGTCCTAATGGTGTTTCTCCAAAGATGAATCCAAAAAGGGAAGCCCAAACGAGTGCCAAGCTACCGCATGGCCCTAGTAGGTGAAAAATGGAGAAACATCTTCAAGCCTTTAATGCAGGATCTCCTTGCCTCAACAACTGATTGATTCAACTGCTCGCCATTTCCTATTCCTTTAAGGTGCCGAACCAAAGATTAATGCAAAGAAAGACAGATTTGGGGAAAAAAATTTCAAAGGCATTAACAATAGTGGTTGAGCTTCAACCTGCTTTTCCCGCTTCTCCCTCTCTTTCTCCTCTCTAATTGAATCTATAAATACAGGGGTGGGATTCATTGTAAAGGGTTGGACATTCTTCATTTTGCAGGCTCCCCTTTTCTTCTGGCAAAGAAACTCGTGGGGTTTTAGACCTTCCACTAAACTGTAATACGTTTCTACCTTTTGGCCACTTTGTAATGCATTGTATCAATCTGCAGAGCAATAAAACACGTCTGTGATCAACTTTAGATCCTTTCTTGTCCCTTTTGCTTTCATCTGATCTTTCATTATAAATTTGATTATTTGTGCTTGGTTATCATATGCATTTGGTTGGTTTGTGTCTATTGGAAAAACTAGTGTTCATCATTCCTTGAGGCATCACCTTGTAGCTTAGTTATTTCTTATTTCTTATATCCCTTTTTCCCTGTCTCCTTGGCAAGTTTTAGATTAGGTATAGAGAGAAATCCTCTGCAAGCTCTCACGTATGCACCTAAATAGAGGAATATGAACCAGCCTTTAATCTGGAGAGCTTTCCCACTTTTGCAAGGTCCCACACCTTGGAGAAAGCTCAATGTTATGCAATCACACCAGATGATTCTACCTTAGAAAAGTAGATTTTTAGAACTCATTTGGGGTTGATGTGATTTTGCACTAACACCAACCAATCTAGGTGGGACAAAAATTTTGACCGAATGGAAGTGTTAGAGTTATAGAAGTAGTTCTAAGGCACACACGAGCCTCCAACACTAACTATGTTTCGTCATCACCTCTCGTGGTGTTGCACAAAACGAAGACAAAGGAACGGTTCTCGATGACCGGATTCATTCCAAACTTATCAAAATGATTTTATGTCATTGCTTTTGGTGCCAAATAAAAACCCCCAAAAACATAGCTATGTATCTCATGCGTCTAGTTTCAAACACAAAACATCCCAACGATATGAAAATCACAGCTTTTTTAATTTTTCAAAGGGAAAAACAATGAAACCAGTTGGTTTTTCCAAGTAATTAGCAATATTCTTGGATATTACTTTCCAACTCTAACATTTTAATGTTATTTCTAAAAAACAATATAACTCTCACTTTAAATTGTCTTTATATAAAAACTAAATTATGGAGACAACAATGTTAATAATGTAAGCCAACTTGACAAGGAACACACATACAACTTGATAAAATGGCCCCCAAAAAAACATATTTTTGTCATCTTTTGAGGGGAAATCCGTTACTACATGAAGAAATAATTGAATTTCAGAACCATTGCTACCAATGGTAATTTATTGAATTTGATTTAGCTTGAGGTGCATTAATAATAATAAGTGTGTATAATGAAAAGTGGAAAGAAAGGAGAAGGAACACTTCAAGCTTGGGATCACATTGAATTACCGATACACACACACACACACACACATATGTATGTGTGTGTGTGTGTGTGTGTATATATATTATATATGTGTGTGTGTGTGTGTGTGTGTGTGTGTGTGTGTGTGTGTGTGTGTGTGTGTGTGTGTGTGTGTGTGTGTGTGTGTGTGTGTGTGTGTGTGTGTGTGTTAAATATTCTTTACAATAAAGTCTTGGATAATAAAGATTGTTACTGTGGAAATAAATTGAGAACTTATATTATGGAGAAATAAATAAATATTGTTTTGTTTTTTAAAAGCTATGAAGACTTAATTCCGATGTGAGGGAAGTTTTCCTTTGTCTCAACTAACATAGCTCTTTTTGGAGGCCACTTTTCTCAACTAACATAGCCTATCAACTAACAATTACAAAAAAGGGAAGAGAAACTCATAGGTTATTATTCATATTGCAAAATATCTACATTGAAATAAAACTAGTGATTGCACATGAGTAGTGCATTGGATACATCAATAGGGAGGAAAAAAAGAAGTTAAAGTGGAAGGAGAAAAGGTGAAACACTGTAAAAGAAAGAGGGGTGATGAATAAGGGGATAGCAAGAGGATAATTGCATGGGAAGGTGAAATAATGGAGGGAATGTAGGTTGTCCTATTCTTTCTTTTCGTAGCCTACATATAGACCACATGTCATTTGTGTAGACTCGCTTAAAGGAAAAATGGTGTGATGCATAAATCCTTGATGAAACATAGTTTGGAGATAGCTTTGAAAGCAAGCCTTTGTTATTCAATATTTGTAATGTCAAAAATTATATTTTCAATGCCAATGCCTATGTTTTATGGATAGTAGATTGTATGCCATTTTAAAGGGAATACATTTGCACTTTCCATGATAAACTATAGAGATAGGGACATGGCAGGGGACCTAACATCCCATGTCAAGGAGATGCAATTTTTGAATTTCATAACCACAAAATATGGCAAGCAAAGTGGTTTTTCACTAGCATTAAAGATGATAAACTTATCTTTGTTGATTGCACCATAAGCAAGCCTAGCACCTACCCACAAGTTGGTAGAAATAAAAACCTTTGGCCCTTACAAAAATAAATTTGGCATGCAATTTATATTGAGGAAGCAAAATATCAATTCTTTTTTCGAGACAAAAACCTTAATTTTGAAAACAAGTCCTTGCTATTATGAATTGAATACATGTTTTAGGATGTTCAACTAATAACAAACATGGGGATGGACACCTACATAATTTCTATATCTTTAAACATTTTCACAAGTTCTACCACACTTAAGGAAAATTTATAACTACTTTTTTCATGATTTCTATTTTCTATATTTATTGAAATTAAATGCACTAACCCCGATTCATTAAACTTTATTTTTTAATATTAGTTTAAATATTAGCAGTGGTACTTGATTTCGTAACACAAACATAATATTTTAGGAATATCATCATTATAGCATAAGAAGATTTCATTACAGATCTTACAGAGAAACTAATCTGAATATGATTATTGTAATAGTATGATTGAATACATATTTCATGAGGGTGTTGAATTAATGGAAAACCGAGGAAGGGTTTCAATAAGTTTTCTAATATTTATTGCCACTTTTAATGACTACCACACACAAACTAACTTTTTCATTTATAACACTATTATCGTGAAGGTTTGAACATGTGAGCTGACATTTCTCTTAATATTTTCTCATATATGAATTGAACTTGTAAATTTGTTCACCTTCCTCCCGGGTGATTAGTTTTCTTGTGGACCCTAACTACCACCAACGAATGGTTTGTCCTATGAAATAAAAGAATAAAAGGATTTAGAAGTAAGTTTTACATGATTCTTCAATTTCACGCTACTTTTATTCATCATGTTTATGTTGAAGTTGTAATGAGGATTTCTTACATGGGAAAATCATAAAAGGCACAAACCGCATCTATAGTGTAGGACACAACAAAAATATTGACCTTAAGATCAAAATCCCATTTTATGTATGTCATTATGTTTCACTCGATAATAAATGATGAAAATGGATTCATTATTATTTTGGTTATTCATGATACTCATTTTCATTCGAGATAAGGGAAATAAAACTCGTATAGAGTTTTTCCCGATACAAGATTACTTAAAATTGTATGGAGTTAGCATTATGATGTGAGACATCACGTAATACAACATAGTTTTCTAGACTTATAGTGTGTCTGTCTATAAATTCTATAACAATGATTTTTGGTTAGATTATCTCCTGCTATGAAAGAATCAAAAGGTTATAAGACTCATCTTTGGCCTCATATAATTTTTATAAATATGAAAAATAAATAAGCATAACCTTATCATGACATTCATCATCAAACATTAACAAATTTGTATGTCAAATGCTTGAGAATTTGCATATTAAATTATATTTCAAATGAATCATCGTGAATGGCACTAATTCTTAAATTATATTTCAAATATATCCTCATGCATGGCACTAGGTGTGTGCAGCGTGAGTGGATTTGAATGGGATATAATAGGTAAATAAAATATAGATGATTAGCCCAATAGATATTCTCCAATGTCTTAAATCCCTCCTCTAACATATTTTTAAGACCATGTAAACACATCATCCTCAAGAGAATATGTATGATGGAAAAAATATGTTCCTATTTGGGTTTTCAAATGTAGGGATCAATTATAAGTCTAGACACGCAATGTAGATACAAAAGGTGCTCAAGGAGAAATAGTGTCATTATTCTATAAGATAGTGATCCTAACCATAAAATAGCTATAGGTTTCATGGCATGTACCTAAGATAAAGATAGGTATTCGACTACAATTAAAAATAGAATAAATCAAGTGATAGATGAATCAAAAAGATGTAATAAAATTAAACAATGCAATAAATCAAAGAAAACATACATCTCTTCTAGTCTATAAAAATGAATGACCAATCAAAAATATACAAGTGAAGTGTTTGTGATGCTAATGCATAATCCTCTCTAGAGACAAGAATACATCGAAAGAGAATCACTATGGGTGGAGAAGGGGAAAGATCAATAAGAAAACCTCTATTCATAATGCACTATGGTGACCTAAATGCAAAGGGGTAGGCTTTAAATCCTCAAGTCTAAGAAGTAGGTATGAAATAATGTGAAAATGTGCAAGAAATATCAAGTAGTGCCTTTATGAATGCTTGATTGATGGCGGTGAATTGGTGAAAAAAAAAGGATGGGTATATGCACTCAATGTCATCACCCATGGGTGATGGTGTCAAGTGGAGAAAAATTTAACTTAACGCCATCGCCCATGGGTTATGGTATCAACTTTGAGGGAACCCTATAGTCGAAGGGGTAGAAAACATGTGAAGTGGGATAAAAATAGATGTGTGTAATGAAAAAGTTCCAGGATGATCAAAATCAAGGATAATAATTTGCAGTGAGCATATACAAGTAAAGGATGGAAGAAAAAGAACCCTAGCGCCAAAGGGAGAGGTACAACATGCATTTTTAAGATGAATCTTCCTACTTTTGATGGCTCCACAAAGGGATCAGCTAGGGCATGGATCCAAAACTTGACACATACTTGTCCTTGAGACCTATGGCGGAAGAAGAGGCAATAAAATTTGCAACCCTTCACCTTGAAGGAGTTTCCCATGATTGGTGGCATCATGGCATGTTGACACAAGGGCATCACCACATTCATTCCTCCTATGAAGAGTTTTGCACAAGGCTCGTGGAGAGGTTCGAAAGAATGGATCTAGAAGCATACTTCCATGATCTTGCCCAACTCAAACAAAAAGGTACGGTAGAAGAATATGTTGCTGATTTTCAAAAGATTTCAGTCATGGTAGATGATATTTCAGGAAGACTCGTGATATTATTTATAGAAGGGTTGACCAAACCCTTAAAGAGTTTAGTGAAGGATTTTGACCCATCTTCCTTGCAAGAAACAATAAAGAAGTCATTGGACCTCGAAGGTGCAATCCCTAGGACTGGTTTTTCATCAAAAATTATGGGCGAAAAAGGGCAGATCAGACCAGCAATAGGAGGGCAGCCAAAGGGTCTTTTATCTCAGCCTAAAGTACCTATTTTGGGGCAGCCTATGAAGCCTTTTCAAGGGGCTAACAGCCAAGAAGGAAATAATAAAGATTCCAAAAGTGAGATGAGAAGGAAGAAGCTTTGCTTCACATGTAGAGATCCATGGTCACCCAGACATAGATGCCTTGGAAAGGGGCAAATACACTACATAGAAGTGATGTCGATGATGAAGAAGAGGGCAATGAAGAGGAAAAGGTGACAGCAATTTCTGAGCTAGGAAAAGAAGGAACATCAAAGTCTGATCCGGTTATAACCAGCACTCTTACATCTCTAGAGAGTGCCCAAGCATACCATTCCTTCTGGGTAAGAGGACACATCAATAGTCACAAAGTGGTAGTTCTCATTGATAGTGGTGCTACCAATAATTTCATCAATGAAGGACTTGCAGACAAGTTGGGTTTGAGGGTGAGGAATTTTGAAGGCTTCCAAGTAACCATTGCCAATGGGACCACCATACCTTGCACAAAGAAAACAGGACAACTATCACTTCTCCTAGGAAATTATGAGGTATGTGATGAATTCTTTGTGATTAAGCTTGCTAATGATGAAGTAGTTCTTGGAGTCCAATGGCTGCAATCTATGGGGGAATTCACCCTCAATTATCATATTAGAGAACTGAAATTCTATGATAAAGACAAAGAAATCAGAATTCAAGGTATAGAGGATGAAGGAAATGTAATGGCAAATGCTTGGGGATCACATTGTGGGTTGCTTTCACACATAAAAGCTGATTGGAAAAACATTATCACAGCTGAATATGCCAAAAATCAGTTTGCTAATGACATCATGGAAGGGCATATAGTGGCAAGAGAATTACAAGGTAATGGATGGGCTGATCCTCTATAAGAATAGAGTCTTTTTGATACCAGATTCCAAGATGAGATTAAGGATAATGAGGGCTGCTCATGATTCACCTCTAGCTGGTCACCAAGGATACTTTAAGACATACAAGCAAATCCGTGAAAGGTTCTTTTGGAAAGGGCTCAAGGAGGATGTCTTGCAACACATTTGGGAATGTGTAACTTGCCAACATAACAAAGGGGAACATAATTTTCCAGCTGGGTTGTTACAACCTCTTCCCATTCCTTCTCAAAAATGGGAAAGTATCTCCATGGATTTCATTACAGGGCTGCCCATGACCCAAGGTAAGAGTTGCTTATATGTTGTAGTGGATAGATTAACGAAATATGCTCATTTTCATCCACTTCCTACCAAGTATGATGCTCCTATGATTGTTGATGTGTTCTTTAAAGAAATATTTAGACTTCATGGGCTCCCACAAAACATTGTTAGTGATAGAGACCACCGCTTTATGAGTATATTTTTGCAAGATATTTTCCACCTAATGTATCGAACTCACTCCGAGATCTAGTTACCATCCCAAATGGATGGGAAAACTAAAAGTGTGAATAAATATGTGGATGAATATTTAAGAAATTGTATTTCTAGATAGAAATCATCTTGAATAAAATGGATTCACTTGGTTGAGTTTTGTTACAATACAACATTTCATGTATCCATTGGAATGTCCCCTTTTAGAGCACTCTACTGAGATATGAGGCTTTTTCCTTCATGGATTTGATCATTGGGGATAATAGGGTTCCGGTGCTAAAAATATAATCCAGAGATCTAATACATCTTAAAAGCAATCAAGGAGAACCTCCAACAAGATCAAAATCAACAGAAAAAATATGCATACCAGCAAATGCGAATAGAGAGTTTTTTTGAGTTAGGAGACTTGGTTTTCCTAAGGTTGCAGCTATGGATAGTCGACGCTTAAACAAAGTGGGGTTGAGAAGTTAAAACAAAGCTTTTATGGTCCCTACAAGGTGAAGGAAAGGATATGATAGGTTGCATATCATCTTGAGATACCTACAAAGAGTAAGATACATGATGTCTTCCATGTCTCTTGTCTTAATAAGGAATTGGAGAAGCATAAATTACCCCTTCACTATAGCTTCCCCCTTTAGATGAGGAAGGGAAGATCATTCTTGTTAAAGAAACCATCCTTGATGTTCGAGAGAGGAAGCTAAGAAACTGGAGCTTACAGAATACTTGGTATATTAGAGGGGCCTACCACTTGAAGATTCCACATGGGAAGGAGCTGCTATCTTGCAAAGCATCCATATTTTTTATTTCTTGGGGACAAGCAATCTTGAGAACGGGAACTATCATGTTCCTTTTTGGAGGCTGATTTTTGAATACCTTAACTCATTCTCTCCGCATGGGTCTAAAGAGAAAATCAATGGGAAGATCTCGATTATGTTTTTATTGTTTTTTAGATAGTTATTATAATTTATCCTATTGGAATCCTAGTAATTTAACAAATATAGAAAATATAAATGTTATATTCTAATTAAGTTACATCGCAATGATATAGAAAGAAAGTACATGATTTGACACAAGCAAGTTAATAAATTTGAAACACTAAGTGCAAGAGAAGGAATAAAATAATTAGTTGATTTCGTAATAATCCTAAAGTTGTGCCATGATGGAAAATTAATGGAACAGAAAGGCAAACTATCACAGCCAATCTAGGAAAAAATGCATAACTCACAAAAATGTCTGGACTAGGCGTCTAGACTAGGTCGGGGCTCCTAGGCATCAAAGACCTTTTATGGGAACTTGTGACTTTATAAACTCATCAAAAGTGATTTCTTCAAGTGTGTCACACAAGTGTCACTAGACCTCACTTTTAGTCGCATGTATGTCGTTATAAGATCTCTAAGTTTTCATGAAACCCGCAAAGAGAAAAAACACCGCAAAACCCAAAAACACATCAAATCCTAAAAAGAAAAGATGCAAATGGGGATTCAAACTAACCCTAGCAATCATCCAACTAAGTGAACTTATGATCTAAGAACCGAACTACATTTTAGACTACATGTAGTTCTCGTGTGTGTGTATAATCATGCCCTAGGTGGCTCTTGTGCCAGACGCACTTGAATAGTGAGCAATAGCTAGATGTAGAAGATGTAAATAGATGTGTGCATGGAAAAATGAACTTCCCTCCTATGAAGTGTATACAAAATACTATTGTCCCTTGTCCCTTGAATGGATGTTAAATGGATACTTTGATGTTGTTTTAATGCCTTTAGATGCAACCTTAGGTGATAATAGTAAATGCTTAGTGCTTGGTCATTTATTATGGTCACCTAGCTTTGTATTTATATGATTCCTTTGTTTGAATTTCATAATTAACCACTAAAAGGTCAACCACCAAGAAAATAAGATTCCCAAGAAAGGACCAAAAATATGCGATCAAGATCCAAAGAGGTCGGGTCACCCAAAGGGGATGGGGTACCTGGCACCGGCATTCTAGTTAGGCATTGGTGTCCAAACTCAAAAAATTGAAGTGTCAAAATTCAGACTGGGAAAAAGGTGTGTAAGACCCGTTGTCACACACGATGATCGTGCACCTATTGAATCTTTGAGTGATCCCGTGCAATGTTGGAACATCCCCAAGGTGTGGGACCTTGTCGCCTTGGGATGAACCTCCGGAGAAGGTCGACTTCCTTTGAAACTTGGAGCACTTGATTTAAGATCAATGTGTAAGGCTAAAGCATTTGAAAATAATTCTAATCTACTCAATTGTGGGGTTTAAAGTTAGAGATAAAAAAATAAAAATAAGGTGATGCACCAAGTATATTTAACAAATAGACCTACTTAAATGCACAATCAACATCTCATAACAATATATATCATGCACATGTCTTACAATCTTTCTCCATCTATGATAATGAGCAATAAAGCAACTTGATAACAGAAAGGAGATAACTTTCTACAACTGAGATTCAAAGTAACTATATCATTTTCCACGTAGATTGAAATAAGATAAGCGGGATAAAGTTAACTTAAATAATCACACCAAGGAACTAAACATTCACAAGCTATGAACTCGATCAATGATCGACATAATAAACCAGATATTTCATGGCCAAATATTGTTCTGAAAATAACTGAAAGGCTCAAAGTATTTGAAGCACTCTTCCAAGCTTGAAGAGTAACTCCCCAAATGATCTAAAGTAATAATAAGACTTTATGCATCTAACTATTTATAAGTTCAAGAGGTTGAGCCATTACAATTGAACCTTTAACTAACTAATTACTAAAAATAGAGTGCAATATAGTTCAAGGAACATGCTCCCAAAAATAGCAAACTTGTTGCACATATTTTACCAAGTCAACCTTGCAACTTTGACCAACCCGATATTTGGAGTTGTTCCAAAAATGGCTGCCGACTAAGCTTGGACCTACAAAGATTTGTTTCTTGTTTAGTTTCTCTTGATCCTTTTCCCACATAGCCAAACGGTGCTTGTTGTAAGCTAGGAAAATACACTACTAACAAAGAAGTAAAATACCATAATCATACCTCCTCCCTTCGTCCGTAAAACCTCGGAATGGGCTAGGAAACTTGGATTGAGCCCTGATTGTGTGATATGTAGGTACTTTTCTTCAAGACGGAGCAATACCTTCCTGCAACAACGATCCTCTTACTTTACACTAGATGGGAAAAAGGATTATGAGGCTATTTGGGCATTAGGACGAGGCAAAAGGATGTTCTTTTCTCAAAGGATGCAAGAACTTAGATATGGCATTCAAGTTTATTCTCCGTGTGTTTAGAGGGGAGGGGTAAGGTTGTATTTATAGCCTGAGGGAGTGATTAGCTTAGATTAATTTAAGTAATCATGGTTTGAAAATGTGGGCAAGATTAAGTGAGTGGTTTGAAAATGTGGGCAAGATTAGGTGAGTGGTTTGAAAATGTGGGCAAGATTAGATGAGTGGGGGCCACGAAGAATGGGTGAGGATTTGAATTATATTTTTAATTCATAAGTGGAGGATTTTAGGTGAGTGGGGACCACGAAGGGTGGGTGAGGATTTGAATTTAAATTTTTAATTCAATAGTAGAAAAACATGGAGAATAATGACATGTGGTGAGGATTGGGTTATTTTTTAGATTTTGAAATGGATAATTAATCAAATTATATTTGATTAATTCAAAGTGTATTTTTGTGGGAAATGAGGAAGGGGAATTAATTGATTTAGGATAGATGTGAAATTGGGGTGTCTACATTTGCCCCTCTTTGGAAGGGTACTATGAAAGTAGTGTCCTTTCAAAGAAAGTAGACGGTATGGGGAAGAATTCAATCTACTTTTTTAAAAAGGTAGAGCGAATGTTTGTTGGGGAGAATAGAAAGTGGTGAGTGATGGATGTCATAGTATCCTCCAAGACAAAAATGTCATGAGAAGATGTGATTATGGATAGATGTGGTGATGCCCCCTCGAGAGGACTGACGAGAATGGAATATACGATAGAACTCTCGAAAAGAAGGGAAATGGATTCTGCGGAGAAGAGGATGATAATGGAGTGGAAGAGACTGGAATGACCACACAACGTAAATGGAGAAAGGATTCAATCGGCCTTGAATGCTAGGTGTGAGGGTGTGTGGGAAAGAGAAAAGGGAATGGATAGGATTGGGGGTTGATTACAAGAAGAGTAAGGGAGATAGGGAAGGGGAAAAAGGAATGAAATAGGTAGAAATAAGAGAGAGGGATGATAGGGGAAGAAGGGAATGATGAAGGACAAACAAGGCAAAAATAGGAAAATGACAGAGTAGAGGGTGAAGGGATGAAATAGAGAGATGTGCAAAATGAAGGAAGCAATAGAGATAGTAAAGAGGGATGCGTGGAAGTGAAATAAATGATAGAGATGAGAAAAGTAGGAAATGGGAAAGGATAAATAAGAAGGAGAAAACGAGGTGGGAGTAGGGGGTGAAATGGAGGAAAATGGAAAGAGGATGAAAGAAGAAGTAGAACGGAGAAAAAAAAGAAACTATGAGGGGCGAGGAAAGTGTGAAAAAGAGGAGAGAAAGAAGAGAAACAGATACAGAATGAACGAAAAGGTAGGGGTGGTAGAGAAAAGGAGAAGTGGTCAGAAGAAACGTGAAAATTAGGGGAGAGGAAAGGAAGATAGAATGAATACAAGGAGAAGATTGAAGGAATCATGTCATTGCGAGGAAGACCAAGGCAAAGAATATGGAACAGACCGTATGGAGATGCATGTGGAGGGTGGTATGATAAAAAAGATAGGACAACGTTAAATAGCCAGGTTATCGATGGGGAAGTAAGGAGGAAATGTGATGGAAAAAGGGGAAGAAGATGATACAGGGGAAGGGAAATAAGACGAGGGGTGGGAGAGAGAAGAGGATAATAAAGAAAATGATGTAGAAGGAAGGGAATACGTAAAGGGGGTAATAAGTAGAAAGGAACAGTATAAGGAATGTCGGAGAGAAGAAAGAAGGGAGGAATGACATCGATTGGAAAAGATGTGGAGATGCATGAAATGAGGATACTAGGATGATGATAAAATAGAAAAAGGATGTATGATGAAGACAATAAAGATATTGAAGAGGGCAAAGAGGAGATGGAGAGATGGGTAAGAAGTGACAAGAAAGGGTGGGAGTGAGGGAAAAGAATAGGAGAGAAAAGAGAATGGGGGATAGAAGAGGCAATGCCAATGAGGGGATGTTAGGGAAATCCCTTTATAATGAGTGGTGGGGAAGGGTGAGAGAAAAAATGAAGAAAAGGAGAAAGCTAATGAGGATTGGAAAGGGTAACGCCAACAAAGGGACGTTAAGGAAAACCCTTTTACAATGAGTGGTGGGCTTAGAGGAGGGAAGGAATGAAGGGAAACTCTAGAAGGTCCAAGGGAGTGAATGAGGTCGTGTGGAATGAGGATTGATGATTTTTAAGGAAAACACATGTTTACAATTATTAGCGCGGGAAGAGAAGATGATGATGAAAGAATGATATAGGAGTGTTAACAATAATGGTGAATGCGTGTGTGGGTAGAAATGTGGGGGGAATGTGAGAAGATGAAGTGGATGAGTTGGGACTAGGTGAAAGTGAGGAGAGGATGTGGGTGATGAGGATGAACGAAGTGAGGATGAAGAACCAAGACATGAAAAGAATGGGAAGAAACGGTATGAAAGATGATGGATCAAAAGGGGAAAATGGGGGAAAAGAACGTGATCTTAAATAAAAGGCGGAAGAGATTAGAATGTAAGTAGGAAAATACACTACTAACAAAGAAGTAAAATACTCAATAATCATACCTCCTCCTTCGGGTTCCATAGCAAACCTTGGAATGGGCTAGGAAACTTGGATTGAGCCCCGATTGTGTGATACATGTAGGTGTTTTTCTTGCATAAGACCATATAAATAGAGCAAGAGTTTTACAAAACCATGGGTATCAACAATGATCCTCTAAACTTTACAAAGAGATGGGTTTTTACAAAAAAAGGATTATGAGGCTATTTGGGCATTAGGATGAGGAAAAAGGATGTTCTTAGCTCAAAGGATGCAAGAACTTAGATATGGCATTCGAGGAAAGGATGCGGGTGATGAGGATGAAGAACCAAGACATAAAAATAATGGGAAGAAACGGTATGAAGGATGATGGATCAAGAAGGGGAAAATGGGGGAAAATAATGTGATTGTAGGTGGAAGAGATTAGATGTATGTTGTAAGAGGATATGTGAAGAAAGGATAATAGTAGGAGGAAAAAGTGGGTAGTAGGAGATATCAAGTGGAAGAAGCGATCAACAAAGTGAACGAAGAATGAGGCAGGGGAGAAGTTCACGATGATAAGTTAAGTGTAGGGAGGACCCTGACATAAGATTGTCATGAAGGAAGTGGTTAAGTAAGATTTCCATGTGAGTGAAACTGGAGATGACAAGTGATCAAGAGAGAAGTGGTGATTACAAGAATCGAAAAGAAGGTAAAAGGATGTGATAATGGGGAATGCCAAAAAAATGAAGGGTGAAGGGTGCATAGTGATGGGGAAAGGCAAGGAGATAGATCATCCTTAAGATGGACTCTTAAGTGAGATCACCATGCCAGGTGAGTGGTTAAATAAGATTGCCAAGCAGAGGAGGGTGATAGTGGTGGTAAAAAAGTGATGATGGGGAATGAAGAGGAAAATATGGATGGTGAGATTGTAGAGTGATGGGCGAGTGTAAGATGACATGTCATGCTTAAGATAATCTCTTAAGTAAGATCATCATGTTGTTGGAGAGGTTTCGTAGGATCACCTAACGACAGGATAGAAAGATAAGATGATATTGGGGACAGGTGGGGTGGAATGGTAGGTGAAGAAGATGATCGCGATGACAGGCGGGAGAAATAAGATGGGGGAAATATGATGGGATGGGGGAGGCCATAGGGAACATCAACCTTAAGTGGAAGTCTTAAGTAAGATTGCCATGTGGCCGGAATGGTTAAGTAAGATCACCAAGCTAAGGAAGAAGAAGGATGATGTTAGAGTTGGTGGGAATAGGGTATGACAAAATGGACTAAAGGGGAACCCTCAAGTGAATTTTCCATACTACGAGAGCGTGTAAGTAGGATGACCAGGCATAAGACGGATTTGGGGAAGGATGAGAAAAGAGTGAGTGAGGTATGCCTGAGTGGTATATGATATGAGATGAGGTGATAATAAGAAAGAAAGGAAACAAAGGAGTGTAACATGAATGGATGAAGGAATATATGTAGTGGAGGGCGGAGAGTGTGAGGGAAATCCTTAATTGGGATGCCCGTGTGGTGAGAGTAATGATGTGAGAATGGGAAGCAGAAGAGGTGGAATGGGAAGATGTGTTTGGTGGTGATTGTTGTTTGATGAGAGGGGAGGTGGTGAAGAAGCTTCTACAGTGGGAAGATCTTAGGGAGAGAGTAAACCTCCACCGAGGATCCCATATAGAAGGGGTTATTAAGTAAGATTGTCAAGTGGGAAGCAAAGGGGGAAAGGAAAGAATACAAATGGGTGAGAGGGGACATGAATGGTGAGAAGGGTAATATGGGTATAAGTGGCGAGGAGTAAAAATGAGGAGTGAGGATGAATGGATCAAATACATGGTGATCATGGTGGGGGAGGAGGAGCTGCTAGATAGTGAATGCTACTTGAGAAAGATCGTCAAGTAGGATTCGCAAACTGCAATGGTGATCAAGTAGGATTCCCAAACTGGAGAATGCATTAGTATGGGTGAATGGATGGGGTGCAAAGTAAGATGTTGATCATGTAGGAAGATACTCACGTGATGAAAAGTATCTTAATTTTAATATAGTACATAACAGGATGCATCGTGATATAAAAGATCAGGATGATTAGACTGTAATATGCATGATAGCATAGCGGGGGCCATCAAAAAGGTTTGATGCCCCAATACGATATGTAAATGGAATAGAGCATGGATAGACAAAGGCCATCAAGAAAGTATATGCCCCAGTACGACATGCAATCAAATAACGTAAGAATATTAGAGAGAACACCAGGATACATAAAATCAAGATGCCCCTGTAATATATCAAGATGCAAGAAATCAATTAATAATTTATAACTAATAATGCAACACAAGAACCAATAAACATGTCCCTAATGTGTTCCACAATGAGGATTGATTGGATGTGCCCCCAAGCAGGGGTATGAGGACATAGTAAAGTATTGGGTCATTGTCCTCAAATAAGGAAACAATGAGAGCGATTTGCCCCAAGTGAGGATTCATGTGAGGAGAAGTGGTTTGAATTTGGTAGTCATAAGGTGATTGGATCATTCGTTGGGGATAATAGTTCAAAGGTTGAATTGTGTTGGTTATTTTAGAGTTTTTGCGATTTTGTGGATTTTTTTAATTATATATATATATATATTTTCTAATGTTTTTTAGATTTTTGACGATTTTCAAATGTTTTTGATTTTTTTGACGATTTTCAAATGTTTTTAGATTTTTGACGATTCTTGCTAATGGTTTTGGATTTTTGATGATTATGTCTAATGTTTTTGGATTTTGATGAGTGTTTCTAATATTTTTGGATTTTTGACGAGTTCTAATTTTTTTGTTGGATTTTAGACGATTGTTTCTAATGTTTTTGGGTTTTGACAATTTTCAAATGTTTTTGGATTTTTAGATTTTTACACTATTTTGGATTTTTGACGATTTTCAAATGTTTTTGGATTTTTGACGATTCTTGTTAATGGTTTTGGATTTTGACATTGTGTAATGTTTTTGGATTTTTGACGAGTGTTTCTAATGTTTTTAGATTTTTGATGAGTTCTAATTTTTTTGTTGGATTTTGGATGATTGTTTCTAATGTTTTTGGGTTTTTGACAATTTTCAAATGTTTTTGGATTTTTAGATTTTTACACTGTTTTTAGATTTTTGACGATTTTCAAATGTTTTTAGATTTTTAGATTTTTACATTGTTTTTGGATTTTTGACGATTTTCAAATGTTTTTAGATTTTTGGATTTTTACACTATTTTTGGATTTTTGACGATTTTCAAATGTTTTTAGATTTTTACATTGTGATTGGCAATTTATGGACCAGAGTGCAGACTTATTTTTGAGAGGTGATAAACATGGATATTATCCGTATGTACCATGTTCCGTGTTGTAACTTATGCTCAAAATAACACAAATTATCTTTCCATTAGCAAGATATGGTGGTGATGATATGATGAAAATAGTTTCAGACTCCATTCTTGACTCCACACAACTAGTAAGATGTGTGGGCTCATCACCGAGAATCGAAGGACGTAGGAGGTAGATAATGAATATAGAGACAAATGCTAACAAAAATCCCTTTGGGAAATTGTGACTCCATTATTCATAACGATACTAAACCTAGTTTCAAAAATGGCTTTCACTTTATGAGTCACGTTAGACTTAGATAGTTATGTGGCCTGCTGATTGGTAAGATATGAGGTTAAGGGATAGTTCTCTCTTCACTTAGGCATCTAAATTACGTGTTTGAGGATTCTATAATTTGTAAGCACTATAAGATTTTGTATTTTTGAAATGACTCCCTATGCCTTGCCCCATGCTACTAGTGAGAAGCAAGGGCTCATCACCGAAGGAAAAATATAGGCGAGTGAATTCCCTTTTTATCTTTTTGTTTTGTGTTTGTTTTTATTTTTTATTTTTTTGAATATTTTGCAATGTTTTTATGCTTTTATGAGAATGACCCTCTACGCTTTGCCCCATGCCACTTGTAAGAGGCAAGGGTTTATCACCGAAGACAAGACGTAGACAAGTAAGGGCACCTTCCTCTATTAGTCTCACACTACCAAGTAAGAAGTGTGGGCTAACACCAAAGACTATGAAGGATGAAAGATGTGACAATGAATTATTCATAAGTTATTGAATTGATGGATTTTTTTACAATAGTGCTTTGTATTTGGGAAGAAACGTCTGCCCCTAATCTCAGCCCCACACGACTAGTAGGACGCGAGGGTTCAACACCGAAGACTGAGATGGATGACCAAATGAAACCGGGTAATGAAGTTTAGAGCTTTGTTATGAAAGAGAGAATGTATTTGAATGGAATATATTACCATCAAGTAAGCTTCAGGTATGACCATAGAGGAAAGCTTAATGAAAATGGAAGAAGTATGACTCTCACAAACTTAATAGGATTTATACTAGCACTTGTCTCATGATGATAAATATGAAGATGTGATTTTGATAAAGAAAATATACACAATAGAAATGAATAAATTTATTATTGGAAATAAGCAAGACAAAAGGAACAATGTACACGTTGTATCCTAGAATAAGAGTTCATCAAGAATAAATTTTTTAAATGGAATACATTCATGGGTTTTTCAATGACTTTGGCGTGTCAATGGACAATTTATAAGCTCCAAACCCAAAATTATCTATGATTTCGTTGGGCTCAAATTTATCTTGTTTGTCTCGTTCTTTGGGTGTATTCTTTCGATTTTCTTTGAGAATGAAATCATTGACCTTAAATTTTCTAGGTTTGAATTTTTTATGGTAGCTATGCCATAGCTGATTTTGATATACTTGAAGATGATCTAGGGCATTAAGTCATTTTTCATCAAGAAGCTTGAGTTCATTAAGGCGTGAATGTTGATAATAATATTTATTAATTACATCTTTGAAGGATATTATGAAGGATGAAAATTAACCTTGACATGTAAAATATCTTCCCAACCATAAATAAAGTAGAGGGAGTGGCTCAAAGGTGTGTGATAAGAGTAAGCAAAGAGTGGGATATATTTGGTTTGTATGTATTGACAATGATGGTTTGTGTTATTTAGTTTTTTGCTTCTATTTGTCCATTAATTAATTGATTTTGAGGATAGATTCATGATTAAAGATGGAAAAGGTTGTGTAAAGATATTCCTAGGTATATGTACCTTGTAGAATGTATGCACGTAAAGATATTGACAAGTGGGAATCATTGGTGAAGAGCTGCCTGCAAGATCGATCATTGAAAGCATAATGGACATGACAGGTTGCATTTTCACAAGTGTCCAAACTTGATGTGGTTGTGTTTTGACAACAAGGCTAGAGATGTTAGGCATAAGAGCCAATATTGGAAGAATATAATCAAAATTAATGTTTATTGATGGAACTCTTTGTAGTGTCTCGTAATCTCAATGAAAGGGAGTTTAGATCAAGGTCTCGTTAAATGTTGGAAGAATGTTGGCCAAAACAAAGTTCAATATATGTTTGGGCTGAAAGAGAGTCTTGAAATAAGTTCAAGTGCTCATTGGGAAGAATGTTGGAAAAAGGTTCAATGTATGTTTCAAAAGAGTGTTGAAATAAGTTCAAGTGCTTAGTAGATGTTGAAGAATGTTGTTGTCCAAAAAGTTCAATGTATGTTTGGGTTGAAAGAGAGTCAAATAAGTTCAAGTGCTTAGATGTTGGAAGAATGTTATTGTCAAAACGAGGTTCAATGTATGTTTGAACTAATGGAAGGAAATTTGAAGAAGATATGGATTGGTTTGGAATTAGAGAGTCTTGACTTTTGTCATCATGATCTCGTGGAATTTTAGTATATATAGGAGTTTCGACAGTAGTCAACTCTTCATGGAAAGTTGTGGTATTGGATGTGTCGTTGGTTGCAAGAGCATTGTCATCAAGTTCTACAGAGATGACGTCGTCGTCAATTAAGTCTTGGACGTAATTCTTAAATCGCACACATTTATCTATGTGATGACCATCAATGCGATGAAAGTCACAGTATGTGTTAGGTTTGTACCAACATGGTTTAGCTTCCCCTTTGACAAAGGGTTTTGTAATTGGATATCTTATCAGTTTAGCCTCTTTTAGTTGATGAAAAACACTAGAGAGACTTTCTCCAAGGGGGGTAAACTGACGTTGGACTTTACATGAACTGATGTCTTCGTGAGGTTGTATGATTGGCCTTTTGGGTGATCGTTCACTGATTTGGGTAGCCATATGAGAGAGTTGTGTTGTCATCTTATTAATTTGTTCTAATAGCTCATTGTGTGATGTTTTTCATGAATTCATCATGTTTGAAAGAGAGGGAGAATGAAGAAAGGTGTGATGAAGAAATCAACCTATTGATTGTGATCTTTGTTTTGGCTCAATCGAGTTTTAACAAGTAAGGCTATAAGGAGAAAGCTTAAATTAATCGGGATAAAAGATACTATAATGAAAATGGGATAAATATGTGATAGCTTACAAATGGGAATAAGCTATAATGAAAATGTTGTTTAGATTTGGCTTAAATAAGCTCGAATTGTTGACGAGAAAGTAACCCAAACAGGTTAATCGTGATATGGTTGTGATATAACTCAAAATGAGTTATGAAAGGATTTGTGTTGGCTGTGATTTGGATAAACACGATGGTGGACAAAATAATGAGTGAACTCAAACAAGTCACCCAATATTAGTTTGATATAGCTGGAAACAAGCTATGAAGGATGTTTTTTTGATTGATTGACAATATGGGAGTGAATGCTAGTCACTCAATATCAGTTGGATATAGCTGAAGATAAGCTATGGTAGATGTATTGTTAGCTGAAGCAAGCTAATGAAATTGGTGCGATGTTTTGGTCTATGTGGTTGGATTGTTTGGATGTTTTCACTTGGTATTGAATTGGTCGAGAAATGATTTTTTTGTGGAACACAACTAGGGTTTGAACTTTTACAATGAACACATTGATATCAACCAAGTTTTATGATAAAATAATGCTAAACTATTTTGTTTTCAAACAAAGCAAGCAATCATGTGGATTCAATTGTTTTGGCTTATGAGGTAACTTCTTCAGGAATGATCATTGTTTCATGCAATCATACAAGTATGCGTTGTGAAATGGTGGATGCAGGCTCTTATTACTCCAAGAAGATGTGTCCTCGATATACCCTAGTCCTGATATACCTAATTCTGTACGGGGATAGAATTGGTACGGGGAACCCTTAGAGCACTGGAGGAGACTCACCAATTCTTACTTGCCTATTTTGGAGTGAATCACCACGTCTGAACAAGTTTTGTGAAAAGGTGGAAGGTGATGGAGGGATGAATGTGTATGGTGTCCTTATAACTCCCCGAAGATTTATAGGGATGATGCCTAGGCTTCGTTGTTACAACTATTTAGGCATGACTCGCATGCACTGCACGATAGCATTACCTATAAGTGAAGAGCAGGGGCGAGGTAAATACCGAATGTTGTGATGAGACTAGGTCTCAAAGTGTAATGCAGATGCAAATGTTGTTGGTGCGTGGTATTCAAGTCCACGTCATTGGTGTAGCTTTGGTGGTGATGAAATCCACCTCGTCTACGTGTAAAAACAAAATGATAAAGTGATTAAACACAAGGTTCTTTCCAACTTGAAATAAATCACTAACAGAAAATAATTGTGTACCTAAGCGTACTTTTTTTTGGTTTCAGCAATTTTCTTTGAATGGTGGTATTTTTGCGGGATTTTTTTTTTTTTGACATTGTTTTTGATAATATTCTAGTGAACACGGTTCTCTGAGAAAACAAATTAGTAGTTATCCTGCAAACGAAATGTTAGAAAAGTGATCGTGGCTATTTTTTATTTTCTAGATCGCTTGAAGGTGCAGGAAAAGAGCATACACAACCAACAACCAAACAAATATTAATAATATGACAAAGGAAAATAATGATTGAAATGACAGTTGGAAAACAAAGCTAGAGGATCCTGCAATGTTAGAACAAGAAACTAAAAAAATTGTGACCATTTCTGATTTTCCAGATCACTCGAAGGCACAAGAAAAGAGCATACGTGGATACAATTGGAATTTTTTTAAATGTTAATAATTATTGCAATTAATCATGATTGCAAAATAGCGATAATGATTATCTTCACAAAAAAGAAAAATGATGAAAGAAGAGTGAAAACGTTACCTAGAAGTGTTGTCGTGGAAAATTGAAATGTAAGGCAAAAATTAAAAATTAAAAAAAAAAAAAAAAATTATTTTCAGAGCTCGGGTGGCCTCACATTTCTGATTTCCAAGATCACTTTTGAAGTGCGAGGAAAGAGCATACGTGTGAGGTTGTTACGTGAAATAAAAATTAAAAAATAAAAAAATAAAACTATAATTTTGTTGTTTTTTGTTAAAAAGATAGGTGTTAGAAGAAATGAAACCAAATTTTTTTGTAAGTCTAAATCTAAAAATTATTTTTCATTACATAGATCTTTTCGATACCTTTCCATTAAAAAAATGAAGTCATTCCGAGTTCGGGAGCAAAAGTTATGGCTTCCGGAAGATGGGCTACGGTAGCACTCTGAATGAAAATTTTGAACATGAGAAAACGTCCAGAGCTGGTTTTTATTTTCTAACTTTGTACTTCACCCGAGAAGCTAAAATTTTGACAGAAGGTTAAAAAGAACAAAAAATAGAAAGAAAGAGTTAGATCACAAAATGATTGACTAAAATAAAAGAAAAAAATGATTAACTTCCTACAAAGTAATTATTTTAGCAAAAGTAAATAAATAAATACATTTTCGGATTGGTTGTCCCATGACAGTAAGATGATAAACTAATGGCTAGTTCATGTGTTTCTACAGATGATGAGTAAATAGCAAAATCAAAACTAGGAACTAAACACCAAGCACCGAGGAGATCAAAGACAGGATGAGCTTCATAGTTTCATTGTTGTTATAACCTGCAGATACACCACAAGACACCACACAACAAAAACACTACCCAAAGTGTGAAGGTTAACCAAAGAAGGCCATAAGGAATAGAAAAGGAAATAATAACGAACAATAATAAATAAATAACAGATAAAACCACTAATTGGGAAATTAATGGTAACATATCGAAAGTAACCGGAGTGCCAAAATGTAAGCTAGGAAAAATACACTACTAACAAAGAAGTAAAATACCAATAATCATACCTCCTCCTTCGCGTTCCATAGCAAACCTCGGAATGGGCTAGGAAACTTGGATTGAGCCCTGATTGTGTGATATGTAGGTGCTTTTCTTCAAGACGGAGCAAGACCTTCCTGCAACAATGATCCTCTTACTTTACACTAGATGGGAAAAATGATTATGAGGCTATTTGGGCATTAGGACGAGGCAAAAGGATGTTCTTTGCTCAAAGGATGCAAGAACTTAGATATGGCATTCAAGCTTATTCTCCGTGTGTTTAGAGGGGAGGGGTAAGGTTGTATTTATAGCCTGAGGGAGTGATTAGCTTAGATTAATTTAAGTAATCATGGTTTGAAAATGTGGGCAAGATTAAGTGAGTGGTTTGAAAATGTGGGCAAGATTAGGTGAGTGGTTTGAAAATGTGGGCAAGATTAGATGAGTGGGGGCCACGAAGAATGGGTGAGGATTTGAATTATATTTTTAATTCATAAGTGGAGGATTTTAGGTGAGTGGGGACCACGAAGGGTGGGTGAGGATTTGAATTTGAATTTTTAATTCAATAGTAGAAAAACATGGAGAATAATGACATGTGGTGAGAATTTGGTTATTTTTAGATTTTGAAATGGATAATTAATCAAATTATATTTGATTAATTCGAAGTGTATTTTTTGGGAAATGAGGAAGGGGAATTAATTGATTTAGGATAGATGTGAAATTGGGGTGTCTACACTTGTAATCAACTAAATGTTTGATAATTCCTGTATCTCTTCTTCTTCGAAGCTCCCACACGTGCATAATGATTCACTACATCTGTTATGTCAACCTCTCTCAGTAACCTTGGTACGGAAGTATTTTCAATTTGTTCACAACCTTCTTCAGCTAGCTTATGAAATTCTGGCATGAAACTAGCTTGTAAATTGAATTAATATTGAAAGTCTTAGTTACCTCATCATCCTCCTTAACTAAACCTTTGAAATTTGCTTTAATCTGATCAATGAAGAGCATCAATATTCTCATTGAATAATTTATAGTTGATGTTATCAAATTCTCTGAAATGTCATTTAGTCCATCCATAGGAAGACAACACGTCATGTCATCCAATTTCTTGATTAAATGAGTAACACCACGAGATCTGAATTCCATGGCCTTTTGATACTCAAATAGCTTGAGGAATCATCAATTACACCTCTCGAGAATTATATTTGGGTCCATATCTATAATTATCTCCCAAGTAGTATAATTTAGGTTCAAATTATTACTATCTTCAGAGAGGATTTCATTTAGCCTTTGAGTAGTAAGCTCTTTCTATCTGTAAATCATTGTATAGTTCCACAATTGTTATAATTAAGGGGTTAGTCTCCTAGAGTATGCACTCAATCCACCCGTCCATTGATCGTCCCTTCTAACCTATCTTCTCAATTTCATGATATGATATATCATCAAGCTGGGAAGAGATAATTTTACGATCATAGTTGAAGGATCCATGGTTGGAGTAGGTTGTGTGACTTTCTTCAAAATAGCAGTGAGCTACTCAACCTTTGCTTTCAATTCATCCTTAGAAGCCTTATCTTTTTCATACTTTTCTAACAAATTTCCAAGGGCCACTTTAACATCCTGTTTTACACCCTCATGTGTTGCCTTTCCCAATGAAAACCTTGAGATTTGATAATCCTTTGCAATAATGATTTCTTTGGTTTTCCCTTCATCGGGGGTAGCTCTCTCCATGAACCTTTCTCTATTGACCGACTTACTAATAAGTTAGAAACAATCCTTGTCTAAATTTTCCTACTTCTTTGGAGTGGGTTTAGATTTGCATCAATCACATCTTTGAGGGCACCTTCTTTTTTTTGCTTGGGGTCCTGCAATATAGCCATTTAGGTATAATAGATGCAAATGAAAGTGGCATAGTCATAGCTGAACTTGGAGCACTGGGTAAAATAATAAGACCGGTACAACAG
Source organism: Taxus wallichiana var. yunnanensis (assembly GCA_018340775.1). Lineage (NCBI taxonomy): Eukaryota > Viridiplantae > Streptophyta > Pinopsida > Cupressales > Taxaceae > Taxus > Taxus wallichiana. Next base: position 505,796,234 of record CM031243.1, on the reverse strand, counting down.
TTGAAATGGAAGTGGTAATGATAGATGGTGTAGGAGTTAGAATAGATTTGGGGCAAATGAAATGGGACTGGAAATGGAAATGGAAGGAAATTTCTTTGAGAAAATGGAGTGGAAAGTGGAGACCTAATCATCTCTCCAATCGAGAGAACGGAAAGGGTTGAGAAAACTTAGCATTAAATCATACCATAGATGGAGATGGAAAAATAGAGATGAGCAGAGGAGTGGTAGATAATGATGGAGGTGGTGGAGCTAAGGATGGTGATAATGGTAGTGAAAGAGAAGGTGGAAAACCTTGAGATACAACTAGAGAAGCACTAACATCAATAACTTCATATACTTGCACTATAGAGGACACAACCTTAGTAGTAGGAATTTTGCAAGAGAATAACCACCAACAACAAATGAGATCTTTCTTGGAGTCTGTAGTGGCCTTCTGAGTAGACCTCTTACCTTTTGTAGGTGTAGGAAAACTTAGGGTTGGTTGGGCTTCTATTCTTATAGGTTGGTCTAACCCTTTGGGTGAGATTCCCAAGGTAGCTAACCAATCATATGTTCTTTGCAAGATGGGCCCCGCCCTTTCCTTTGTATTAGAACATTCTTCTTGATACCAATCAATCCATGGTAACAATCGACAAGCAATATCACATTCACTATAAAGTTGGGTCAAGCACATCATCATCATCTTCGATTCCATCAGGAACATCTACAATACCATATTTTTAACTTCATTAAGAGTTAATCTTTCAAATACTCATTGTTTAATGATGACCTCATCTAGCCAGATTTAAAGGATCCATATATCTCTAATTGAGGAACATGGGAACTAGCCAACCCTATTTCGCTAAATTTTCCCCAATAATCAAATTTAGTCCTAGGGTGGAAAGTTCAGCAAGGTAACTTCAGACATTTCTCCATCGACATTCTTTGCCTTGTAAATACTAGCACAAGTGTATCTTCCAATTGAAATGGGAAACTAAACCCTCATTTTGTGTCATTTTTCCGAATCTTATGAAAATCTAACAATTGGCGAACCAATTCAAGTAGAACCCATTTTTCATTCGAACATCTTGGTAACTTATGTTTAGAGCACCTAAAAATCCTATAACCCTTATATATGTGAATGTTAGAAATGAAGATACATAGCTCCCCTTTCCTTACCTCCTTGAAAGCTTCATCAGAAATTCTGCGATTGTACAAATTCTTATCAAAACGATAAAGGAAGATAGAAAAAAAGGCATCATTAACTCTGGAAATGTTTATTTCTTCTTCCATTGTGAGTTGAGGATAAAAATCATAAATCTGTGAAATTATCCTAACACCTTTTGTATTCAACCCATTAAATTCTCCCATGACAGATGCCACATAGACAAGGAAAGAATTCATAAAGAATTTTTCAAAGTCAATACATTAGACTTCAACTAAAAACAAATTGAACTATTGATATGTTCTCCCCATCGTATAAACTCCTTATTTTTCTTAATGGTAGCAATGTAAAGAAACATCCACTCTTGAAATTCTCTCACGAAGCAAGACCCGAAACTCTACTCAAAAGCACAATAAGGTCATTGACTTCCTGGATGAAGTCTGAGTAGAACAATGTTTTGGGGAGCTTAGTAACATTCTTGGCCAAATAATTCTTCATCATGATCTTTGTGCATAGTTTAGATTCCTTATCCCAATATTCAATTGCAGCCTCTAGGGAAATTGTTGCATATTCCTTGACATCTGGAAGTTTGAATAAGTCTTCAAAAAATCAGTGTCTAGCCTAATCACAACTTTTCCATCATCATCTTTTATTGATTTAGAGGCCTTATCAAAGTGAGCTTCTATAGCCAAGACAAACTTAGGGAAATGCATGGATGAAGGAAAACTAATAGCGAGAGCAAGCCCACTGTCAAATATGGCTTACATCCAAGATTTTTTATTAGGGGCTTTTAGTCTTTCCTGCACAAGTTGGCATATCCAAGGCTTGTCCCAAGTTCGTGTCTACTTATAGTGTTTCCAAATTCAAATAGGCATGTATGAGGGGAAACTCCTAAAAAGGTATACTTCATCTTTTCCTGCCTTGTGATGAAGAAGTTTACATGAATTCGAGGTTGAGGAATCCGATTGAACACTTGAAAATTTTATAGAAAAATATTTAAAAACTCCAGAAACACCAAAGTCTCGGAAGGTCCAAAACAAAATCTTTGAAAGAAATCCCCATGCCTAAACAAGGAAAGAATATCAATGACGCCACTGATGCATATGATGTGACTGACGATGCATATGATGCCACTAAAGGAGGAGTTACAATTCCAAATAAGGAATGTAACTCCTATGATGCACTGACGTAAATGACAATGACAGATTCTATGACAGAATCTGACACTTGTCATTTGACTTCCTAAGACCTATGACTCTCGCAAGGTGAGATGACTCACAGGTGATGTGGATGATGACTAGGCATGTCACACACACCAACACCCCCTTCATCGAAGCCGAGGAAGAGGTCATGGTAAGCTAGAATAGAAAAGAAGACTCCCCTAGACAACTAAGAAAGATGTGTCAATGGGGCCCGACAACTAAAGGCCTGATAAGGTGCCCATATACAAACAACATCTTTCTAGAAAGAAGAAGAGGAGAAGAAGGAGGACTATATAGCCCAAAGAAGATGGGTGGCTGCAGCAGACCTCACCCCAAGAAGAGACCGCAAGTGAAGAAACTTCACCTCAGTGAAGGGCTTGGTGAATATGTCTGCAACCTGATCAGTTGTCTGAACATACTGTATGTCGATGATGTTTTCATGTATCAGCTCCCATATGAAGTGCATGTGAATCTCAATGTGCTTCATCCATTGATGTTGAACTGGATTTCTACAAATCGAGATAGTGCTCATGTTGTCACAGTAGATAATGGTAGGCCACCGAAAGTGGATGCCAAACTCTATCAAGATACCCTGTAACCAAACAACTTATGTGGCAGTGTTAACTACTCCTCTGTATTCTACTTCTATCGATGATATGGCAATGGCATTCTGCTTCTTGCTGGACCAACTGACAGGACCTGAACCAAGAGTGAAACTATAGCTGAGGTAGACTTCGATGATCTAGATCACCGGCCCAATCTGAGTCTGTAAATCCAACCAAGTCAATCTCAGTCCCTCCTAAGTAATGAATACCATCTGTGTGAGTGCCATGAACATAGTGAAGGATCCACTTTTTGCTACTTTTAAATGCAGCTCATGAGGCTCCTGCATAAATCTGGACATGATCCCGACATAACATACGAAAGATCTGGCCGAGTGTGAGTAAGGTAGATCAAGCTCCCCACCAACTACCGATAAAGGGTACCATCAACCAAGGGGAAGAAGAAATCAGAAACCAACTTGACCCCGGAAAAGAAAAGGAGTAGGTGAGGACTTGCAATCAAGACATGTGAAACCGAGCAAGAAAATCAAGAGAGTACTTAGGCTGCGAGATCATAATTCCCGAGTCAGATTGTGAAATCTGGATCCCAAGAAAGTAATGAAGCAATCCTAAGTCAGACATGGAGAACTTGTTGGCCAAGGAGATCTTCACATAATCAATGATAGAGGAAGAGCTACCCATGATCAACAAGTCATCAACATAGAGAACAAGAATAAGCATGGATTCATCCTACCATAGAATATACACATTTGGGTCAGAGTGACACCGAGTGAACCCTGATGCAAGTAAAAGGAGTCCATCTTGGCATACCAAGCCCGAGGGGCTTGTTTAAGGCCATAGAGAGACTTCTTTAACTTGCAAATGAGGGATGGATCATGGACATAACCCGGAGGTTGTTCCATATAGATCTCTTCCTCTAGGTCCCCATGAAGGAAGGCACTCTTAACGTCCATCTGGTGGACTTCCCATCTGTTAGTGGTAGTGATGGCAAGGGTCAGTCGAATGGAAGTCATCTTCAACCAGAGAAAAGGTTTCGAGTAATCAACCCCAACTACCTGGGAGAAACCCTTAGCTACAAGTCATGCTTTATACTTCTCGACTTCTCCATTGGCTCCATACTTTTTTGATATATCCACCTACACCGAATGAATTTTCTTCCTTTTGGAAGAGGGGTAAGATCCCAAGTGTCATTCTTTATGAGTGAGGAATACTCCTCATCCATAGTAGAATCCCACTCAGAATCCCATAAGCTTCCTGGAAAGATGGTGGATCAAGAAGCAGAGAGAAGAAGGAGTGGGGTCCAATGAAACTCGAGCAGTATGTCTCTCATCTGAAGGATCTCCAACTAAATCTCCAAGCACTCTGTAAAGTTTTCCTGGCCCAAAGAGGTCCCAAAGGTTCAAGCTCAGAGTCGAGAAGATTCTTCACTCGAGTGAGAAGGGACATAGTCCTCATCATCACTACTATCAAAATCAGAAGACTCAAAAGTTTGAGGATCGGGAGGAGCAGGGAGAGGAGGAACTCGCTCAACAACATCATCATCTGATGAGTCAGAATCTGAATAGTGGGCAAAAGAACCTCAAGTGGAAGTCAAAGTCAAGGATGACTCATCAAACTTCACACTCCTCTCAATATAGAGCTCATGGGTAGTAGGGTTCAACAATCGATATCCCTTCACGCCATCAAGATACCCAACAAAGATACAAGGTTTGGATTGTGGATCCAATGCCTTTTTTCTTTGGGAATCCGAGCCATAGCCTTGGATCCAAAGACTCGAAAGTGCTCAACATCAAGCTTGTGTCCAAACCAGGCTTCAAAGGGTGTCATCCCTCTTACTACCTTGTGTGGAACATGATTCTAAATGTAACAAGCACAATTCACTACTTCAGCCCAATACTATGGAGGAAGGGACTTCGAGTGAACCATACAAGTGGCCATCTCCTTTAAAGTTTGGTTCTTTCTTTCTACAACTCCATTTTGGGAAGGGCTGTAAGAAATGTACGCTGCAAAGCAATCCCCTCAGAAGTGTAGAAATCCTCAAACCTATTGCTCACATACTCACCTCCATTTCGGTTGAAGAACCTTGATAGACCATTCCACTTGTTTCTTAGCAAGAGCCTTAAAGTTTTGAAAATGCTCAAAGACTTCAGACTTAAGCTTAAGAAAATATACCCAAGTATAACGTGAAAAGTCATCAATGAAGGTTAGTATATATAGAGCTCTAGTGAAAGAAGGAGATGGAAAGGGGCCAGAAACATCACTATGAACAAGATCCAAGGGACGAGTAGCTCTCCAGGATTTTCCCTTATCAATTTTTTTTTTTCAGGGTGCTTTCGAGGGTGCACCCTCACAAAGACCTTTAGAAAACTTAACTGAGGTAACCCATTGACCATTTCATTTTGGCTCAATTGTTCAAGGTAACGATAATTTAGATGCCCAAAATGCTCATGCCATAGCTTGCTAACCTCATTTGCATGAGTGAGTAAGCAAGGCATTGGGCATCAAATCAGAAGAGAAGTGGGAAAAGGTATACAACCGTGAATGGTGATCCACCTTTCCCTCAGCCACAGTGTCAATTAGAGTTAAGCTCATGAATGATCACCGAGTTAGGACCAAATTCCACTCACATTCCTTCACCAAGGTGGGTGATTTGGTAAACCGATAGGAGATTGGTAGAGAGATTGGGAACACTCAACACTTGGTTAAATGTTCCACCTTCTATCTCTACCGATCCACTACCAGAAACCGACACATGAGTGTCATCACCCAACGTGATTTGGGACATGCCACATGGTTCAATGCTAGAGAATTCAACCTCTGAAGAAGCCATGTGGTGTGAGGCACCGGAATCAATAATCCAAGTTGATGATGGAGCTGATCTAGCTACGAGGGCCTTACCTTTCTTCTTTTCATTTTTAGACTCCTTTGCTTTAGAAGACTCGCCCTTCTGAGCATTTTGTTTAATGGATTCAGGAACACTTATTTTATTTTCTCAAGTAAATGAGTTAAGTGATCAATTTGTTTCAAAAACAATGATGCTCATCATGGCCAAATTTCTTACAATAGGAGCATTTAAACTTTTCCTTCTTCGCTTTAGGCTTAGAAGTCAAAGTGTTAGTGTTGGGCTTAGCTGGGGGTTGGTTGGTCTTGGTTTCTTTCTTAGGTTGGTCCTTTGTTTCTTTCTTCTTTTCATTTTTCTTGCCCTTATTCACCACAAGGGCATGTGACTTGGATTTTAGAGTCCCCATTTGAATGAGTTTGTCCTGTTCTCGAATGAGTTGGGATGAAAAACTGTCAAAGGAGGGCATTTTCCAAGCACTACCCAAGGTGGATTTTTTCATGGTGTGGAAAGTTGAAATGAAGACAGAGTATTCAAGACCTAGTTTAGAAAGAATCGACAAGATCAATTGAGAGTCTTTCTTTTCCACTTTACATTCCTTTAGAAGTAGTCTAGTGTGGACAAACTTTGAGAAGAAGGCCTGCAGGTTTTCAAAGTCACTAGGATTTAACCCTAGTAGTTCATTCTCCAACTCATGCGCTCTCATGTCATCTTGCTTCCCAAACATATCATTGAGCATTTTCCATGCTTTATCAGGTGTCGAGGAAGTTTTGATGTGGAAGAGCAAGTCGGGAGAGACGGACATACAGAGAAGACCTAAGGCTTCATCACAATGTTGAACCACTTAGATTTTTTGGGTTCATCATTAGGTTTGGTCTCTAACCCCATGGTGACATGGTATAACCCTTTACTTCACAAAACCAATATAATTTTAGATTTCCATTCAAAGAAGTTAAAAGGTGTGAGCACCGGTACTTTAGAGATATCCATAATGAAGAGATAGAACCAAAGGATGCAGAAGGAAGGAGAGAGAAAAGAAACAACCACCCTAGAACAATATCACACCCCCCAAGTTTGGCACTTTATAGTTTAGTGTGTTGATTACAATCAGATGCGACTGTGCCGAGAACTAGTCTATCACTCACCTTGCAATCAGCGTAATAACGTGCAAGAGTGGAGACAACAATCAAGGTTTGTTGGGCAGCAGATCGACACCACAAGCAAGCACAAGAATGAGAGAAAACAAGAAGGGGAAGAGAAATCCTTGTGAGAAATAGCATCTCACGTCACACAAAAGAATCCCTTTTTTGTAAGACTATATTGTGGTGGACATGCTCACAAGTCCACAAGCAATAAAAGGGATAGAACAAAGCTCAAGATGAAAAATGAGCTGAATTAAGCAATACAAAGACACCCCCAGAATGTGGCACTTTATAAAATAGTGCATTTACAAAAATGATAATCCCATCAACTAGAGTGTGAAAAAACATGCAACTTTGACTAAAGAAGTGCTCAAAACCGAGCAACGAGTCAAAAGTTATAGCAAAAACCAATTCCCACAACTGATGGAAAAATGCTAATAAGCCTGCAAATGGATTAAAAAGTGCCCTAAATGCATGCAAAGGGTGTCATATGTATGCTCATTGGAAATGGCATCAAATTTTAGATAGGGTTTGTTTTAATTCATGAGGGGGATTAGCCTCCTGCCAACCCCGACCTCACCCTCCATCTTCGACACTCGAAGGAAGGTTAATAAAACAAGCAAAAAAAAATCTAAAAAAATTTACAATGCCAATAAATAAATTTTTTTTACACCTTAAAATATTTAAAAGGTGATTGATTGATTTACCAATAATCAATTCTAAAAAGGGTATATGGAGATGTTGATGTTGAGAAAGTGAATTGACCGAGAATGCTTGAGCATGAGAGTGAATCTAAACCGAGGAGATGTGAGTGCCACTGAGTGTGGAAGCCAAGAGGAAAGTGAGTGCAGAGAAGAGCAAACATGTGCAAGAATGGAGATGCAGAGGTCAAGTAGCAAGCAGTGGTAATGTTGAAGTGGCAATGGAAATGGGAGAAAAGCACGAGCATGGAAGTGAAAATGAGATAAGCAAGGTAGAAATGAGAAGCCAAGTGATTAGAGCCAATGAAAACATGAGAAAAGAATGTACATCAGTGAGCCAAGAAAGATGAAGCATGAAAAGATGAGTGAAGAAAATGGAGGTTTAGCAGAGCAGAAAATGAAAAATGCATGCAAGTCAAGCCACATCCAACTTCAAAGAAGCGGAGGTTGAAAGTCCAGGAAAACATGAAACCAAGTTGATAAAAAATGCAAAAAATAGGCAGAATCAAACAAAAAAGCAATCAAGCAAAAAAAAAAAAGGATGAAAAATCAAAAAACCATACACAAGAATGAAGAAAAGAATATAGACCAAAAAGAAAGAAGAAAAAATCAAAAAAAAAAAGGTAAACTGAAAAATCAAGTCCATGAAACAAAGCCAAAAGAGAAAAACCAGAGCCAAATCAAAATGACCAAGATGCAAACAATGCAAAACCAATCAAAAACTAGCAAAAACAAAAAGCAAGAAACCACCACATCCCAAAAAAAATGCAAAAAAAAAACCAAAAAATGAGCCTCCAAGTCAAAACAAATGCTGAAAAAAAGCATTCAACATGAGCCAAAAAGCACAAACAAAAACCACGACATATGCATGTACAACCAAAAACACTAGACCAAAAAGAACAAAAATCAAACATGAATGCACAATGAAAACAAACCAAACAAAACCAAAAAAAAAAAACTCAAACTCAAACTCCAAGAGAAAACCTCAATATAGAGGTAGCAATACAATTCCAAAATAATAAAAAAAAACTTACACGAGGAAATAAGAAGAAACCAGAAGTAATAAGCAACTGATAAATGAAGAGTGCACATTTTACCGAAACCAGCTCTGATACCATGAAAGAGGGAAAATGAGAACCGATGTCAAAAACAATGCACCACAACGAAGTTGCACTCCGATGGTAACATCAAGCTCCAACGCAATAAGCAAGATTCAAAACAATGGAAAGAAAATGCAAGTAAGAAAACAGGTCTGCTCATGCTCATAGATCAAAAAAAGGAAGTACAAATAGGGGTGTTGTGTAACCCCCATGCCTAAACAAGGAAAGAATATCAATGATGCCACTGACGACATATGACGTGACTGACATATGATGCCACTAAAGGAGGAGTTACAATTCCAAATAAGGAATGTAACTCCTATGACGCACTGACGCAAATGACAATGACAGATTCTATGACAGAATCTGACACTTGTCATTTGACTTCCTAAGACCTATGACTCTCGCAAGGTGAGATGACTCACCAGGTGATGTGGATGATGACTAGGCATGTATTACTTTTCTCGCTTAGGAATCATATGAATAGTGGTATGTATCTAGGACCTAGAAATGTACCCAAAGTGTGTGATTTAGTGTCTACACCTAGTGCTCCAATAGAGAAACTTAAGTAGTTTAGTAATAAAGGTATTATGAGCATGTAGGCTCCAAATACCCTTTATAATATTTAAAAGCACCTACTTAAGGGGTCGGCCATCATGTTTATGTTGTTTAGTCACTCCTTATGGCTATTTAAGGAGATCGTTTGGGCATTATTATGACATGTTTTGCAAATTATTCTTATTGTGGTGAAAGTTGGCTAGTGTAACCCTCTCTCTCTCTCTCTCTCTCTCTCTCTCTCTCTCTCTCTCTCTCTCTCTCTCTCTCTCTCTCTCTCTCTCTCTCTCTCTCTCAAGGACGAAACCCCTTGGGTTGAGGATCTTATTCAAGGACGAAAAACCCTTGATTGGGAAATTTGTGAAGGATGAAAACCCTTCATGAGGTTTTGGTGTGCAAGTTGATTTGAAAGGAAATAAAGTATCTTTCTCTTGCATGTGTTGTCTCTTTGGTGCAAATTATATTTTATTTAAAGTGGAGCAACCTACCTTGGTGTCGAATTTTGGTATGTGTGATGCAATTTTAGAAAATCTTAAAATTACTCTCTTATTCTCTATATTTTCTAAGGCCAAGATTTTGAGTTTGATGAATTTTGGTGATGATCTACTATTTTTAACAAGCTTGGGAATGTTCGCTGGTTAGGGTTCCACAATTAATTAATTCCACATATAGTTTCGCTTTCTAATATTGTAATCGATTGGTAATTGTTTTGTATTAATTTTGGCACAAGTTTGGAAGGGTTTTTGTAAGGTTTAACCCATCTTTGAATGGTTGTTTCCACCTATGGAAGTCACTTCCATAGGAAGGGTTTGAAATTCAATTTTGCGAGGTTATAACGGTAGTGTATAGATCTTATTTGTGGTGTTTTTACCATTTCCTAAGTCCCCAAAAAGGGACATTACAATCACCCAAAGATAGTTTAAATATAGATCAGGTCAATTTATAGGAGGATTTGGGAGAATTTTAAATTTTCCAATCGATTGAGATATGAAGAGGATGAGGTAGTGTTAGGAGGTTGGGTGCACATATAGTAGTCACGATGGAGCAGCCCGATGGGCCAAGTGATTGTTATAGTTATTTAAGTGGATTAATTATCATTTTTATGATAGAGTATAGAAAAATGTTGTATATATTACTAATGAGGTATGTTAGTTTTCGTTTGTACACATTGTCACGGTGAAGTGGCACTCATTGATTGAGGGATCACAACACAAAATCTTGGATGAAGCCCTTAATCTAACATATATGTCGGTGATAATAGATCCAATATCGATATGAGAAGATGGCTCATTAGGTACATTTAGGATTATAGGAGAGGTGGCTCACAAGATTAAAAGGTATAGAAATTATCAAGAGGAATCAAGTGTAGGAGATATTATTTTCTTGGTTTAGGGTCTTCTCTGGGATAAACAACCTTAGCATGAGATAAGGAAACGAGAGTATCAAATGCATAGGTGGTGGCTTCACACTAGGGGACTAATGTAACTCATATTTCAAAGTTGCAGATTTTTTAGCTAGGTTAGAGGGATAATTTTAGGGGTTTGATCTAGATACACATCAATAGTACCATCCTTGTGTGCTACAATTTAGGTGCCATCGGATCGAAAGCATTAGACAAAATCTAACTGGGGGAGGGGTCCCTAAGGGAGGGTGTTATATTTTTGAGATATAGATTGTGTTGATGATGTATAAAATGATTCATTTTGATATTTGAGTATGTGTATGTAGGTTTGTGTGAGTGTATGTATGTATGTATGTATGTATGTATGTATGTATGTGCATGTGTATGTGTGTGTGTCTATATACACATATAGACACACACACATATACATACACATACACATACATACATAATGTATGTATATGTGTGTGTGTGTGTGTATGTGTATGTGTATGTGTGTGTGTCTATACATGTGTGTGTATAGACACATACACACACAATGTATGTGTGTGTATATGTATGTGTGTGTGTCTATACATGTGTGTGTGTGTACACACACACACACACACACATCATCCGTGTGTGTGAGATGGTATTGATGATGTCTTTAGTAAGTATATTTTTGATGATGACGTATGCTTTAATTTTATGATTTCATTTTCTTATTTATGCACAAATGTAGGAACATTCATCCATAAGAAAAATGAAATTATTAAATATGTAAAATGATGATAATAGAGCAGGTATGAATTGTTTGAAGGATTAGTTAATACAGAAATAGTGATGAATATGAATCTATCCCAAGTGATGAGAGGTAAACCCAAGCATGTGAGTATAAGAAAGTCACCAATTTATCTAGATAGGAAGTTATGTTCATAGAAACCCAAATGGGAGATGATAGACGGAGTTACAAAAGTATCAAGGTAGGAAGCAATGGTCATAGGAACCCTAGAGAAGATAGATGAATTACCAAAGCATTCAAGGTAGGAAGAAATGGTCATAAAAACGCAAGTAGGAATATGTGAACTCAAACATGAAGGATAAATAGTGATATACTAAAGTGAATCAATGGTGACATGTGAAATATTGACATGTGTTGTTGATGATGTCAATTATATCATGTAGGATTGGAAGCCTAGTATGAATTGTGATATCCTATAGGTTTTTTTGAATGAATTTGATACCAAGATGGAATTTTTATCATGTGGGAGAGATGGAATCATCAATCCGTTCAAATATTTGTTTGAGAATATCATGGTGGATATCATCTGGGGAGGGAAAAGGAGGAATAGTTAGTCTAAAGGGAGCTATATGATGGTGTGGAAGGTCATGATAAAGGATATCGGGCGTAACACTTAGGGACACGAGGATAAGGATCCCAAACTTAGAAATTTTGGTATATGACCCAATAAATATCATCTATATGTGAACAAAATATGTGAAGATAACAAAAGAGTGTTATAATAGAAGAGGATTTTGCTTGATTTATATTTTGTTGGTCTCATCAAAATTTCACTTTGATTATCCTCATATGTCATTGATAGGCTCTACATTCTAAAACATCATGTATTGAGCCTCATTTCATGTGCAATTTGGTTCATATGTAAGTGGGTTAGGATCCATAATGTCAAGAAGAGATTGAGATGTCATCATGGATGGTATATTTATAGCAACATGTGGAGAAGTAGAAGGGATATGTGTCACAATAGGTGACATAGGTGTCTGAGAAACTAGTCGAGGGAGAATCTTGGGGATTATCGGTTATATCACCAATGAGAGGGGTTTAGTTCATGATCTCATCCTTAGAATCTTAGTTAGATAAATTATCCTTATCATCCATGAGGTCATTAGTTTCGGGATCAAAATCGGTATTCCCACTTTGTGAAGTGAGTGTGATGATGTTCATGTTATGAGTAAAAGTATTTTATTATGATGTTAGATAAAATTTACTTTTTACATTCTTAGCATATGTGTAACTTGATAATAAGGGATCATCGAAGGAGTAACCTTCATAATAATAAAGTGTATCAACGTTAGTAACACATGAATTGATAATAGTTTTCGGTTTTACAAGATGCCCTACGAGAGTATGCTTAGTGCAAGTAATAGTAATAGGAACTCGATCGACCTCCTTATTGAACAGTGAGGTCATAAATTAAGAGTTAATTTTGATATAATCTCATTGGGGAGAGTGAAATTATTGATACTAATGTTTATTTCATCATGCTCATCATCATATGTCATGAATTGGAAGAATCCACAAAATGGCTTGGCATAAATCCATAAACAATCTAAAAATTTTGGTGTCATCAAGAAATCTATTGCACACAAGCAAAGTAATTGGAATGTTTTTATAGTTAATAGAGTTATATACCAACTTATTTTTTTATTCATAGTCCCTTAGAAATAGAATTTCTAAAGCTTTACTAGTCTAAACATCTAGTTTACAAATCCGGATCATTTTTTTACCTCTTTGTCGATAAGTACACTTTCCTTCTTATGTTTCAAGAAAACATTTCTATATCACACATTTCTTTGGGATCGATATACTATTTTTCACATTAATGTTAATTAATTTAAAATATATAACCCATGACAACCCTTATTCCTTTAAATAAATAATAAACTAATCAAATACCAAACATTTACTTATTTATTTATGGTGTAAACATTTGGTGAACTCGCCCCTTGTTCAAATCTCTCACCTTTCTTAAATCCTAGATTCCGTAGGGTTTATTTTTAGCTTACGTATGATTTTATTCTATGACCTATCGACATAGTAATCTGCTTAATCATTCACCTTTTTATCATACCAACCTATATCCTACTACCCACAAGTGCAAGTTTCTATGGCTTCCTCTACATGATATCCATTTTTATCCTTGAAGATTTTGACTTTGATTTTCCTACTAATCCCTTTCCGACGCCCTCTATCACAAGCCAATTTATGGGCCCTCCAAAAATCTTGACCTCTGTAACAACAATTTTAGAGGTACTACATATGGGGAACACTAAGAGAAATGAATGGGCCATGGTTACTGCAGAAATCACAAATATCAGCATGGACAACTTTTTTTACAAGGCATGTCCTCTTCAAAAAGGTGACAAACAATGCAGGAAAAAGGTGAGAGAGAATGGTAATGGTTCATGGTTCTGTTCGAGTTGCAACATACAAGTTCAAAACTATGATTATAGATATGCACTCAAGATCGATCTAAAGGACCCAACAGGAGAACTCCAATCAGTTACTACTTTTGATGAGACAACTGAGTCAATCATGGGTGTTGAAGCTAGCGACCTCCACCTATTGTCTATAGACGAAGATGCGACTAGTGAAATTACAAGCAATGTCATTGGCAACAAATCTTTGCACACTTTCTTTGAAAAAGAGACATCTGCGGAAACAACAGATTGAAATGTGTCATCCTCAGTTCAAAGAAAGTGGAAAATAGTGCAACTCCTTCGTAACCTTTACGCAAGGATTTTTAACCCACCCATCCCTTCAAACATTACACCCTCACCCATCCCATTCTATACTTTGAACTATCACTTTCTTATTTCATATCTATGTTTCACTTTTTTCCCTGCTTTAAAAGAAAACTATTATATTCCCTTATACATTGACATACTATTGTCTCCTACTACTATGTGGATTGTAAGTACTTTTAAGAAAATAAATAAAAAATACATGCAATTTTGTTATGTACGTATTTGCATCCTTGTGTACTATGTGAACGCATTGTATGTTTCTATATAACTAATACTCTTTTCCTTAAGGAAAAATGTAGTTTCTCGATACTCAAATTGTTACCTCTTACGCGTATTTCCCATTAGAACTCCACATGCATTACAGTTGTATATAGTTTTATAATTTGACTTATTCTTGCATTTGTAAGTCATCAAACAATGTATCATTCCTTGCTAACCCGCATGATTTTTTTCAACAGGTGGTACTCCATAAGCTTGTCACCGCAATCATGTCGACTCTGCAAAACGAGCCCAACAAAGAGAGAACTACACAAAAATAAAGCACACATAAGCTGTTGAGCAATGACACCGTAAATTAGAGCATAAAACAATGAAAAATCTCTAATATCTTTCAACTTACATCGACCAACAACCTACGATTCCCGATATTCCAATCTTGCCATCAAATACATGCCTCATCAAGAATTTCCAACCAACATTACGCATGTAACTTCCATGGAAACAAACTTTCACAAGCATACCAATTCCTTCCATATGAACCCATCTTCTCTAACTAATGCCACTTTTCCCCAAATACTTGGGATGCCACATGAAATTGTCTCAAGTACCGACCTTTCTTGATTCATCACACATATGCGACCACCGATTTCTCCTCTCCTTCCTTTCCACCTTCCACCTCGCAATCCACAAACGACTCAAAGCAGAACACCCTACCCCTTCCAATACACAGAGATTTTCCATATTCGCACCCTCTTCACTAATTATGAAGCCCAACGTCGGTTTCACAAAAGAATAGATTATTTGGCGAACATCCAAACTTGCTCAATCTGTTTTGAAAATTACCCTGGAATTAAAACAATTTCCTTTAAAGGCTTTCCCTCCCGTAATGATGCAAATCGAAAGACAAGGCCACCGCTTCTCTTCATGGAACAACATGGACCAAAAGCGCTGACCTACCGTTCTTGCATCTTTAACCCAAATCGAGGAGATGTTTATTGCACGAGTTAATCCATTCCCGGAAGTCACCCAAGTACATGGCGGGTAATACAAATACGAGGACACACCATAAGTTTTTCTGTGAAACATTACTTCATATAAGAAAGTACCTACCCCATCGCCTTGAAGATTTGGGACAGGTTCTCATACAAAGGGAAGGATCTAATTTAAAAATTATGATTTCTACGTCAATAGATCTCATGTTTGGGCAGCCTTGCAATATAAAATCCAACACGATCCCTATTACAAAAATGTCTTAATCAACGATGACGCCCTTTCCTCTCTCATCATCTAAGTCGTCAAATGTTTCCTCCTCTCTTAACACAATCACAGTGCAACTTCCCCAAATGCAAAGTGCCTCTACAACTCATGGTATTGATGTTCCCAATGAATTTGATGAAACGTATGAACACTCATCGTCTTTCACGTCAACACCTCACAATATAGAAACATAAGAATAGGAAATCGAAAGCGGTTCTTGCTCAACCACGATGGTAACACTCCATTTACCATGTCATGGCCAAAGCTTGGGCTCTCACTAATAAATGAGTACAATATGGAGGGCATGTTCTCAATGGCTTTCCCAACTTTGTTTCCAACAAGAAAAACAATGTGGCAATAGCCCCACATAAAAGAAGTTCCAATGCATGAATACGCTCTTCACTTAACGTGTTACCATGATGGGTACTTGGTTCCCACCCAAGATTTTGTTACTTCCTTCTAAACCTCATCTTTGCGACACAAGAGTCATTCCACAACAATGAGTTTTTATGAAACAGAACCTCGAATCGAAATACCTCGACAATTAGAGATCTGCGAAAACTATTGGAATGCCCCAAAGATAACCTCCCAGACAACTTAATGCACTTTGGATCGAGCCGTCAAGGGACACGTTCATTCTAGGCAAAAAGTAGAAGTGAGCTTTCAGACATGGTGGAACAATTGGGGACACCAACCTTATTCTTCGCTCTAAGTGTTCAGCAAACACTAAATGGCCAAATCTCCACACTATTATGTCCGGTGAATGCCCAACTGATCCCAAGCCGCACAAAGCATTGGAGAACACTTTACATTGTCTATAACCCTCATCGAGTATCAAAGCATACCCGCATCACATTTTCATAATATTTTGCGAAGAAATATTGCAAAAGGAACTAAAACCCCTTGAAGGCGGTGCATTATCGTCATTTCAAGAGTCATTTGAAACATATAAAATATGTTCTTATTCATGAAATGAGTTTTATCGGCCCAAAGTTTCTAAAAAATTTATAGTAGGCTACATGAAGCTTTCCCACACTCAAGAACATCCGAATTTGGGAATAGATCAATCATCCTCCTCGCGACCTCGGTCAATTACCTTTGGTTTTGGACAGTCCTCTTCATGCAAGTAATTCCTACAGAGCAACCCTTTGGAAGGGATTTCATTCTTCCATTACATTGCAAACAATATTTCGGCAACAAGGAACAACCAATGCACAAGTTTCATTCTCAGAATTTATTGCTCCACATGCAAGATTCAACCCCTCTAATTGAGGATTGGGAACTCTTAATGTCTCGCAAACACACA
This sequence comes from Taxus wallichiana var. yunnanensis, assembly GCA_018340775.1. Lineage (NCBI taxonomy): Eukaryota > Viridiplantae > Streptophyta > Pinopsida > Cupressales > Taxaceae > Taxus > Taxus wallichiana. The sequence continues at coordinate 505,779,276 of CM031243.1, read as the reverse complement.
TAACTCAGCAAGAGCTCAACATTTTTAAGGACGCACCACATTTGTTTGCAAAAAATGATCTCGTGGACTCCCATAACCTTCAGATGTTGAAGGCATTAAACATTCCAATCGCCCAATCCATTGTTGAAAGTAACACGCATTTGGACCAGGAAATCCACGTTGATGATCAGTTGGAACAAAAAGTTATGTTGTGCAAACAACAAAAAATCATGCTTATTGCAAATCTATGGGTTGATGCAGGCCTCGTAAATGGTGCTACAGGAACAATCACCAACATTGTCTACGACGCATCAATGCAACCACCAACATTACCTTTATTTGTTGTCAAATTTCATAGATACAACGACCCTGTTAAGATCCCTCCACCCTTACATATTCTCATACCCCCTATTTCGAGAGGGAATCGAAGACAATTGCCGATTAAAATGACTTGAGGATTAACTATCCACAAGTCTCAAGGACTTGCATAAAACAACCATCGACATAGGAACCACTAAAAGGTAGGGTCTAACTTTCACATGACTTTTTCCAAAGTAACCTCGCTTGCAAATCTGCGCATTTCACTTGTTTTTCATTCGAGAGATACTCAAATATGTTGCACGTACCAACACTTGGAGCAAGAAAAAGGAGAAAGCAAAACTACTATCACTAAAGCCATCGTAAATACTACCATCCGCTTTGATAGCACCTCCACTACTACTTTATTCAAAAATTCTTGTATCAAAGTGGCACTTTGCGTCAAGGGTATCAAATGTAATCATGTTTATTGAAACTAAAATTTCCCACTAAAGGCTACCATTCATGATATAAATACTACAAATGTATACATGTCTCATTATGTGCACGTAGATCTTCATGTATTTGATGTTGTGAAATATGATTTGCAACTTTAAATGTACGAATCTGTAACAAAATTAAATGTACACATACAACATTTCAATGTAATGTTTCATCTATATTCCTACACTACCACTATCAATCACACACATTATCAATTGTACAATAAAGGTTTTTTCAACAAAACACCAACCGAACAACCGACACACAACTAACACAATTAACCTAAATTAAATACATACAACATCAACTATAAAATTAATTAACTATCGAAAATGGTATCAAATGTATTCATGTACAAATTTGTAACAAGTTTGAAATGTAGAAACAACCTTAAAATTAAGTGGCCCATCTATATTTCTACACTTACAAAATCAATCAAACCCCTTATCAACATCAACTACAAAAGTAATAATTATACCTCTAAATCAAATAACATATATTGTTAGGCGTTCACATTACATTGAACACATGCGATTGCTAATTCAATAGAGTATCTTATAATCTTCCTTGTTTCACAATTCTTATCAATGTTGAGTAAATACGTTCCAACACTTTTTTCTTTTTCCTCGCACAAGGTTTTGACAAATAAATAGTTTGCTATCATATAGAACAAGTCCTCAACAAGGGATATGAAAAGTCAATGTGAACAACACACTACCAAAATATTCCACGTGATTTCCAAACTCCCAAATTATTGTTGAAGAACTTGAATAAAGGTAACATAAAGCATGATTCCATCTTAATTATCTAGTCTTTCTCATAACACAAATGTGTTCTTGCTCTTTGTGAAATACTTGGATTCATTGTACCTACGAATTGATTGATTGTTTGTTCAATTTTATTACATATTTAAGAACTAGTGGGGAAACAGAGAAAAATAGTACGCAATACAAATGTATGGAGTTAATTTGACCAAACTTAATTTATAGTATAAAATAAAAAGAACAATCTCATGGACAATACAATCGAAATCTTCCCCTTTCACAAAAAGTCTATAAAAAAACCCAACATTAAACTATCTACAAAAGGGCCCTGCTTCTGGAATCTCATGGCTAGACACTGATAATGCACTTGAGCACTCAACAGAGCATCCCCTCCCTAGAACTCATCACAACAACAAAGAATAAACTATGATAAATCAGCATGACTGTGGACTGCAAATTTAAGTTGCAGCAATTGTGTTTTAAAGGTAGATTGTTTTTACAGAAGCCACAAATAGATGCCCCGGCTACCAATAGAAAAGAGAACATTAAATGCCCTCCTTTAATTCAAGAACATTAAATAATGCAACGTTCGTTGATGTTAGGAATGAAGAAATGACGGAATAATTGAAGCTCAAGCAGAATTGAACTCTGAATGCAAAGAAACAAAATAAGCACTTACATATTCAAATTGTTCAGCGGGTTTAAACGAGCAAAACTGAAAACAGAAGTGCAATGATAGAAATGAAAGCAAACATTAAAAATTGATTATGCAATTAACTAGGATGGCAAGAAAATCCATCATCAAATACCACTAGAAATTTACTGTCCACATTAGTAAACCCATAAGAGATGTCATTTGCAGTGAAACAGATATACAATCATTTTGGCTATTGAAATTTCCTCAATTCTTATGCAATTTTTTTACTCCTGCCCCTTGGTTTCTACCGATTTGATTTCCCCTAGTAAGATGTTCTTGATAATCAGCACCTACATGGCGTAAAACAAGGAAAGCTCAGAAGAACATTATTTCTTTGCTTCCTCTTCCTTCATTTTTTTCTCCCATCTTCGCTTCTGCATATAAACAAACAAAAAAGTCTTAAAAAGTGTTATAAATACAAACAAAAGAATTCCTAATCGCTTGAAATCGTAATGGTGCACTTCTATTCTCAACAGTGGGGATAAAGCCTACGCTAAAATAACAAGCCCACAAAAATGATAATGCACCATGAACTGAACAAAGGAGAACAATACAAATGCACGGTTGACATTTGTTATGATGAGTGTTTTCCTAAACCTACATAAGACTTTTGTCGTGCCTTCTCCAATTGCATGACTATCATGTTATATAGTTTCAGCCTATCTGCTTATTGTTCTACCTACTTAATATTTACAAGAAAATTAAGAAATAATAGAAAAGAAAGAAACAAAGGTAACATATAGCACCAATTAAGCTTACCTCGTCTCCAGAGGAATCTATAGAACGATATGTCTAGGAAAGACAAGTAACTAAAACAATTTCCAGATATCGAATAAACATTCGTTAAAACCATAGTTTCCACAAATAACTAAACACCGAGCTCTCGACTCCAAATTAATGCAATAAATATATTGTAGGAAATGCTGAAAAATGAAGCAAGAACCGTTTCTACTTGGCATATAATTTAGGCAGCATCTATGGTCCTAACTTCTATTGATGGCCAGCCAAGATTTTATTGGCACACGTGGTAAATGCAAAAGCTCTGGCAAAAGGTAATCAGTAAATAGAAAGAAACAAAATGTTCTTTTAAGATCCACAATGCCAAGCCCCGTACACCTGCCTAGGCTTAGACTGCAAAGTAGCTTTGCCGAACATGAGATTCCCAGGAGGCACCATATGTGCTGCTATGTTACCATGATGGGTCCAAAGGATAGCTTTTATCATGGGTCAAATGGGTAACTTGTAAAATAAGTTCTTATTAGTTATCAGTCAAACCAATACTATTATTAGATGAGTAGGTGTATACGGGGCATCTATCCTTGTATATATATGGATCATGAATACAAATAAGTTCTATTGAATAGTAGAGGTAGAGTAGGATGGCAATATGGGATTTCAGTGAAAGACATCTTGGAGCGGTTCCATCTTTGAGGAATATTTTATGGTTTTAAAGTTGTAACCCTACCTTAAATTAATGAATATTAGGGCACACTAACCCGCCATACATCTCGTGTTGTGCATTTATTATTAAAAATCTGCAATATTTCTTTATATTCGACATTTTATTTTTAGCAAGTAGTGTCGGATTGACAATTTAGAAAAAGTGGAATATTTTATTTTTATTTTTATTTTGGCAGATTTCCAAATTTTCACTGATTTTTCAGAACAAATAACCTGAACTTGTAAAGGGTTATACCTTTAGCAAGTGTCAAATAGATGCAATTCTTGCACCATTACAAAGTTTACTTCGAGAGAAATCTGGCAAGTGGACACAATCAAAATTCTAATAAGCAGTGACCTGACAAAGTTGACCTTTTGGGACAGACACATTGTTGTCTTTTTAATTGCAACTCAGACAAAAAGTGGGAAAGCATTCATATCTTCCAGTCCGGGTAAGCAAATCAGGCACTGAACTCCGCAATTTGAAGGAAAAATTCAAAACTACTTGACTACATGATTGTCATTTTCAGATTTATAGTAGAAATGGAGATCTGAGGAAGGAATATATTCTTGAAACCATAAATTTATATATGCCTAGTAAATCTTGGAGATAATAAGGGATGGATATTGATAATAGATAATAGTTTTATACACTGAAAGATCAACATTGTCATAGGCTCTTTAATAGCACAGTTCTCACAAATTGCTCAGGTGAGGAAAGCTTATTTGATACGGCAAAACTTCATTTAGTGGAAAGGTATTTTTTAAATTGGAATGGAATAGGTGGAGCAACCTTTCTTAGCCAAATAGGAGCATGAGAAACTTCTAAAGGTAAAAATGGATCTCTAAATCTGAAAAAATGAGTAGACAAATACAGATTGAGAGATCATATCTGAAAGAAAAATTGAGTAGACAAATAAAGATTCAGAGAGATCATATTTGAAAGAAAAATTCTCTCACAATAATTTGGTGATGATTATTGATTAAAATAGACATGTTTATGAATTCAAGAGAGAGTTCAGAAATATTGATATGGAAAAAAATTTGAAAAATAGAATTATAAACCTTGTTAAAGAAGTAAACATGTTAACAGATGATCATAAAGAACAAGTAGAAAAAGAGGGAGAAATTTCTAACCCTTGATCAAGAAAGAGAGAATCTTCACGAGTTTTGTTTTTAGCAAAGAGAGATTCAATGTTACACGTTCATGTAGTTATTCAAAAGGATAAGTCTCTTGTCTCCATAGATCCTAGCAACAAGTATAACTTAATCAACATTTATTTGGCTAAGACGTTGACACAAGTACATGGTGAGAAGGTCGCATTGTTTCAATATTCAAATCTCATTACGGATAACTATATTTTGCACTTTGATTTTGATTATATTCCTTTGGATGGTTTGGATATGGTGCTTGGATGCTTGGTTAGACACGTTGGGAAGTGTTTAACATTAATGTGCAAATAAATTTCATATAGCTTTGGTATTGGACAAAGAAGTTGACATTACAAGCTACTACTCAGTCTACTCAACATATCAAGGATGAGCATGAGGAGGCTAACGACCACAAGGAGAAATCTGAAGAAGATCAAAAGGAAGATAGCAAAGGGAGATAACAAGGAAGAGAAATAGAGCATAAGAAAGATTCTAAAGAAGACAATAAAGAATATATAGAAGATTACAAGGTAGAGGACTCTGAAAAATTAGAAGATCAAGAGGACAAGGAAAGATTAGAAAAAGTGCAGGGAGAATTTGAAGAAGATAATAAAGAAAATATTAGAAGAAGAGCATGACAAAAACTATGTAAAGAGTACTAGGGTTTGGATACGTGTGAAGGAAGCTCATGCCTCTCACCTTACGAGAATGAAGCAGAAACTAGAAAAAAATGTGGGAAATATAAGTACAAGCATCTAGGTGACAAAGATACCTTTGCATGTGGGTTAAGTAGCTCGGACATCTTACGAAAGGACATGACTCATCATTGGGGACTTTTGTAACCATTTTTGACAATATAACACATGCAATTTTGGGTGTGTATAGGCATATAGTGGCCAAGAATTAAAATGTAATGGATGGGCTGATCCTATATAAGAATAGAATCTTTTTGATACCGGATTCCAAGATGAGATTAAGGATAATGAGGGCTGCTCATGATTCACCTCTAGCTGGTCACCAAGGATACTTTAAGACATACAAGCAAATTCATGAAAGGTTCTTTTGGAAAGGGCTCAAGGAGGATGTCTTGCAACACATTCGGGAATGTGTAACTTGCCAACATAACAAAGGGGAACATAATTTTCCAGCTGGGTTGTTACAACCTCTTCCCATTCCTTCTCAAAAATGGGAAAGCATCTCCATGGATTTCATTACAAGGCTGCCCATGACCCAAGGTAAGAGTTGCTTATATGTTATAGTGGATAGATTAATGAAATATGTTCATTTCCATCCACTTCCTACCAAGTATGATGCTCCTATGATTGTTGATGTGTTGTTTAAATAAATATTTAGACTTAATGGGCTCCCACAAGACATTGTTAGTGATGGAGACCGCCACTTTATGAGTATATTTTGGCAAGATCTTTTCCACCTAACATGTATCGAACTCACTCTGAGATCTAGTTACCATCCCAAATGGATGGGAACACTAAAAATGTGAATAAATATATGGATGGATATTTAAGAAACTACATTTCTGATATAAATCATCTTGAATAAAATGGCTTCACTTGGTTGAGTTTTGATACAATACAACATTTCATGTATCCATTAGAATGTTCTCTTTTAGAACACCTGTACATGGATATGAGGCTTTTTCCTTCGTGGATTTTATCATTGGATATAGTAGGGTTCCTGGTGCTAAAAATATAATCCGGAGATCAATACATCGAAAATCACTCGAGGAGAACCTCCAACAAGCTCGAGAATCAGCGAGAAAAAATATACGAGACCAGCAACGAATAGAGAGGTATTTTGAGTTAGGAGACTTGGTTTTCCCAAGGTTGTAGCACGATGGACAGTCATTGCTTAAACAAAGTGGGATTGAGAATTTAAAACCAAGATTTTATGGACCCTACAAGGTGAAGGAAAGGATAGGACAGGTTGCATATCATCTTGAGCTACCTCCAGAGAGTAAGATACACGATGTCTTCCATGTCTCTTGTCTTAAGAAGGCATTGGGGAAGCATATTACCCCTTCACTATAGCTTCCCCCTTTAGATGAGGAAGGGAAGATCATTCTTGTTCCAGAAACCATCCTTGATGTTTGAGAGAGGAAGCTAAGAAATTGGAGCATACGGGAATACTTGGTACATTAGAGGGCCTACCACTTGAAGATTCCACATGGGAAGGAGCAGCTATCTTGGAGCATCCAGATTTTCAATTTCTTGAGGACAAGCGATCTTGGGACAGCACTATCATGTCCCTTTTTGAAGGCTTATTTTTGAATACCTTAACTCATTCTCTCCTCATGGATCTAAAGATAAAATCAATGGGAAGATCTAAATTATGTTTTTATTTTTTTTAGATAGTTATTATCATTTATCCTATTGGAAGCCTACTAATTTAACCAATATAGAAAATATAAATGTTAAATTCTAATTAAGTTACAACGTAATGATATAGCAAGAAAGTATAAATTTGAAACCCCAAGTGCAAGAGAAGGGATAAAATACTTAGTTGATTTCGTAATAATCCCGAAGTTGTGCCAAGATGGAGAATTGATGGAGAGAAAGGTAAAGGCAGTGTCATAGTGAGCCCGGAAAAAATGCATAATTGTCAAAAATGTTGGGACTAGGGTATCAGATGGTCATGGGCACCTAAGCATCAGAGAGACCTTTTATGGCGCACTGTGACTTTATAAACTATCAAAAAGTGATTTCTTCAGTGTCGCACAAGTGTCACTAGACCTCACTTTTAGTCACATGTATGTATTTTTAATATCTTTGAGTTTTCAAAACCTACAAAGAGAAATAACACCTAAAACCCAAAAACACATCAAATCCTAAAAAGAAAAGATGCCAATAGGGAGTCAAACTGACCCCAACAGTCACCCAACTAAGTGAACTTATGAACCGAGAACTAAACTATATTTCGGACTCCATGTAGTTATTTGTGTGTGTGTAAAATCATGCCCTAGGTGGCTCTTGTGCCATACGCACTTGAATAATGAGCAATGGCTAGATGTAGAAGGTGTAAATAGATGTGTGCATGGAAAATGAACTTCCCCTCCTATGAAGTGTATACAAAATAATGTAGTCCCTTATCCCTTGAATGGATGTTAGATGGATTCTTTGATGCTCTTGAAATGCCTTTGGATGCAACCTTAGGTGATAGTAATAAATGCTTAGTGCTTGGTCATTTATTATGGTCACATAGCTTTGTATTTATATGATTCATTTGTTTGAATTTCGTAATTAACCACTAAAAGTTTGACCACCAAGAAAATAAGATTCCTAAGAAAAGACCCAAAATATGCGATCAAGATCCAAAGAGGTCGGGGTCGCCCAGAGGGGACGGGGGCGCCTGGGCATTAACGTCCTGGTTAGGCATTGGTGTCTAGACTCACAAAACTAAAGTGTCAAAAGTCAAACCGGGAAAGAAGGTGTGTAATACCTATTGTCATGTGGATCGCACACCCATTGAATCTTTGAGTGATCATGTACAACGTTGGGAGATCCCCAAGGTGTGGGACCTTGTAGCCTTGGGATGAACCTCCGGAGAAGGTTGACTTCCTTTAAAACTTGGAGCACTTGATTTAAGATCAATGTGTAAGGCTAAAGCATTTGAAAATAACTCTAATCTACTCAATTCATGGGGTTTAAAGTTAGAGATAAAAAATGAAAAATAAGGTGATGCACCAAGTATATTTAACAGATAGACCTACTTAAATGCACAATCAACACCTCACAACAATATATGATATGCACATGTCTTGCAATATTCCTCCATCTATGATTGTAAATAATAATGCAACTTTATAACAGAAAGGAGATAACTTTCCACAACTGATATTCAAAGTAACTATATCATTTTTCACATAGATTGAAATAAGATAACTGAGATAAAGGTAGATTAACCAATCACATCAAGGAATTAAACATTCACAAGCTATGAATTGATCAATGATTAACACAATAAACCAGATATTTCACGGCAAAATATTGTTTTGAATATAACTGAAAGGCTCAAAGTATTTGAAGCACTCTTCCAAGCTTGAAGAGTAACTCCCCAAATGATCTAAAGTAATAATAAGACTTAATGCATCTAACTATTTATAAGTTCAAGAGGTTGAGCCATTACAGCTGAACCTTTAACTAACTAGTTACTAAAAATAGAGTGCAATTAAGTTCAAGGGAACATGCTCCCAAAAATCAAAGTTGTTGCACATGTTTGACCAAGTCAACCCTATAACTTTGACTAACTCAGAGCTTTGGAGCTATTCCAACAATGGCCACCAAGCTTAGCTGGGACCTGCAACATTTGTTTCTTGTTCAAGTTTCTCTTGATCCTTTTCCCACATAGCCAAATGGTGCTTGTAATCAATGAAATGTTTGATAATTCCTTGTATCTCTTCTTCCTCTAGCCCACATGCATAATGATTCACAACATATGTTGTGTCAACCTCTCTTGTAACCTTGACTGGAAGTCTTTTCAATTTTTTCACCACCTTCTTCAACTAGCTTATGAAATTATGACATGAAACTAATATGTAAATTGAATTAATATTGAAAGTTTTAGTTACCTCATCATCCTCCTTAACTAAACCTTTGAAACTTGCTTTAATATGATCAATCAAAAGAGCATCAATATTCTCATTGAAGAATTTACAATTGATGTTATCAAATTCTTTTGAAATGTCACTTAGTCCATCCATTATTTCAACACGTTTGTCCTCCAATTTCTTGATTAAATCCTGCAACACTTGAGATTTGAATTCCATGGCCTTTTGATACTCAAAAAACTTAGAGACATTATCAATTACACCCTCTTGGAGAAGTATATCTAGATTCATATCTCTAATTTCCTCCCAAGTAGTCAAATTCAAGTTCAAATTATTAATATCTTCAGAGAGGATTTCATCTAGCTTTCGAATAGAAACTTTTTCTATCTATAAATCATTGTATAGTTCCACAGCTTTTTTTGATTAAGGGTTAGTCTCCTAGAGCATACACTCAATCCACCCATCCACTGATCATCCCTTCTGACCTATCTTCTCAATTTCATGATATGAGATATCATCAAGACAGAAGAGATAGTCAAAGCAGTCATAGTTGAAGGATCGTGGTTGGAGTAGGTTGTGTGAATTTCTTCAAAAGATCAAAGTGAGCTACTCAACCTTTGCTTTCAATTCATCTTTATAATCCTTATCTTTGTCATACTTTTCTAACAAATTCCCAAGGGCCACTTGAACATCCTGTTTTGCACCCTCATGTGTTGCCTTTCCTAATGAAAACCTAGAGATTTGATAATCTGCTACAGTAATGGTTTCTTTGTTTTTCCTTTCAGTGGGGGTGGTTATCTCCATGAACCTTTCTCCTAACTAGCTTACTAATAAGTTAGAAACAATCCTTGGCGTTTGGCCTGCCTCTTTGGAGTGGGTTCTAACACGCTCAGATCAATCACATCTACGAGGGGCACCTTCTTCTTTTGCTTGGGGGTCTAGTGATATAGCCATTCAGGTATACAAGAGATGCAGATGAAAGTGGCATGGTCATAGCTGAACTTGGAGCACTGGGTAAAATAATAGCACTGGGTACAATAGTTGAAATGGAAGTGGTAATGATAGATGGTGCGGGAGTTAGAATAGCTTCGGGAGAAGATGAAATGGGACTGGAAATGGAAATGGAAGGAAATGGAAGTTGTTGAGAAAATGGAGTGGAAAGTGGAGACCCAATCATCTCTCCAACTAAGAGAATAGGAAGGGATGAGAAAACTTGGGCCATAGATGGAGATGGAAAAGTAGAGATGAGAAGAGGAGTGGTAGACAATGATGGAGGTGGTGGAGTTGAGGATGGTGATAATGGTAGTGAAAGAGAAAGTGGAAAACCTTGTGATACAACCAGAGAAGCACTAACATCAATAACTTCATATACTTGCACTGTAGAAGACACAACCTTGGTAGTAGGGATTTTTGCAAGAGAAGAACCACAATAACAAATGAGATATTTCTTGGAGTTGTAGTGGCCTTCTGAGTAGACCTCTTACCTTTTGAAGGTATAGGGAAACTTAGGGTTGGTTGGGATTCTATTCTTATAGGTTGGTCTAACCCTTTGGGTGAGATTCCCAAGGTAGCTAACCAATCATATGTTCTTTGCAAGATGGGCCCTGCCCTTTCCTTTATATTAGAACATTCTTCTTGATACCAATCAATCCATGGTAATGGTTGATTAGCAATATTATCACTCCTATAAACTGGGTCAAGCACATCATCATCATCTTCGATTCCATCAAGAACATCTATAATACCATATTGTTTAACTTCATCAAGAGTTAACCTTTCAAACTCTCATTGTCTAATGATGACCTCATCTCGATAGTGGATCCAAATATCTTCTAACTAAGGAACATGGGAATTAGCCAACCCTATTTCGCTAAATTTTCCCCAATAATCAAAGTTGGTCCTAGGATGAAAAGTTCGCAAGGTGACTTAGACATTTCTCCATCGACATTCTTTGCCTTGTAAATACTAGCACAAGTGTATCTTCCAATTGAAATGGGAAAGCGAACCCCTATTTTGTGTTGTTTGTTAAGAATCTTATGAAAATCTAACAATTGGTGAACCAATTCTAGGATAACCCATTTTTGATCGAACATCTTAGTAACTTACTAGGAGCACTGAAAAACACGGAACCACGATATATGTGAATTTTAGAAAATGAAGATACATGGCTCCCCATTCCCTTACTTCCTTGAAAGCTTCATCAGATACTCTGCGATTATACAAATTCTTATCAAAACGATAAAGGAAGACAACAAAAAAGGCATCATTAACTCTGACAGAAATGTTTATTTCCTTCTTCCATTGTGAGTTGAGGATAAAACTCATAAATCTGTGAAATGCTCCTAACACCTTTTGTATTCAACCCATTAAATTCTCCCATGGCCAATTAGTCGCATAGACGAGGAAAGAAGTCATGAAGAAGTTTTTGAAGTCAAGACATTGCCCAACTGAAAACAAATTGAACTACTAATATGTTCTCCCCATCTTATAAACTCCTTATGTTTCTTAATGGTAACAATGTAAAGAAACATCCACTCTTGAAATTCTCTTGCTGAAGCGAGACCTGAAACTCTACTCAAAATCACAATAAGGTCATTGACTTCTGGATGAAGTCTGAGTGGAACAATGTTTTGGGGAGCTTAGTAACATTCTTGGCAAAATAATTCTTCATCATGATCTTTGTGCATAGTTCAGATTCCTTATCTTAGTGTTCATTTATGACCTCTAGGGAAATTTGTTAGGAATGAATAGTGTTCACATTATTATTAATGTGTGCAACTATATTATCAAATATAATATATGAGTAAATTGTAATATTATTAATGATGAGTTAATATAACTCATATTAATAATATATGATTAATAGTTGTTACATTAAACAACTATATCTAATATTGTTTATACGTGATATTTGGTTATACAACCAACTCACGTATATAGGAGTTTGTGAGGAGTGTTGTTGAACAACCTCGTGAAAATAGGAGTAGACTCTCTATTAATATGTATCAATGTATTAGCGAAGAGATAGAAAATATAATATTGTTTTGTATTACATCCATGCGATGCACTTACCAAATTTAATAAAATTGTTGCATATTCCTTGACATCTAGAAGTTTGAATAAGTCTTGAAAAAATCGGCACCTAGATTAATCACGACCTTTCCATCATCATATTTTACTAATTTATAGGCCTTATCGAAGTGAGTTGCTACTGACCAAGACAAACTCAGGGCAATGCATGGATGAAGGAAAACCAAGTAGCAAGAGAAATCCCACTATCAAATATGGCTTGCATCTAAGATTTCTTATTAGGGGATTTTAGTATTTCCCAGAATTCTAGCATATCCAACTTGTCCCAAGTCCGTGTCTCCAATGTTTCCCAAATCTGAGGATAGGCATGTATGAGGGGAAACTCCTAAGAAGGTATACTTCATTTTTTCCTTGCCTTTTGATGAAGAAGTTGACATGAATTCGGGTTCGGAATCCAATTGAACACTTGAAAATTTTATGGAAAAATCTAAAAATAATCTAAAACACCGAAGTCTGAAGGTCTGAAAAAAAAAAATCTCGAAAGCAATCTAACTCTGAAAAGATGAAGTTGAAACTCCAAAAATCCGAACTCTGCTCAGTTCCAAAACCTGAAAAGCAAACAGTTCTGAAATTCTGAAAAGAAACCAGTTCCAAAAGTATGAAAAAACCGAGTTTGAAAGTAATCCAAGCAACCTCGAAATGCTAAAATGATGCTAACTCCGAAATCAACGGTTCTAGATATCTCAAAGGAAACCTTAAAAAACCCTGAATGTAATATCTTTTGTAAAACCTTGGGTTCGAAAAGACTCGATGCCTACATGATTTGAAGCTCGCAAGATTGAATGAAAGACCAAATGACATGTTTGAAATGAACAAAAATGAACAACAAATCAGCAAAAGTGGCTTCCATGTTTAAGCAAGAAGAAAAAGAATGGAAAGGAACAACAAACAAAACCATGACAATCTAAACCAAAATATTTTAAAAAAACCCAAAAAATTACCTTGAAAACAATGCCTTAAAAGTACGATATGGTGTGGTAAAAATCAAGGTGTCAGAGTGAAAGCAGGTGAAAATGATGGGTGAAAATCCAAGTTTATATAGGTAAACCTGAAATTAATGCCCGAAAATTTGACACGTGTGGGGTGGTTGGGAATTAAATGTTATGCGGAGAGTCTCGAAATCTGAAATGCAAGCATGATCGTTCTAATGTGAAACCCAAAGTCCGAAACCCGAAAGACCGAAGTTTCAAAATCTTGAAACTTCGGTGTTTCAGAATTTGGAACTTGGGAATGAAAATAACCACAGGAGCAAGTGAAACCCCAAAAGTGAAAACCCAAAGTTCCAAAATTTCAGAGCTTTGGACTTTTGGAGTTCGAAAATAAAACACGAAAATAATCAAAAATTCCAAGGAGAACTCCAAAACCCGAAAGCCCAAAGTTCGATATTTCGGACTTTGGAACTTTAAGAAAAAAATTTACTTACAAATGAAGAAAAACATGAAATAAAAAGAACCTCCAAAATCCGAAGTCTAAATTTTAGACTTTGGAACTTGGAAAACTCCCAATTCCCCAAAAACTTAGGCACGAAAATTTTGCAGAATGGTAGAAATTTTTAAAAATTAAATTAAATTAGAACTACCCTCCGTTAAAGGTAACGTAAAATTTAACAAGACCAAGAAGGAAACCAGAAAGAAAACAAAGAGGCCAAATACGGTGGTCAATTATTACTTTTGTTGCTTAGGAATCATATGAATAGTGGTAAGTGTCAGGACTTAGAAATGTACCCAAAGTGCGTGATTTAGTGTCTACACCTAGTGCTCCAATAGAGGAACTTAAGTAGTTTAGTAATGAAGGTAGTGGGAGCATATAGGCTCCGGATACCCTTTATAATGTTTAAAATCACCTACTTAAGGTTTTGACCTTATGTTGTTTAATTACTCCTTATGGTTATTTAAGGAGATCATTTGGGCATTATTATGACATGTTTTTACTGATTATTCTTATTGTGGTGAAAGTTGGCTAGTGTAACCCTTTTACTCTCTCTCTCTCTCTCTCTCAAGGACGAAAACCCTTGATTGGGAAATTTGTGAAGGATGAAAACCCTTCATGATGTGTTTTGGTGTGCAAGTTGATTTGAAAGGAAATAAAGTATCTTTCTTTTGCAAGTGTTATTTCTTTGGTGGTGCAAACTATATTTTATCTAAAGTAAAGCGACCTATGTTGGTGTGGAATTTTGGTTTGTGTGATACAATTTCAGAAAATCTAAAATTACTATCTCATTCTCTATATTTTCTAAGGCCAAGATCCTAAGTTTGATGAATATTGGTGATGATCTACTATTTTTAACAAGCTTGGGAATGTTCTCTAGTTAGGGTTCCATAATTAATTAATTCCACGTATAATTTTGATTTCTAATAGTTGCAATTGATTGGTAATTGTTTTCAATTCATTTTGGCATAAGTTTGGAAGGGTTTTGTAATGTTTAACCCATCTTTGAAGAGTTTTTTCCAGCTATGGAATTCACTTCCATAGGAAGGGTTTGAAATTGATTTTGCATAGGTTATAACAGTAGTGCTATAGATCTTATTTGTGGTATTTTTTGCCATTTCCTAAGTCCCTCCAAAAGGGACATTACAGTCACCCCAAAGATAGTTTAAATATAGATCGAGGTCAATTTATTGGAGGATTTGGGAGAATTTTAAATTTTCCAATTGATTGAGATATGAAGATGTTGAGGTAGTGTTAAGAGGTTAGGTGCACATATTCATCACGGTGGAGCAGCCCGATGGGCAAGTGATTTTATAGTTATTTAAGTGGATTAATTATCATTTTTATTATTGAGTATAGAAAAATGTTGTATATATTACTAATGAGGTATGTTGGTTTTCGTTTGTACACATTGTACAATGGAGTGGCACTCATTGATTGAGGGCTCGCAACACAAAATCTTGGATGAAGCCCTTAATCTAACATATATGTCGGTGGTAATAGATCCAATATCAATAATAGAAGATGGCTCAATGGTACATTCAAGATTGTAGGATAGGTGGCTCACAAGATTAAAAGGTATAGAAATGATCAAGAGGAATCGAGTGTAGGAGATATTATTTTCTTGGTTTAGGTTCTTCTCCTGGAATAAAAAAACTTGGCATGAGATAAGGCAATGAGAGCATCAAATGCATAGGTGGTGGCTTCACACTGGGGGACTAATGTAACTCACCTTTTAGAGTTGCAGATTTTTCAGCTAGATTAGAGGAGAAAGCGTAGGGGTTTGATCTAGATACATATCAATAGTACCATCCATTTGTGCTACAATTTAGGCGTCATCGAATCGAGCATTGGAACAAATCTAAGCGAGGAGGGGTCCCTGAGGATGGGTGTTATATTGTTGAGATTAGATTGTGTTGATGATATATAAAATGATTCATTTTGATATGTATGTATGTATGTATGTATGTATGTATGTATGTATGTATGTATGTATGTATGTATGTATGTATGTATGTATGTATGTATGTATGTATGTATGCATGTATGCATGTATGCATGTATGTATGTATGTATGTATGTATGTATGTATGTATGTATGTATGTATGTATGTATGTGTGTGTGTGTATGTATGTATGTGTGTGTGTATGTATGTGTTTATGTATGTATGTATGTATATGTGTATGTGCATGTGTGTGTGTGTGTCTACATACACATATAGACACACACACATATACATACATACATAATGTATGTATGTGTGTGTGTGTGTTGTCACACACACACACACACACACACACACATATACATACATACATATATATATATATATATATATATATATATATATATATTTGTGTGTGTGAGAGAGAGAGAGAGAGATGGTATTGATGATGTCTTGAGTAAGTATATGTGTGATGATGATGTATGCTTTAATTTTATGATTTCATTTTCTTAATTATGCACAAATGTAGGAACATTCATGGATAAGAAAAATGAAATTATTAAAGATGTAAAATGATGATAATATAGTAGGTATTGAATTTTTTGAAGGATTAGATAATACGAGGATAGTGATGAATAATAATCTATGCCAAGTGATGTGAGGTAAACCCAAGCGGTGAGTATAGGAAAGTCACTACATTAACTAGATAGGAAGTTATGTTCATAGAAACCCAAATGGGAGATGATAGATAGGTTATAAAAGTATCCAAGGTATGAAGCAATGGTCATAGGAACCCAAGTAGGAGTAGATAGATGAATTACCAAAGCATTCAAGGTAGGAAGAAATGGTCATAAAAACTCAAGTGGGAATATGTGAACTCAAACATGAAGGATAAATAGTTATATGCTCAAGTGAATCAATGATGGCATGTGAAATATTGACATGCGTTGTTGATGATGTCAATTACATCATGTAGGATTGGAAGCCTAGTATGAATTGTGATGTCTGTAGGTTTTTTGAATGAATATGATACCATGATGGAATTTTTATCATGAGGGAGAGATGGAATCATCAATCCATTCAAATATACGTGTGAGAACATCATGGTGGATATCATCAAGGAGGGAAAAGGGGGAATATTTAGTCAGAGGAGGCTGTTGTATATATTTACCCCAGGGTAATATAGCTAAGCGCAAAGGAAAGCGGGTTTTCGGGGCGGAGAAGCATGGTGGAGCGACATGTCGGAAGGGTCGCAAAACCCGACACAAAGGGAAATGAATACATGTCGGAGGGTTGGAAAACCCGACAGGAAGGACATGTCGAGGCCATCCCCAAACCCGACGCAAGAAAAGATGCAGCAGGGTCCCCAAAACCTGACGCAAAAGGAAAGCGGGTTTTCGGGGCGGAGAAGCATGGTGGAGCGACATGTCGGAAGGGTTGGAAAACCCGACATCAAAGGCAAATCGGGTTTCGGGTTTCGGGAAACATGAGACATGAAACATGCAAATCGCAAGGCATGTCCCGATGCTTGAGAGTTCCGCAAACCCGACACACTACAAAGGCAAATCGGGTTTTGGAGTCGGTAAAGCATGAGGCGAAAACATGTCGCGGCATCCTCCAAACCCGACACAAAGGAAAACTTGGAAAATAGCGGCGGAAGCGGGTTTCGGGAAAACGCAAACATCAAACACATGCCGGGGCTTCTTTCAAACCCGATTCAAAATACAATCCGCTATAATGAGATGAGTTAGGTGCGGATGTGGAGGTGGTTGGAACAAATTTCGATTTCTTCACTCCTCTTCCTCTTTTCTTCTATAAAATGTAAGGAGAGGTTGTTTTTCAAAGGTTGGGCATTTCTACTTTGCATCCTCCCTTCTCTCCTGCTCGCAAGAGGATTTGTGGAGTTTTCAAGCCTCCCACATGGACTGTAATGCCGTTTTTGCCTCTTGGCCACTGCGATGTACTGTATCGACCCTTGAGCAATATATATGTCTGTGATTGAATTTAAATCCTCTCATGTATTCATTGTTGTCATTTTGATCTCTCATTGCATTTTGGTTGCTGTGCATGGTGTTGTATTGCATCTATGTGGTCTGTGTTTATTCTTGCAAAGCGGGTGTCCAACATTCCTCGGTGCATCACCTCCTTAGCTTAGGTTTATTTTTATGCATTTCTCTCTCCCTGTCTCCTTGGTAGTTAGATTAGGTTTTTGGGTAAACCTCTGCGTTTCATTGGTGCATCTGAACAGAGGAATAGGAGCCGGCCTTCATCCGGAGAGCTTTTCCGATTTCGCGAGGTCCCACACTTGGGAAAAGCTCCATGTTGTGCAATCGCACTGAGACCCTCAACCCATCGCGTTGCAGAGTCCAGGGGTGTTGTTATTTTGCACCAACGGTTTTTTTGCACACCGGTGGGACCAAGAAGTCATTCCATGAAAATTTGAAGGAGTTTTCACGAAATTTCGCTCGAAGAGATTGCAAGTTTCAAATTTCAGATTTTGCTCCCGTCGGCTGAACTCCGAAATCATTTTTCAAGGGCTTAACTTGCTCGAAACAGGCAGAATTTTCACCGGTTGGTAGATCTGAGAGAAATCTTCAAAAGGGTATCTTTGGTTTTTTGAGATTTTGATTTTCAAAATTTCATGTTTTTGGATTTGGGTTTTCTGTGGTCCGAGAAGAGTCGAGAACATCAGCGGGAACCATCATTTCGGGTTTTGGGTGATGCGTTGCATGACACGAGTTCCGCTTTGTGCTTTTCGAGGATCGCATACCGTGCACAACATGACATGAGTTCCGAATTGAAGACTACATCCTCCGGGTCCTTCAAATTTTTAATTCCGATTTTCAATATTGCCAGGTTTGGTGTGTAACTTGGCAACATCCAGCCTTTTAGAGGCATTTTCAAAAACACATCTGGCGACTCCATCTGATCAGCAACCCATTTCTCTGAGTTGCAGACCCGTTTCCATTCATTTCCATCCATCTTTCTTTCCATCTCTTTCATTCTTTTCCATTCCATGAAGTTGTGCAACCATGACTTCATTTCCATCATGGGACTCACATTTCCAACAACAGCAGTATATCACACCTCCAACACGTTTTACAAATCCTCCAGATCAGCATGCATACTCATATGAACAGCAGTGCCAAAGTCAGTTTGGCTATGGAGCTTTCCAAGAGCAGGAGTATGCATATAACGAAGACCATCAGATGCAAGATGCTGGTCTATTGGAGAAAATCCAAAAAATGGAGGTGGGGATGGTGCAGTCCAGGGCTCAAGCACAAATGAAAGCTTTTGGAATCGGTTGTGGAGCACCCTGTCCATGGGTGGGACCTTTTCCAAGGCATTCTGACCCTCGGGAGAAACTTGACCTCATGATTGCAGCATGTGCCTTTGCTTGCAAAGGGATCGGAGGAATAGAGGTGTATGAGAGAAGTATTCAAAGCAACCTTGTCAACGGGTAAGCACACCATCTCATACCTTTTCTTTTCCTCTTTCCCAATCTGTATCATTTCAGCAGTGTCAAGTTTCAAACCCTCCATCTGTTGTCCCAAGTGTTGAATCCATTTCTCCACCCCCTAGTCTTCCATCTCATCTCGATTCTTCTTTCCTTTTTCTTCCAAAATTCATTCCCTCCACAAGAGATAATAGAAATATCCCCTCCTCCAAAGAAACAAGAGGTTTCACTTCCTCCACCACCACAAAAATTTGTAAAATCGGTTGAGTATCAACCCATTCCTCCTTTTGCATTCCCGATTCCATGTGGGGAAGAAGAAATTGAAAAAATCAGTCGCGAGGATAGAGAGAGGAAGAGCCGGAAAAGAAAAATGATTAAGAGCTTAGTAAGTTTGGCTCTTAAATTTGGAATTGAAAAGATCCCTTTCTTTGGTAAATCCTACAAAAGAGGCTAAGGTTGAACAAAGCTGTGGTTAAAACTGATTTTGTGGCGTGGAAGAAAGAAAAAGGAAGAAAGCTCGAAGAAGATCTTGCAGCCCCTACTTGTCCTCTAGAGAGCAGATTGAAGAGTTTGACTTAAAAAACTTCATGCTGGAGGAAGAGTTATATCAAGAGCAAGATTGCCTTCGAGTAATAGAGGAGGGAGAAGCTGCTCTAAAGGCAAAAGAAGAGGATCACATCCTAGTTGTGGAGGAGAAAAGTGCGAATCCAAGGGTTTTGAGCACAAAGCGAGGCTACTGAGGAGAACCTTGATTCTTCTTTCTACTTCACCTCTCCCAAGTTCTAATCTTGAAGAGGAGTTTGATCTCTCAAACTCAATATTGGAGAGTGAAAAGAAACCATGTTGGTCAAGTTGCGAGATCAAGAGGACACCATGGGAGAAGTTGAACCGAGCGACGGGGACAATGATGAGGCGGTTTACCTTCGATTTGGAGGAGCTGTTTTGATGGAGAAGAGCCGGTTGAGTTTTCACCATTCTCTCTTTCATCATCCACATTCCAAACACCAGAGTCTGCTGTCATGAAGGAGAGCGTTCATTTGCAGCAGCCTGCATCTTACAGCAGCTCTTTGGGATCAGGATTGGAAGATTTTAATCTTCCATGTTCTTCATTGGAGGAAGGGAAAGGACAGAAGAATTCCACCATTTCTTCCACGTCATCCATCTCGGAGGGTCTACAAGAGAACTCCATTTTTGGAGTTGAAAATCAGAGCTATGGACATATCAAACGGACCATACCTTGCCCAATCAGGTATTTGGCTTCATTGGAGCCAAAGGAGAAGCCACAACCGGTCATGCTCACTTCTGGGCATGAGGATGAGCTACAAAGTACCAAGGATCAGCTGCCATACCTCTTGATCCAAATGCGAGCAACTAAAAGAGGTATTAGATTTTTGATTGATACCTTGATGATTTGGATAGAAGACCAACTTCTTGTTGATTTTCCATCCATCAAACAGCCATGATCGATTGCCAAATGAGTTGCGTGGCTGCCAATTTTGAAGAAAGGGAGCTATTTTGCACAACCGGTTGCGGGGTTTGTTTAGCTTGCCTTTGCTTCGAGTTAGAATAGAGTAGGTAGGTTTGCTTTGTTAGAAGAAGTGCTTGTGCACACTCTACATGTTCCATTTTGGGGCATGTATGATTTTCGATTTTGTACATAGTTTTGGTGTTGCTGGTTTTGCTCTGTGCGGTTCTTTCCAAAGTGGCATTTTGGTGAGAAAACTCTAAGTTGATGGGTTTCAAGCGGTTTGAGAGGAAGTTTCAAATTCAGATTGGTTTTAGGGTCGCTTATGACTCCATGCCCAATGGATTGCTAAAAGGCCAGCGATCTTCTACCTGTAGCGAGTAACCCCAGTGAGTCGCCAAATTGTTGTATATATTTACCCCAGGGTAAATATAGCTAAAATATAAAGAAGCGGGTTTTCGGGCGGAGAAGCATGGTGGAGTGACATGTCGGAAGGGTCGCAAAACCCGACACAAAGGGAAATGAATACATGTCGAGGGGTTGGAAAACCCGACAGGGAAGGACATGTCGAGGCCATCCCCAAACCCGACGCAAGAAAAGATGCGGCGGGGTCCCCAAAACCCAGCAAAAGAAAGCGGGTTTTCGGGCGGAGAAGCATGGTGGAGCGACATGTCGGAAGGGTTGGAAAACCCGACATCAAAGGCAAATCGGGTTTGGGTTCGGGAAACATGAGACACGAAACATGCAAATCGCAAGGCATGTCCCGATGCTTGAGAGTTCCGCAAACCCGACACACTACAAAGGCAAATCGGGTTTTGGAGTCGGTAACGCATGAGGCGAAAACATGTGGCATCCTCCAAACCCGACACAAAGGAAAACTTGGAAAATAGCGGCGGAAGCGGGTTTTGGGAAACGCAAACATCAAACACATGCGGGGCTTCTTTCAAACCCAATTCAAAATACAATCCGCTATAATGAGATGAGTTAGGTGCGGATGTGGAGGTGGTTGGAACAAATTTCGATTTCTTCACTCCTCCTCTTTTTCTTCTATAAAATGTAAGGAGAGGTTGTTTTTCAAAGGTTAGGCATTTCTACTTTGCATCCTCCCTTCTCTCTGCTCATGAGGATTTGTGGAGTTTTCAAGCCTCCCACATGGGTGTAATGCCGTTTTTGCCTCTTAGCCTTTGCGATATCTTGTATCGACCCTTGAGCAATATATATATACCATGATTGACTTTAAATCCTCTCATGTATTCATTGTTGTTATTTTGATCTCTCATTGTATTTTGGTTGCCTGTGCATGGTGTTGTATTACATCTGTGTGGTCTGTGTTTATTTTTGCAAAGCAAGTGTTCAACATTCCTCGGTGCATCACCTCCTTAGCTTAGGTTTAATTTTATGCATTTCTCTCTCCCTGTCTCCTTGGTAGTTAGATTAGGTTTTTGGGTAAACCTCTGCGTTTCATTGGTGCATCTGAACAGAGGAATAGGAGCCGGCCTTCATCCGGAGAGCTTTTCCGATTTCGCGAGGTCCCACACTTGGGAAAAGCTCCATGTTGTGCAATGCAAGACTTGAGACCCTCAACCCATCGCGTTACGAGAGTCCTGTGGAGTGCTGTGATTTTGCACCAACGGGAACTAGATGATGTTGTGGAAGGTCATGATAAACGATACCGGGTGTAACACTTAGGGACACGAGGATAAGGCTCCCAAACTCGAAATTTTGGTATATGACCCAATAAATATCATCTATATGTGAACAAAATATGTGAAGATAAAAAAAAAAGAGTGTTGCGATAGAAGAGGATTTTGCGGCTATATTTTTTGGTCTCATCTAAATTTCACTTTGATTATCTTCATATGTCATCGATAGGCTCTACATTCTAAAACATCATGTATTGGAGCCTCATGTCATGTGTAGTGTGGTTCATATATAAGTGGGTCAAGATCCATAATGTCAAAAGGATATGGAGATGTCGTCATGGAGGGTATATTTATAGCAACGTGTGGAGAAGTAGAAGGGATATATGTCACAATAGGTGGCATAAGTGTAAAGAAACTAGTTGAGGGAGTAGCTTGTGGATTAGGAACTATATAACCGATGAGAGGGGTTTAGTTCATGAGCTCATCCTTATAATCTTAGTTAGATAAATCATCTTCATCATCCATGAGGTCATCGGTTTCATGATCAAAATCATTATTCCCACTTTGTGAAGTGCGTGTGATGGTGTTCATGTTATGAGTAAAAGTATATTATAATGATGTTGGATAACATTTACTTTTTACATTCTTAGCATATGTGTAACTTGTTAATAAGGGATCATCTAAGGAGTAACCTTCATAATAAAAAGTGTATCAACATTAATAACACATGAATTGATAATAGTTTTTGGTTTTACAAGATGCCCTCTAGAGTATGCTTAGTGCAAGTAATAGTAATAGGAACTCGCTCAACCTCCTTATTGAGCGAGTGAGGTCATAAATTAAGATTTAATTTTGATATAATCTCATTGGGGAGATTGAAAGTATTTATCCCAATGTTTATTTCATCATGCTCATCATCATATGCCATGAATTGGAAGAATCCACAAAATGGCTTGGCATAAATCCATAAACAATCTAAACTTTTTGATGTCATCAAGAAATCTATTGCACACAAGCAAAGTAATTGGAATGTTTTTTATAGTTAATAGAGTTATATACCAACTTATTTTTTTATTCATAGTCCCTTAGAAATAGAAATTCCGAAGCTTTACCAGTCTAAACATCTAGTTTACAAATCCATATCATTTTTGTACCTCTTTGTAGATAAGTACGCTTTCCTTCTTATGTTTCAAGAAAACATTTCTATATCACACATTTCTTTGGGATCTATATACTATTTTTCACATTAATGTTAATTAATTTAAAATATATAACCCATACAACCCTTATTCCTTCAAATAAATAATAAAATAATCAAATACCAAAAATTTACTTATTTATTTATGGTGTAAACATTTGGTGAACTCACCCCTTGTTCAAATTTCTTACATTTCTTAAATGCTAGATTCCGTAGGGTTTATTTTTAGCTTCATGTATGATTTTATCCTATGACCTATCGACATAGTAATTGATTAATCATTCATCTTTTTATCATACCAACCTAAATCCTACTACCCATAAGTGCAAGTTTTCTATGGCATCCTCTCCAGGATATCCATTTTTATCCTTGAAGATTCGACTTTGATTTTCCTTTGGATCCCCTTGAAACACAAGGCAATCGTCATCCTACTCTATATAAAAATGAAAATAATGATGTGGATTTTTATCAAGTTAATATTTTTCCAAATTTCGCTACAACTTTGTGACAACCCCCACTACTTTTGATCTTACATTCTTAGTGATCTTTTCCCTTACATCACATGACATGATTTTAGGTATCTTTTGGCTTTGCACCTTTGTGAATGTACCTTATGTACTACATCAGTGAGTTAAGTTCATTTACAATAATCAAGTGGCTATAATTTGATAAATTCCTTCGAGAATTATTTGTCACCACATCTTGGCCTAACACTTACAACCACTACCCATAGTAAAAGTACATCTACAACTTCGTCATACCAATTATCCTAACATGCCTCATTTTAATTCCATAAATAGGTATCTATTTGGTCACCTAATGAACATACTACTCGTCACCAAATACACTCTCTTTTATATTTAACTTGGTCATCTTCTATGTATATTACCTCTTGTAGGTCTTCCTACACTCTTCCTCCTATAACACATATTATATCTTCTACACAAATCATAAAAAGGTATTATTTGTCTCTTTTTAACACTTGTAGGTCTCTGCAACCCCTACACCCACTATGTGTTAGATGCATCTTCACAATTCCCTTATTAGGTATTTGTTTTGGTATCCCCTTTTCCCAAACATAACTATTTTCAAAACATTTCAAAAACATTCAAATAATCACATAATAAAAAAACATTCAAATATGAGAAAAATACAAAATCAATACTTGTTTTAGTTTTTTTGGATATCTTGTAACTTTATACATGATTTTTTTCACATTCATTTTATAGATAGCATATATATTATTTACACACGTGCATTCACACAATATTTTGAAATTGAGGCAGATATTCACATATTGTTACACACCGACGTGCTTGGTTGGTTCCTTACACTACTTTCTTGGGGCATCCCTCCATGTATATGAGTTATTTTGTTTCATTATGTATTCATTTACACCTTCCTCATTGTGCTTGACTACATAAATAGTGTTTATTTATATTTATTGGATCCACAGGACTAACACATATGTCTTATGCAATGCTAACTTATCTTGTTATCTCTATTGTTTCTATTACTATTTTATACCCTTGATTTGTATATTATCGCAAGTTAATTTTTTATTCCATTTCATTCCTTGATTGTTTAATGTTTGGATTCACTTGAATTTCTTATCTAATTATGATGTTATGATTGTTTTATTTATGCCCTGCGTTCCTTGATTGTCTTGTGACACCCTGCATGTCCCATGTTTGTGGATATATGTTTATTCAAGCAAAGTGTTAGGGGTAATAAATGATTTTCAAAATGTTCAAATTATGAAGATGGAAAATTCATCTCATATATCAAGAGGCAAAATTTAAATTGCACTAGCCATGGAATTTGTATGTTGTTTGTCCTTATGAGCAATATTGTAAATAACATATGAGTCAAAGGTTGATAGAAAATGCCTAATCGGATTATTATATTGAATTAGTCAAGCTTCCTTTATTTGGTAAATAACTTCTACTTGATGGAAACTTAACAAGGAGCCACCAAATATTCTTATGTGATGGACTGTAGTTTTATTATGGTGTAAAGGCCTATGATTAAGGCCTTGTATTCGGTGACATTTTTATACATAAAAATATGAGCCGTAAGCAAAGGGTATAGTCTCATCATGAGTTGTTATAAAAACAATTTTCCCCATGCTCATAGTGCACTTGGATACATCAAATTACATACTCCACAATTCTATGTCGATGTTATATATAGTGAAATCATCACAAAATTCAACACAAATAGGTGACATGTCAAATATTGGGGCTTCTACAAGTTGGTCAAAAATTACTTTTCCTTTAAATTACTTATAAGAAATAAATTTGAGGTTGAGTTTGGCTAAGATAATTACCCATCAATATATTCAACTAGGAAGGTGGGTGTGAGATAGTAAATATCGTAGCGGGTCTACCTTAGTGATAACATGGACATCTCGCATTTTACTTATAATGTTGTAATTTAGTAAGTAAAAAACAAAATTTGAACGTAACTTTTAATAGAAATTTTATAATATTTTGGGGTAGAAAGGTGTGACTAACATAGTAAACCATGTATTCACAATATTTATCATCATATTATTGTACAAGAAAATATCCAAGTGTGTGGTCGAAGAAGAATTATATAGGAGAGGAGGTCTATTTAGTATGTGTTGCACAACAATAGGGGGTTGAGAAAATATTGCTTGATATCATTAAGCGCCTCTTCACAAGACTCATCCCATTCAAAATAAGTATCATTATTTAAAATCCATGTAAAAGTTATGTTTTATCTACCACATGAGCAAAACATGTGGAATAGATTGAACTTTGCCTTGAAGGGACCATAATTACTTCAAATTTCATGGTGGTGGCATGTCAATAATGTCTCGAATCATTTTGGGGTTAAACTTGAATTTTGTGTTGATAAATAATAAACCTAGGAAACTTTCTATAATTTACTCTAAACACATACTATTTTTGGTTTCATTTTATATTATAATGGCTCAAACTCTCAAAGATTCATTAAAAATTGCATGTATAGCCTTGCAATTGGGTGGATTTTTCTAATAATTCATCAACATATTCTTTTATAATTCTATGGATAAAATCATGAAAAATATCGGTCATATCATGTTGATAAGTAACACTGGCATCTTTTAATCTGAAAGGAATTGTTGTGTAATTTATGGTATTTCATGACATAGAAAACCATTTCTTCTCTTAATCAACAGGGTTTATTTTGATTTGATTATACCCCAAAACCCATCCATAAAAGACAAAACATCATATCCAACAATGTAATCCACAACCATATCGATGTGAGATAAATGAAAACCATCCTTGGGATAGGATTTATTTAAATCTTGAAATTCAGTTAGCATCGAAGCATGTAATTGGGTTTCTCCATATAGATGATATTGGAACCCACCGAGGTTAATACATTGCACGAATGAATCCCCGTCAATAATTTTTTATATTTTCCTTTTAACCTTTAAAGCAAAGTGAGGATACAATTTTTAGATTTTCTTGTACAAATTTAGCATGTTCATGTAACATAATGTTATGCATAACAACCTATTTGTCAATTTAGGGTATATGAAAAAAAAACATCATAAAAATCATGCAAAACCTATTGGGTAGTTCCCGTTCATGATCATTAAGGGAATCAATGAGGAGAACAAGTCAAGTTTCAATAGTAGTCTCAAATTTGAAATAAGTGACACCTTTATTGAGTAATGGACTAGTCTCCAATGTATGGTTGTGTATGGATAGTATCATAAGCATCAAATGATATCTAAAAAATTCACCTTCCCAAAAATAGATGTGAGTGTTTTCCAGTGAGGAAACCTACTCTTATGAAAAACATGAGGGATATCCTCATATGCCCCCAAGTATTCTACAAGGAATTCTTTGTTAGTGAATTCGTTGAAATATTGGATATTAGGGGATGCACTATTGTCAATGATATCAGGATGGGAAAGTGTTATGTTTATTGTACCATGCACCGCATGAATATCTTGTGAATTCATTTGTGAAATAGGAAGAAATATTGGAGCTAGTGAAGCTTTACAAAGCGATCAAGTAGAATAGCTAAGGCCTTTCGGAGAATATTGTGTGTGAGGAGGTAATATAGGCTCATGAATTCCATATTCATAGCATCCAATCCTTTGTCTATAAATTCTCTTTAGTAAAAACTATTTATAACCCATCCCATATTTATGATATATAGTAAAGTTTTTCAATGGTGGAGTACGGAAAGGTCGTATAAAAGCACATAGTTCATCAATGTTATCATTATTTACAAACCTTAAATGGGGATGGATCTATGGAATTTGTATATATAATTCTTTGATGATAATATTTGACTAAACATGGAGAGTAAAAGGACTAGAATTCATAGTATGTATCTAAGTGCGACTTAACAATATATTATTAAGCATGAATTGAGAAAAAAACATCAAGAGTGCATGCACATGTCGTAAATGGTAACATGATTTTCCCAACAACCTAACATGTTATATTATCTAAGCCAAAAATATTCATAGTATAAGGGGTAATATTCTTAGCAGAATACCAATTTCATGGAGAAAGGAGATATAGAAGATATTAAGTCTCAAAACCATTAAAAATAAGAACACACTTAACTATTATATTATGTATTTTTATTTGAACATAGAAAGTAATTCCAATATCATATTGATGTCATGTTCGGGAGGATCGGTAGAAGTAAAGGATATACTTGTTTAAAAAATAAATGGCTATGTTGATAAAACATTATACATATGCAATGGAGGTGTTATGATAGGTTCACACATTTTGAATGATGACTTGAACTATGTACTTACATGTGGGGCTAAGCTGAATATAATTGATAAAAGACATAATGGAATCATAATAACAATACATGATAACACTCAAAAGGAACAAAAATAGCAAGTCTAGAAACGAGGATCGTGGACAAAAAGAAGAAAGATAAACATTAGAGAAACCTAGGGTTTATCCCAAGTGTTATATTTTATCAAGATTCAAGTTCACCAAATGTTTATACCCTAAGAATTATATGCAATTATAATAAATAAAGTATGTAAGGGTTTATTACAAGGGTGTACTATGAACCGATTACTTTGTAAATAACCATGCATAATAAGAATAACACATTAATACTTGCAAATAAGATTGTCATTGGCTACAAGTATTTTCTCATTCTTATTGATATAAGAGAAAGGCACAAATTGAGTTGAAAAGGGGGTTTCATGATAAATCCTTATATGAGGGCCTAAAAATGAAATGGTAAAAGCGTCCATAGCAACCATACTACTAGGTATTTGAGAATATAGACCCATACTAACCCTTTAAGTGAAAACAATTGTAATAACTAAGATAAAACCAAGGATGAAAATATGTAAGTTCGAACCCTAAGTGTACATGATGTGAAAGATCAAAATAAAGGGTTCACCAAATGATTACACCAAAAATTTTTTTAACTCTAATTAGGATAAAAAACTAAAATATAAAGTGATAAATGAGATATAATAGTAATATACAGAAATGGAAAACTAGCATTATAGTTGAAAGTGCTCAAGACATTCAAGGATATGAATAATTATGGATAGAGTATCTAGTTATATTTTATCATACTTCATGAGATGATTTGGATTTGAAAGTGGTTCAAAGAGGTTATGACTAGATTGAGTGTGCTTTGTCTTTAAAATAGAATTTAATATCTTGTTGGACACTAGCTTCAAACTAGGTGTGGAGTGAAATGATTCTTTCATACTTCATGATAGTGTATTTTAATACAATTAAATTCCTTGTTAATCAAAGTTCACTTTTTCTTCGTCTTTATTTACCTTATGTACTTTATATTCTTCTAGAATAATTGTATGCTCTGTAAGGATAAAAATTACTACTTCCTATACAAACAATCAAATATACATTAGATAACAAAATAGGTTAGTGTGATTGATTTGGAATGTTCTAGGTGGCCAAATACCTTTCGATTATGACTAAACATTTCACTACAATCATTTCCCAAATGAGGGACTAAGACTTCATGTAGTTCTCCTGGTGCTTGTGTGAGAGTGAATGAAAGTCTAAAGTGTCTCCCCATATGTTTTCCTAGTGTTTGACACTAATAGTGGGCTAATTATATATCTTCAAATGTAAAATCCTCTTGATTTCTTATAGGCTGATATTATAAAAAAAATTTGTTTCCCTTGTAGTGCCCTTTAGAATAGTGTCTATAGATAGACAATCAATAGTTCTTGGTCATTTAGATCTACTAGCTATCTTGTATATATTTAAGAGCCTATTACATTGGAATTGGGACCTAATAACATGTAAATCGACCCAAATTCCAAAAACAATTATAACATCAACCAATGAGCCAAATGGTCAAAATAGTTGACACTAAGATTTGGAACACTACGTGTACATTTAGACAATATCATATGATAGTAGTGTCAAATTTGATGCTACTGTCACTAGGCACAAAATAAAAAATGTTTCTAAAAACAACCAAATAAATTTGTGATCTTTTGAAACAATGTGATGTTGAGTGCAACATAAAATATAGAATTGGTTCAAATGTTGGTTGGCATGCATGTGAAATAAAATGATAGAATAAGCTCATGAGTAGTTAAGAATTCTACATTAATAATTATTTATGGTTTCTCCCAAGAATATTTTGTACATAGAAGAAAATCGAATATTATTTTTATATGGGTTGTATGCATGTAAGAATTTTTTTCGAGCATTTGCCCACATGCGAGTCTTACGTATGTAACTCCTCCATACACGAGATCATAAAAACACACTTAAATTATTTTATTGTTATTGGAATTATTTTTATTAACACCCTTCACCATGTACGAGATAAACATTTCAACCATATTGCATAGTCGTGAAAACTATAACCACAATAAAAACAAGAAATGTATCAATTAATTAACTACAAGCACACAAGGTTTACTTTATTCCATAAATGAGTTTTCTTCCAAAGACAAACTTGTAATACTTGCTTCTATCTAGATAAGATATTATTTGTTGTTCCCAAACATTAGTTTATCTAAGCTATCTCGATTTCACAAATAAAGTAGGGTTTACTCAATTAATTTGTGATGTTACCGATTATTTCAAGATCATATGTAACCATCAAGTACAACCACTTATCATTCATGCAATCATTTAAATCAATTAGCTTCATACCATACAAAAATTAAATGAATGTCTCATGTTTACTAATTCCACCTTAATAGCACATGTACGTATTAAACCATTAAGACATTAATTACACTTAATGTCAATATTCATAATGATGTGTGTGTTTGTGTGTGTGAAATTTTTCCTCTACTCACATGTCACAGATAAAATCAACACATCATATAATTTCATTCTTCTTTAAATACAATAGTTTATGGTCTCGTCATACGATAAATTATACATCAATTCATAACTAAATATTATTATCCACCGATTTGTCTCAACAATCGCATGCCTTAAGAGATCCATGGTTGTCCATTTGCATTGTAAGAGAAAGAGTATCACCAAGGAAATTTTCCTCCAACCACGAGCCTTATGGGTCCCCGCGCACCTCTACTACATGAGAGTGGCCCTCCCCTTCACAAGAAGGAAAGAGGAGAGAAATCAATAAGGAAAGAGAGATTTCATGTGTATATAGTTATCCGAAATGGTATTCTTAAGATAGGGTATAAATAAGAAACATCTTATAAATCATACAATAATGATGTTGTTTTTAGCCAAAAGACTTAGGGCTAAATAGGGCACTCCCTATGGAAATCGACAGTGCTAGTACATAAGTTAATTCCACTTAATTCAAAAGAGTAGACATGTTGTCATGCTAAATGTCTAGCATGCAAAATTTAAAATTTTAGTCATGACAACCAAACCCCCTCTTGAAATCCCTTTTCCCGATCATTGTGAACCCTTCCTCCAGCCAGCCTTTCAACTCATACAACCCCTTTGAGTCTATTTCATCCTCATTTTGGCTGAGAGGAATGTACTAACATGGATTTCAAGTGTGTTTCATGTGCGGGGTAGATCCAAGTAGATTTCATTGTGATACTAAGCTCTGAGGTGGAATAGCACTCCTGAAGCACTAAATTGGCTATTTTTAGCCATATTGCAGCAAGAGGATGTCCTCCGAAGCTAACGCAAGGGCTCAATCCATATGGAAGTTTTGTAGGATAAAAATGAAGTGATCCATGTTAGTTTCAAGGAAAACATGGAGGCATGTGGTGTCGGGATCCATTTAAGCAAGATCAAGTCACTACGGGTGCTTGGAATGTGAGCTTCAACGGAGAAAGTGACCTTGTTCTAAAGATTTCGAGAGTTTTGGGAGGAGTTAGGAGCTAAACAAATAGTCAATGGAAATATCTTGGAGTCCACTACATGTGGATACATCAGTTTTTATCCTAGACCTCACTACTCTCAGTGGTAATCAGGGTCATTGATGTCGCTCCTTATGCCAAAAGGGTGAATGGGCCTGAAACTCAAAATACAATTATATGACCAACTATACCTATTTGAGTTTACACAATGTGGACAATAGGATCCGTTATAATATTTTGGAAAATAACGGGCATGGGATGGTAGCTATCATCATTAAAAGAGGTAGAGCCTAACAACCGAAATTGCATATCATTCGTTGACCAAGTAGGCCCTTCGAGGGGTGGGATCTCCTTAGCTAGAGGGAGGGAATGATGGAGGGATGGATGGATTGGGGCGAGCTTATCCCTATCGCTAACAACGGTACCCGCCTCACCTTGTGCTAGTAGGCCCTTCTGAGGGTGGTGGCTCCTCAAGCATTGTAAGCCATGTATGTATATGGGCATAAGGAAAATTCAATTAAGTCAATTTGATTAAAATATGTACATTCATGGAAATGATCTTTTTAGAATTACTAAAACGAGGTTTTAATATACAAAGTAGTTGCAAAAAAAAACCCCGAGGGGAGTTAGAGTTCGCAACAAAGGCCCATTTTGGTAGGGTATTCCTTTAAGAAATGTTTATGTGAGTTTGATCAATAATGGTTTCACCAAATGATTTAAACCTAAATTAAAATTCTATAAATGTAGAACCCTAACTTAGTGGTTGAAATTTGGAAAGCATGTATATTCAAATTTCTAGATCATGCATTCAATTACATATCGATATAACATTGAATAATAAGATATTTGATTACATAGGGTGCATGTTACAATTTGGTGAAATCGCAAAAAGGTAGTGCACTTAGCTTTTATGTACTTCAATGAGTCGATCTAGGCTTAAAATTAAGAGAAACAAGCAAGATTAGTGATATACTTGGTTTGTCTATGGAATAGGATGTTTGCCTTCCCTAAGATGAAATCAATAAGTAGGGACAAAATAGGTAGTCGATTCTATTTAGAGTTTGATGGTTTTGTCTTGTTCTAAAAAATAGATTTGTGGTTGTGTCGGCGTGGATTTTTTTCTTTGTAGATTAAATATGAAGTTCCCAATAGATAGCAACAAAAATCCTGCAACATGGGAGAGATCACCATTGAAAGGGTGATCTTCCTCTACTTTGAGAGTGGCGAGTTCCCTTGTATGACAACGTTATTTGAGATTTTAGAGTACTTTTAAGTAAAAAGTACCAAAGGAATGCAAAAATGAGAAAATGAAGAACGAAGGGAAATTGAGTAAAAGGGAAGAAAATGAGGAAGAATGTGAAGAATGGAAGACCTTCGGATGGAAGTAAACTCATAGCACCATCCACGAAACCCAAGAACAAAATGAAATATCTCTACTTTTGTGCATACAAATCAACTAAATACTTTGCAAATATAAAACAAATTCTATTGTTAATGATATAAAGTCCTTCAATATCCCTTACACACATAAATTACAAATCCCGCTATTCACTTTCCGGCAACACAAAGGTTATTGAGGCAATAAATGTAAGAAAGAAAATTATTAAATTATATTTATTTATAAAGTATAAATCACTTATACATAATTAAAGACACAAATATGATAAAGCAAGCATGTATTGTAGTTTTCAACATCTTTAAGAGGAGGAAAAAAACCTTTACAATGAAAAATATTCCTTTTAGTAGACTTCCACCTCCACAAGTAGTTACACAACCACTTGCAACCAATCACCCACTTGACCTAACTTCCACTTCACTATAGTTTGCACATATTTTGTAATTTTACATATGGGAGCTTCTACATTATATGCATTTATAGTGACTTTTATCTTTACATCATTAATTAATTCTAAAATAATTAACTTACTCGCAACATGACTTTAGTACTTAGGGCCAACATTATTAAATACATCACTAACCTAACTAAAGTGCCCCATTCAATGCACTTGTAAGATGACATTTAAAAGTGTGTTGTTGCTTTGCTAATTATAATTTTAATTAATTCAAAAGAATTAATTAAATATATTTTTTAAAGCCACCTTATCCGTAGGCCCACCAAATAATTTGTAGGATTGGCATATATTTATCGTACTTGCATGAATGAGATCAATCAATTCAATGAAAACTAATGTGGTCTATAATCATTTTGATATGATCCCCACCAAATTATTTTTAGGATTGGCATATATTTATCTTACTCGCATGCATGAGATTAATCAATTCAATGAAAACTAATGTGATGTATAATCATTTTGATATAACCCTACGAGACATGCTCCCTAATTTTTGTGGAGTAACTCCGTGTTTGCTTGTTGCTCCCCAATTTTAAAATGGTTTAAATTGAGGATAACAAACTATATGACCTTCGCAACTATTGAATATGCAACTATGTATGTGAACCTAGATCTAGAAGATGTGCACAAGTTGTTGAAATCAGTCTTCTCTTCTTAAAACCCTAGCTTCTTGAAATTTTTGAAAAAATGTGCTTGCAGTTTGGGTTAAAGTGCCCCACTTTTTGCATGTACATCAATATCAAGAGGAAGTCAAATTGTAGTTCTTCCAATGGAAGGGAAAAGTGTTGTTTTCAACAATATGTATGCAACTCGAATTTGGCTCTTTGATATTGTTTGCTTTGACTTAGCCTTGAGTGCTTTAGGATTCATAATGTTTGTTTTTGCCCTAGTTTAGAGTGTTTCAGATCTACATAGGGACTTATCGTAGTGTACGCTCTTGCAATAGCCAAGAGTAGGGTAACTTGTTTGATCCTTGACAGATATTTCTATCTCGAGCTCTTGATAAGTGTCAAGTGAAAGCCAAGTGAGTAAATGACTAGTCTTAACTTGTGTTTATACCATTCCAAGAGAAATGTTTCACACTAATGCCAACCTAAAAGGAAAGGCGGACTCATAGAGAGGTGTTCAATCAAAAATTGATAGTTAGAGTGATGAACATAATCATCCAATAAGGAACAAAATTGGGAATTAATTATGTCTCCATTAGACAATTTTGTCATGTATGGTTGATAGTTGAAACAATGGTTTGGAGAGGCTTGTTTAGGTGGCACAAAATGTTTATGACGAGATAAGATTAATCATGTAAGTGACTCGAGAAATTGGACGAAGAATCGGTCTTGTTATAAATCTTTGGATAAGATAGGATAGTGAATTTGAACCTAATTTACGCACACAAGTCATGTATAATAGAAATAAGTCAAAACCAACATTACCAAATGTCAAATGACCAAATTTTGATGTCTACAACATCCATTAAAATCAACCATGGTTTCCATGTAATAGAAACCTTTGATCAACTCATGAAATGTTGATGCCTTATAATAAGGCTCCAAAAACTCAACTAGTGGTGGACAAGGATGACCATCTAAAATATTTAAAAGTTTTTGGAGTGGCCAATCCCAAAAATGGCAAGCTATTGAATGCCATGTTATGAGAAGCAATCTTCGAAAGAACAAATAAGATTTTTGAACTTCATGCAATAATACATTGTTGAAGTTGTCTAATTTAATAAATAGACAAGGGTCTTTCACCTAAACCAGAAACAACTTAAAAAAATAGTGAAGCCAACATATTAAGCAAAGGTAATTGAAGGGACTTTCATCCTCCTTTCAAATGATCTATAAATATTTGAATCTAGATTTTTCTTTCATTTGTTTATTAAGTTCTAAATAATAATAAAACCCCAAAATGGTCTCTTCAAATTATACTACATAATAGAACAGAATATAAACAATTATTTCTTATCAAGTTCACATTTAAATAATAGAATTTTGGTTATTTGAAAATAAATGCAGTGATTGGTTGAGTATATAAGTGACTAATTTCATGTTAACATAGAATAGATACAATAGACTACAATCAACTTGGACTTGCATCCTAAGTTCTATATCCAAATTTACGGTGTTTTATTCAATAAAGTATCTTATAATCTTCCTTGTTTCACAATTATTATCAATGTTGAGTAAATACGTTCCTGCACTTTTTCTTTTTCCTCGCACAAGGTTTTGACAAATAAATAGTTTGCTATTATACAGAACAAAGTCCTCAATAAGGGATATGCAAAGTCAGTGTGAACAACACACTATCAAAAGATTCCACGTGATTTCCAAACTGCCAACTTATTGTTGAAGAACTTGAATAAAGGTAACATAAAGCATGATTCCATCTTAATTATCTAGTCTTTCTCATAACACAAATGTGTTCTTGCTCTTTGTGAAATACTTGGATTCATTGTACCTAAGAATTGATTGATTGTTCAATTTTATTACATATTTAAGAACTAGTGGGGAAACACAGAAAAATAGTATGCAATACAAATGTATGGAGTTAATTTGACCAAACTTAATTTATAGTATAAAATAAAAAGAACAATCACATGGACAATACAATCGAAAAAAACCCAACATTAAACTATCTCCAAAAGGGCCCTGCTTCTGGAATCTCATGGCTAGACACTGATAATGCGCTTGAGCACTCAACAGAGCATCCCCTCCCTAGAACTCATCACAACAACAAAGAATAAACTATGATAAATCAGCATGATTGTGGACTGCAAATTTAAGTTGCAGCAATTGTGTTTTAAAGGTAGATTGTTTTTACAGAAGCCACAAATAGATGCCCCGGCTACCAATAGAAAAGAGAACATTAAATGCCCTCCTTTAATTCAAGAACATTAAATAATGCAATGTTCGTTGATGTTAGGAATGAAGAAATGATGGAATAATTGAAGCTCAAGCAGAATTGAACTCTGAATGCAAAGAAACAAAACAAGCACTTACATATTCAAATTGTTCAGCAGGTTTAAACGAACAAAACTGAAAACAGAGAAGTGCAATGATAGAAATGAAAACAAACATTAAAAATTGATTATGCAATTAACTAGGATGGCAAGAAAATCCATCTTCAAATTCCACTAGAAATTTACTGTCCATGTTAGTAAACCCGTAAGAGATGTCATTTGCAGTGAAACAGATATACAATCATTTTGGCTATTGAAATTTCCTCAATTCTTATGCAATTTTTTTACCCTGCCCCTTTGTTTCTACCAATTTGATTTCCCTAGTAAGATGTTCTTGACAATCAGCACCTACATGGCTTAAAACAATGAAAGCTCAGAAGAACATTATTTCTTTGCTTCCTCTTCCTTCATTTTTTTCTCCCATCTTCGCTTCTGCATATAAAACAAACAAAATAAGTCTTAAAAAGTGTTATAAATACAAACAAAAGAATTCCTAATCGCTTGAAATCATAATGGTGCACTTCTATTCTCAACAGTGGGGATAAAGCCTATGCTAAAATAACAAGCCCACAAAAATGATAATGCACCATGAACTGAACAAAGGAGAACAATACAAATGCACTGTTGATATTTGTTATGATGAGTGTTTTCCTGAACCTACATAAGACTTTTGTCGTGCCTTCTCCAATTGCATGACTGTCATGTTATATAGTTTCAGCCTATCTGCTTATTGTTCTACCTACTTAATATTTACAAGAAAATTAAGAAATAATAGAAAGAAAGAAACAAAGGTAACATATAGCACCAATTAAGGAATCTAGAGAATGATATGTTTAGGAAAGACACGTAACTAACACAATTTCCAGATATCGAATAAACATTCGTTAAAACCATAGTTTCCACAAATAACTAAACACCGAGCTCTCAACCTCAAATTAATGCACAATAAATATATTGTAGGAAATGCTGAAAAATGAAGCAAGAACCATTTCTACTTGGCATATAATTTAGGCAGCATCTATGGTCCTAACTTTATTGATGGCCAGCCAAGATTTTATTGGCACACGTGGTAAATGCAAAAGCTCTGGCAAAAGGTGATCAGTAAATAGAAAGAAACAAAATGTTCTTTTAAGATCCACAATGCCAAGCCCCTGTACACCTGCCTAGGCTTAGACTGCAAAGTAGCTTTGCAGAACATGAGATCCCCCAGGGAGGCACCATATGTGCTGCCATGTTTACCATGATGGGTCCAAAGGATAGCTTTTATCATGGGTCAAATGGGTAACTTGTAAAATAAGTTATTATTAGTTATCAGTCAAACCAATACTATTATTAGATGAGTGGGTGTATACGGGGCATCTATCCTTGTATATATATGGATCATGAATACAAATAAGTTCTATTGAATAGTAGAGGTAGAGTAGGATGGCAATATGGGATTTCATAGAAAGACATCTTGGAGCAGTTCCTTCTTTGAGGAATATTTTATGGTTTGGAAGTTGTAACCCTACCTTAAATTACTGAATATTAGGGCACACTAACCCGCCATACATCTCGTGTTGTGCATTTATTATTAAAAATCTGCAATATTTCTTTATATTTGACATTTTATTTTTAGCAAGTAGTATCGGATTGACAATTTGGAAAAAGTGGGATATTTTATTTTTATTTTTATTTTGGCAGATTTCCAAATTTTCACTGATTTTTCAGAACAGATAACCTGAACTTGCAAAGGGTTATACCTTTAGCATGAGTCAAATAGATGCAATTCTTGCACCATTACAAAGTATACTTCAAGAGCAATCTGGCAAGTGGACACAATCAAAATTCTAATGAGCAGTGACCTGACAAAGTTGACCTTTGGGACAGACAAATTGTTGTTTTTTAATTGCAACTCAGACAAAAAGTGGGAAAGCATTCATATCTTCCAGTCCAGGTAAGCAAATCAGGCACTGAACTCCGCAATTTGAAGGAAAATTTCAAAACTACTTGACTACATGATTGTCATTTTCAGATTTATAGTAGAAATGGAGATCTGAGGAAGGAATATATTCTTGAAACCATAAATTTATATATGCCTAGTAAATCTTGGAGATAATAGGGATGGATATTGATAATAGATAATAGTTTTATACACTGAAAGATCAACATTGTCATAGGCTCTTAATAGCACAGTTCTCAGAAATTGCTCAGGTGAGGAAAGCTTATTTGATACGGCAAAACTTCATTTAGTGGAAAGGTATTTTTAAATTGGAATGGAATAGGTGGAGCAAGCTTTCTTAGCCAAATAGGAGCATGAGAAACTTCTAAAGGTAAAAATGGATCTATAAATCTGAAAAAATGAGTAGACAAATACAGATTGAGAGATCATATCTGAAAGAAAAATTGAGTAGACAAATAAAGATTCAGAGAGATCATATTTGAAAGAAAAAATTCTCTCACAATAAGTTGGTGATGATTATTGATTAAAATAGACATGTTTATGAATTCAAGAGAGAGTTCAGAAATATTGATATGGAAAAAAATTTGAAAAATAGAATTATAAACCTTGTTAAAGATAAACATGTTAACAGATGATCATAAAGAACAAGTAGAAAAAGAGGGAGAAATTTCTAACCCTTGATCAAGAAAGAGAGAATCTTCACGAGTTTTGTTTTTAGCAAACAGAGATTCAATGTTACAAGTTCATGTAGTTATTCAAAAGGATAAGTATCTTGTCTCCATAGATCCTAGCAACAAGTATAACTTAATCAACATTTATTTGGCTAAGACGTTGACACAAGTACATGGTGAGAAGGTCGCATTGTTTCAATATTCAAATCTGTATTACGGATAACTATATTTTGCACTTTGATTTTGATTATAGACCTTTGGATCCTTTTTGGATATGGTGCAAAGGATGTCTTGGTTAGACACGTTGGGAATTATTTATTATTAATGTGCAAATAAATTTCATATAGCTTTGGTATTGGACATAATAAGTTGACTTATTATAAAATACTAGTCGAAGTAAAACTACAATTATATTAATTGGATTGAGCATGAGGACGACTTGACCATGTAATGGGAAAATAGGGAAATCTGAAGAAGCTTCCTTAAAAGGAAATGCGGCTTGGACAAAGGAGGAAGAAATAAAGCATAAGAAAGATTACTAAAGAAGACAATAAAGAATAGTATAGAAGAACAAGGTAGAGGACATGTCTGAAAAATTAGAAGATCAAGAGGACAAGGAAAGATTAGAAAAAGTCCCTTTGGGAGAATCTGAAGAAGATAATAAAGAAAATATTAGAAGACAGAGCATGACAAAATCTTAAAGAGTTTTATTATGAGTTTGCATACGTGTTAAAAGCTCATGCTCTCACCTTATAAGCTAAAGAAGCAAGTGGAAAAAGGTGGAAGAATCCAAGGCAAAAGAAAAAATGATTGAGGTATGTTGACATCAGAAATAGCAATGAGTATACATCAATTTTTCCAGTCTAAAGCATATTCTCATTTTGGAGATCTTTTTGAACACTAATTAAACCATTACACTTAGGAATGGGGCTATTTGCAGTCAAATTGTTCATATCTTACTTCCTGAAAAATATTGACCTTTTATATCTCAGCATTCTAAATTATATCATTTTATGTCTATAAACTGTATTTATCCAGGAAAATTTCTGTCAGCAGTATGAGGGTTTATCAGTCAGATGTAATCAGATTTAGTCTCATTTTCTGTTCATCCGTTCAAGATGGGATGATTTTTATCATA
Organism: Taxus wallichiana var. yunnanensis; assembly: GCA_018340775.1. Taxonomy (NCBI): domain Eukaryota; kingdom Viridiplantae; phylum Streptophyta; class Pinopsida; order Cupressales; family Taxaceae; genus Taxus; species Taxus wallichiana. The sequence continues at coordinate 505,738,784 of CM031243.1, read as the reverse complement.
TTTTGGGTTTTAAAATTGCTGGCAATCATTTGGGATAGAGTTTATAATTTTTGGATGTCATTTGCATGGACATCAGTTTTAAAAACCCTAGTCACATGTCATCTTAGATAAATTCAGTTTTTGAAACAAGGTTTCAAAAATTTTTTATCATTTGCCATTCATTAAAAATTTGATTTAGGGTAAGAGATCTATTGGGGACTTTCAAAATCTCATTACGGATAACTATACTTTGCACTTTGATTTGTATTATATTCCTTTGGATGGTTGGGATATGGTGCTTGGATGCTTGGTTAGACACCTTGGGAACTGTTTAACATTAATGTGCAAATAAATTTCACATAGAACAAGATTGGAAGAATGCTCATTAAACGATGAAGCATAGAAATTATTCTGTATACAGCAATGAAGCACAGAAGTTAATCTACAGGAAATATTTGCACGTGGGGACACAGAACTTAGTCCTCTATTGTTTAGAGACATCTTCTAAATTTAAATCTTAGAAAATAATAAATATATTTTAAATGGGCTGTAAGTCCAAGGCGTTGTCTGCCAATAGTTTTCTTATCCTTTGCACATGAATTTTCATGTTTGATGGCTTCTTTGAATTTATTACTCCTTTTTCCATTAGTAAATTTGACTATCAGCTAAAGAAAGGAAATTTGTCATCCTTGAAAAGCTGTACATGATAAGGCAAAAGATTGATCGATGGTAACTGTGTTGGAACAATTGTTCTGTATTATTTCCTAACAGGCGCATTGTTAGGTGAAAGCTGATTCTCAAGTAAAGTAAAGGATTAGACAACAGGTCTTCTAGACTTGAGGTCAAGTAGTCGGCTTTACTGTGTCCAAAATTGGTTGTTACTTAGGTGCCAAGATAATTTGATACACAGCATGGCATCCAGAAATAAATCCCAAGTGTAACAATTGGCTAATAAAGTTTGCCAATGAGTCCATTCAAGGCTACCCCTAGCATTTCCATGAGGATGGTTGTGTATGTACATACAGATATATGGATTGATGGATTCATGAACCCCACACGAATAGGGTTTTATCATTTATGTGAACTAGGAAGAGCCTGAGACCATGTTTTATACAGCATACCATGTGCAAAGTTGAAGACAGGTGCCACCAATGATAGGCATTGCCTACCACTAATCCCACTAAACATGATGATGAGGGTTCTAATAATTCATGCCATCAAATGTATCAGATTCATGGCATAAACTAAAAGAAAAGATCTACATTACAATCCACTGATAAAGTATCCCCATGTTATCTTCTATGTCATTTCGCACATTACAATGGTAGCCAGGGGGAGGGGCAGGAGGTGTTGTGCTGGACTGTAATGCCCCGACCTTAAATTTGGTGCCCATTTGAGTGTCACTAAGAAGTTTTTCCTTTTAACCTTGGACAAGTCAATTGAAAAATTGTAATATCTTGGCCATAAGGTGGAGTTTGGAGCCCATTTTTTTCTCAACAATTTTATTTTTGAGTCTTACACATTAGTGCAGCTAGATTGACACCATTTGTCCCCATTCAATGTTAAATTTGTGAAAATGGGAATAAAGTTATTAATAATAATGGTATGCTAAAAATCTAAGATAAGGGCCTGAGATTGATATCTCTCACCGTTTTTCAGATAAATTTATTTGAGGTTTCTGTACTAGTTGTAGTCATTTGAAAAGAATTACCAGTCTTATGAAGTTCTGAACTATTGCCAGGTCTAGCAGATATCTAAAAATCTGTGTTGCATCAGATACAAAATGTGAGGTATAGAGCAAAGGCAAAAACAGAGTTTGATGATGTGAAGTATTTAAATCCAGATCTGCCATAGTCAGTACAATCTCAGTTTTTTTTTTATGATTCTCCAGCACTTCTAGAAGTAGTAGGTAATAGTGTCTGCCAAATGTTGAGCTATTGTATATATAGAAATAATTAATATTTTCTTTCATTTGCTTATCCAAAAAGATGACAAAGTCCAGATTCCTGATCCAAGTTGCACCATGAGTACTGTGATAGTAGTCAGCATTAGGTGTGTTTGCCTAGTCAGTCAGCAGCCTACTTACCTGAGCATCACTTGCATTGCCAAAATCCACATGACACTGGCAATGGAACACCTAGGCACCAGCCCTACAGTTGACAGTCGCTCAACACCAAGGCTCAACAATAATGCCCAGAATACAAACTGACAGAACATGAAACATTTCAGAAAGTAAAATAGCTCCCCATCGTTTTCTTCAATGAAATCTGGATAAATATTATCACAAGTGTCAGATGGTTTCACCTCCAATTTCCAATGGTTGTATGATATACATTTACATATGTTCTCACATATTTCTATACAAAACTAGACAGATGATATAATGTTGCAATGCAGTTCCAAATCCTTTATTCTTACAGATAAACAGATTTCTCTTTTGATTATAACCTCATCTCTGATCCTTTTCTACTTGCTACTGCACTCTAATTGTTATTCACAAGCAATAACAATTTCTGCTCATACCACACTGGGTTCTCACAGTTCGGAGTGGTGTCCCCTATATTGCTCCTGGGATCCAGATCAATGATGACAGAGCTGTCCTTTCCATCTTTGTATGTCCTATCACATGAGGTGAGGTCACAAGAAGTTAGATCTAGAAAGCCACGATCCCAAATGGCAGACAATGTGCTGCCCAATTTTGCTTTACACTTTGATTTCAATTTGCACTGCTCTTGGGTACTGGAAAGGCACTGATTCATTTTATTAAGACATGTGGTGACCAGATTAGCTCATGTATCGTATATGATAATAACAGATGTAATTTTGTATTATGATGATTAGTTGCTTTCAAATGTTAGTATGCATTTCATTGAATATCATATGATATTCTGAAATGATGTTAGATATATAGTATATACAGCATTTAATATATTGATACATGTGATCACGTGTTTTGATTATCTGATCATAATTAAAAACTATGCTTGGAATTATGAAAATAGGTGCTTGGCACTGTGACTATTGCTTGTGTCCTTGATGCTACTTGTAGGCCATTTGGCGATTATGCTGGTTACAAGAACAAACCTTTGTGCTACATGTCTGGTGTACTTATTTGCGATATTACCGTGTATCTGCCTAAATGTATATATGTTTTGGAGATACCGATGGGTGCAATGAGTGTGCAGGATACCTGTATGGCCCAGAGAATCAAGGGAAACAAGGGTCCAATAAATCATGCATCGGCCATGTTCTCAATGCACCGTTTGCCATAGTATTTAGATCATGTTTACCTCATCACCTTGACCTTCTAAAGTGTTTGATGATAAGAGCATATGACTGACTTGTGAAACCCCTTTCTTTTAGTGATCATGTGAACCCATGTACTGCAAGACAAAAGTGTCAGAACCCTCCATGTGGATAAAGATAAGGTCTAGAACTTTCTATTTTTAGTAACTCGGATACGAGGAAAAAGTCAAAAATGAGGAAGTGTAGAGCGCAAGATTTCCTCATTTAATAGGTGCTCTAGTGGTGAGAGCGTAAAGCCTCCCTTGAGAGTCTCTAGGATGTCCAAAACCTTCTAGAATGAAGCATTTAGGATTAAGATGAAGATAGTAGAGGAAAGTCAAATGAATGGGACAAATGTCACACCTTCATTGAGCAAATGTTGAGGGGCATCCTATATGGAAGCGAAAATTTCTTAGCAAGGACTTTTATCTATTCTTGGAGGTAGAGCTTGGGAGAGAGGAGAACAAGCTTGATACAAGTGGTGGACCTAAGGTAGGCTCTTGATCCATGAGGATTTGCATAGTAAATTACAATTTCTTTTGGATTTTAAAAGAATTTTCCTCCTTGGTCGTATTGTTGGTTTTCTCCTTTGATTGAGGCCTCTTTAGGCATTTATTTTGTTAAACTTTGTTGGATTAAATTGAGGCTTATTCAATGTTGGTTTTATGGACTCCTATTGGGCTTGGGAACCTTAAAGTGACATTTATTTACTTGTTGATTTTTCTGTATTTTTTTGGTGAAAATGTGTATCATAATGTTGCCAAATTTTGGCTAGCTTTGTTACTCATGGATTAACCCCACAATCTTGTAATTTGCTGGTACAAACTTAGATGTACCTATGTTCAGTGCAGTTGTTTCAAATGGTTCTCTCATGTGTCCATCTTGTTAACCTATGTGGCAGCTGTGTGGATTTAGGATCCCTAGGGTTCCAGGTTGACTAGGGTCTCCTACCTTATGATATCAAATTGGTTGGGTGGAGAGCAACCTTGTCTCTTGGCAAGCTGAAAGTGATTTGGACCTCATCTACACTTGTCAGTACTCCTAATTTGGTGGAGCTGATTGGATTTGTGGCTATTGACCTTCATTTGATATCATTGCAATTTTCAAATCTTGTGGGAAGTGATGTGTTGTGAGACCTTGTTGATGTGGCCATGAGCCTGATGTAAATTATTCATGTAGTTAAGAGTTTGTACTTTGTTGTAAATCCTTGTTGAGGTGGACTTGTGATGTGATGGCTTTCCTCATTTATATTAATGGTGTGTGTTGGATTACAGCATGTTGAATAAGTTTATAAGTGGCTGAGTATGTAATTATGTTGATTATTCAATATGGTGGAATTTAATGAAAACTAGAATTGTCACTAAATGTAGTGACAGCCTTAATGTACTGTCAATTAGCAGTGTTTAGTGAAAGTTAAGTGGGAAATTGCAGATCTTGATTTATGATATTTATCTGCTAACAGTAATATAATGTCATTTGAATTCTTTGATTATATTGTCAATCTGATGTGTCAAGAGTAACTGTATAGTTATATATGCAGCGTGTATACATTTATTATTAATGTTTCATTTAATGTTTCATTTCGAATTAATTAGAGTTCATTTTCTATCTTTTCCAATTATGAGAATTTCTATAATGTGTATAATTATTAAATTAATTTTAGAAATTTTTATGAAAATCTATAGGCCTTAAGATTTTTTTTTTGAAATTAGTCTATGTACCTATATATATCAAACAATTACGCATAAAAATATATGCAAATCATTTTATTTTATTTTTAAATAAAAGGCCATTCAACCCTCTACAAGTCATGGAAGGGCCACGAGTGATAGGTCACAGCCTATGTGTGAGGAAATGGCCATAAGGCTGCTTGGACAAAGGGTCGCGAGGCGAGGACCTAGCCCGATGGAAAGACAACTTGGGCTAAGGCTCAGCGAGGAAAATAAGCTCCTGACTTAGCCTTATTCAAATTAAAACAACGGGGGCGGACCTATTGCATCGCCACAGTCGGTGCGAACTCGAACTAAGCTTGCTCTCTTGGTTGGATTTCAAATTGCTAAAATAGCGTGATCACAAAACGGTGCAAGGGTCAACACCTGTAGAAGGGTGTTCGGGGCCTTCACCTTTGGTCAAGGTCCTAGGCAAGGTTGTGAGGGCCTTGGATGCTCAAAAGTTTACTCATGAATGGGCCAAAATGAGTGCTACGCCCTTAACCCTAGGTCATATATCAAGATATGGATAGCCAATTGTGGCTAACATAATCTCTTATCATGTCATATCATATTTATTTATGCTTTTCATATGGTCGGCCTTGGTGGTTTGCATCATAGTAGGGTATATATAGGATTTAGAGAGTAGGATATTATCATCATATTGAGCACTTGAGTCTTATTGTATGGTTTGAGGTTGCCCCCTCGAAGTGGCTAAGTCATTATACTTTTCATATTGTGATCATTTATCTCTATTTTGGTGTTCTATTTTTTTGATATTCATATCTAAGTAGTTTCATTACAAGTGGTATCAAAGCTTCGATCTGGGAATTGGGTCAAAACCATAATTGTGAAGATTCGGCTATATCTCCAAATGTGTGTAAGGAATTTGGTCAATGTTTTCCTAGTGTTTCAAAGTAAGTCAAGTGAGAGGTCAAGAGACATCAGTATTTTTGACTTGTTTTGCACAAGTTATATCAGTTTTAGGGTTTTTCATAAATTGCTATTTAGGCTGCAATTTTGGAAAATTTTCTAAGTTTTTATATTTTGGAAAGCTTTCAAAAATTACATTAGGGTTTGGTCTATGGCTCTTTGGCCATAAATTTACGAAACATCTCAAACCCTAAATTTCTACCATAATCCTTATATCCCAAGACCTAAACCTTACATCATGACTGGGAGATCAACTAGAGGCCAAGGGAAGGGTCAAGCCACTCCAGGAATGACTCCCAATAAGGAAGATATGGATTTTGAGTCTTCATCTTCTGATGTATCAAGGTAATCACCCAACTTCAAGAAAAGGTTAATAAAATGGTGAGTAAGGATGACCTCTTAAAACACAATCTTCAAGATATGAGTACATGAAGTAACCTCAACCTAACAATGCTTGAGTGAAATGAAGGGGGCTTGAATCAATGAAGAGAGTTTATGCTCACTTTTTCAAGCATGCAAAATTGCATGAATTCCCATTCAATTCACATGGGTTCCTCAAGCAATGCACCCTCAAATCCAAATCATACCAACCAAGGGGGATCATTTACACAAACTGGTGGATCTTAGGCCAATGGTTAAATTATTCCAAAAGTGGAAATGCGCAAGTTCAATGGGAATGATCCAATCACATGGATCAACCAAATGGAGATTTTTTGATTTGCATCAAGTCCCAAGTGGATAGAAGGTGGTAATGACATCCTTGTATCTAGAACCAAAATTCATTTGGTATAGATGGATGTGTGAGCAAAAGAAAAAGAAGGGTCTCTATTACTTGGTCTATGTTCATTGATGAGCTCCAGACTCACTATAGTAATAGTGTGTTACAGAGAACTATTGATGGCGAATCAGCAAAGACTTGAAATTGCTATATACTCGATATTCAGCAATTCGAGTTCTTGCGGTGCAGTAACATGGATCTCATAAGTGTGGGATGATTCACGGGAAAGCTTGATGAACATTCCTATTCCTCTGAATCGAATGTTTGATCCACATAAATTTGCAAAGGGTTTACTCAAAAACCAATTTAACTTGGCAAGGAACGGTGTAAGAAGATGCATAAAAATAAAGATGAACAAAGGTGATCACCACCAGTATTAATGAAGAACACTGTCTTGCCAAAAACACAAACCATTAAAATGCAATGAATAGATCATGCACAAATATAACCAAATTTAGGTGAAAGATCGGGAGGATGCAAATGATTTAGAGAGGGTTGAGAATCATGGGACATGCATTATTTGCTCCAAAGATTGATCTTGGATATTTTATGAAAATGCCAAGAGGCAAAAATTTGGTTTTAGATGGGAGGTTTGAACTCCACAAATTCGCCTTTGCCAAAGAGAAGAAGGGAGGGGCAAAACAAGAATGTCCCACCTTTGAAAAGAAGCCCCCTTACAATTTATGGGAAGAATGAGAGAGGAAGAGAGGAATTCCCAATCTACCCCAACCACCTTGAGGTTGTATTAATTCATCTCATTATGGATCATAGGTGAGAACCCTATTAAACCCAAAAATGACGAACTATATTTTTCATTTTTGAAGAACTTGTTCTCACCCAATTAAAGATATTCAATCATAGTTGGACGAGATAATCATTTGTAAGCTTCCAGGGAGAGTAACCTTGAGGAATCGAGCTCCTGTGAAAAGTTATGGCCATTTGAAAAAGGTGAGAGTCGATGACTGTGTTTCTCTCCAGTTCGGGCAAATGAACTTCAGACTCCCCAAATCAACCTAAGCTAAAGTACCTAATGCCTGAGGCGCATCCATCCTCACGTCAACATACTTTTAAGTGCGATAAAATGAGGAAATGTGATGTCGGCGCGATGAAGAACTTTTTCAAGCACTGAAGAAGAATTTAAAATCACCATCAGTTTGATTCATGTCATTAATTCAAAGCCATTAATAAATTCAAATAAATGTCAAGTTAATAGTTTCTTTGAACCATAGCTTGTTTCTCTAATTTATGGGAGATCATATACAACCAAGAACTAATTTAGCCTATAACAAACCAACAGATTTGGAGACACTCAAGGATTATATCCAATGGCGATTCATGATTCTAAATTAAGTGAATGAAAGTCATGAAGTTCATCTAAATGATCTTTTGGGTGGATCAAGGATGGAACCAACTTGATGTTTTTTATTCGCGATATCAAATCCAATAGTTGATATTCACCAGGATGGTGGAAATTTGTTCAACGAATCAATAATCACAAGGAAATGATGCCAACACCATCACTTCATTTGGTATCCTCAATGGATGTGTGATAAGAGAAAAAAGGTCTTTATGACTTGTGATAAATGGTCAAAGTGGAGAGGGAATAAATGCCCAAAGAAGAAGTTATTCCACATATAATCAATTTTAAAGTGTTATAAAGGAACCTGGAACCATTTTAGCCAAATATGATCAAAATTATTATGCATTGCAACTTCAAGGATTAAATATGGACCGCTCCCGGAGTATCGATAAAAAATTATCATTACAGTGAATGACATCTCGTAGGATCATCAGATTAAAATGATCGACATCTCATTCAAACTTGGGTGGTACTCGAGGAAAACTTGGAGTGCATAAAAAAATTGATTTTTATTCAAAATTTCCTTCTTAACACCATTCTTAATGGATTGTGTCATTTTCTATAAACACCTTTCTCACATGTGGAGGATAAGAGATATACATGAGCAAACTTTGCTTATCACAAGGTAAACACATGAATCATGGTTTCTAATCTTTCAAATATATTGTTTTCCATTAAAAATGTAATTTTTATGTGTTTTTAGAAACAAAAGTTGACACAATGTTACATTTAGTCTAGTGTGGTTCAGTGAAGTACCTCGAGGAACAAATTCTAGTTCCAATTATTAATTACATTGAGGGTCCTAATGAGGAAGAAGATGAGGAGGAAAACTCGATGAAGAGGAAGAGGTTCCTACGATCGAGGCTGAAGAATCTCAACCATCTCTTGCCATGCAATTTCAGGGATTAGCACCCCACAAACCCTCAAGGTTGTTGGGTTCATAAAGAAACAAAAGGGTGACAATATTAATTGACTTTGGTAGTACTCATAACTTCATCAATCATAAGTTGGCCTTACGCTTAAATTGCTTTGTTTATCCAGCCCCAGAGTTTTAGGTAATGGTTGCGTAGATGGAGGTAAAGTTAGTTGTTCAAGAAAGTGCCATAAGATCAAGCTATCCATGGGAGATTACCTACTAGAGGGCCCCATGTATGCCATTTCAATGGGGGGAGCAAATATTGTGTTAGGGTCAATGGCTCACTACCTTGGGCATTGTTGAGATGAACTTCCAGGATTTGTTCATGAGGTTCCATTATGAAGGGAGGACTTTTGAGCTACGTGGGATGAAGGAAAAAGCTCCACAATTGGTAAGTTCTCATCAAATGCAAAAATGCTTAAGAAGGGTGTAGATGGGTTTGTGGCACAACTATTTTCACTAGAAGCTCAACCATCAAAAGGTCCTATACCATCAAGATCTACAAGCAATTGTTAATAAGCACTTCAGTCATTTTTGGGGATATGCCGAAAAGGGTTACCTCCCAAAAGAGATCATGATCATGTTATTCACTAGTACTAGGAAGCCAACCACCCAACATTTGACCTTATAAGTACCCTTATCTACAAAAGAGTGAGATTGAAAAGATGGTACAAGAGATGTTGGAAGCAGGTATTATTCGCCATAGTCAGAGTGCTTACTCTTCTCCAAGTGGTGATGGTAAGAAAGAAGGATGAAGGTTGGTGCATGTGTCAGACTACAAGGAGCTCAACAAATACACAGTGAAAGATAAGTATCCTATTCCTGTCATTGAAGATTTGTTAGATGAATTACATGGTGTTGTTTATTTTACAAAATTAGATCTTTGATCGGGATACCATCAAATCGAATTTGTGATGAAGATATTCATAAAACAACATTTAGGACACATGAGGGCCATTATGAATTTCTAGTAATGCCTTTTGGCCTTACAAATGCACCATCTACTTTCCAAGAGTTTGATGAATTCAATCTTTCGGCCATTTTTGTGGAAATTTGTCCTGGTATTCTTTGATGATATATTAATCTACAACAAGACTTGGGAGGAACATTTACATCATGTCAATAAGGTATTGGACACTCTTGAACAACAACACCTTTATGCCAAGCCCTCAAGTGTGCTTTTGGGGTAAGGGAGGTAGAATACTTGGGTCATATCGTGTCTCATGAAGGGGTAAAAGTGGATCCTCATAAGATCCAAGCCATGGTGGATTGGCAGATTCCTAAAACCCTCAAAAACCTTAGGGATTTTTAGGGCTTACAAGTTATTATTGATATTTGTGAAGAATTATGGTAGAATTGCAACACCACTCACAATTATTGAAGAAAGACTCTTTTCATTGGAATGAGGAAGCAACATAGGCATTTGAATCACTGAAGAAGGCCATGTGTACCACTCAGTTTTGGCTACACCAGATTTCTCCAAAACCTTTATTGTTGAATGTGATGCTTAGGGTGTGGCATAGGTGCAATACTTATGCAAGAGGGTCGTCCCATTGCATTTGAGAGTCATCAACTCAAAGGTAAGAACCTAACAAAACCAACTTATGAGAAGGAAATGATGGCTATTCTTCATGCAATCAAACAGTGGAGACCATATCTCATGGGTCGTCACTTCAAGGTAAAGACAGATCATGACAACTTGAAATACTTCTAGAGAGCAAAGACTATCATCTAAAGAACAACAAAAAAATGGGTCACTAAGATGTTGGGATATGACTTTGAGATCATTTACAAAAAAGGAAAAGAAAATGTGGTAGTTGATGCACTATCTCAGGAGAGATGAGTCCACAAAGGCATTGTTATATGCCATGTCCATATTATAGGAAGATTGGGTAGATCAAGCAAGATCAGAATGGCAAAATGACACAAGAGACCCACACTCTCATTCAAAATCTCCAACAAGATCCAAGCATTTCAAAAAAATTGTATGGAAGGGGGATGCATTGTGGTACAAGGACCGATTGTACTTATGCAAAAACTCTACCCTTAAAAGTCAAGTTCTCTCAGAGCTCCATGCTTCTCCAAGTGGGTGGCCATTCAAGATTCTAAAAACTTTCATAGAATTAAGCAAGATTTCTTCTGGGAAGGGTTGAAAGGAGATGTCCAAAAATTTGTGGCAGAATGCTTGGTGTGTCAATGTAACAAGGGTGAAACTATTAAGTCTCCAGGACTTTTGCAGCCTCTATCTATTCCTAGTGAGTGATGTGGGAAGAGGTTTCCATGGATTTCATCACAAGATTGCCAAAATCTGAAGGGAAAAGTGTAATTATGGTGGTTGTAGATAGAACTCACCAAGTATGCTCATTTTTGTGCCTTGTCACATCCATTTACAACAAGTACAATTTGCCATATCTTTTATGGATACAATTCAAAAGCTACATGGAACACCCAAGATTATAGTCAGTGATCGTGATCCTATATTTACTAGCAATTTTTGGACTGATTTATTCTCATGTTTGGGTACTCAATTGGCTCATAGTTCATCATATCATCCCCAATATGATGGACAAATGAGGTAGTAAACAAATGTTTGGAGGGGTATCTATGATGTTTTGCTTAGATAAGCAAAGAGAGATGGGTTAAGTGGCTACCACTTGCAGAATGGTGGTATAACACTTCATTTCATACTTCATCCAAAATGTCCCCATTCTTGGCATTATATGGTTACCATCCACCATCCCTCACTTCCAACTTAAGGGTCCAACCTAAAGTAAGAGCAATTGAAGATCACATTCAACACCAACAAGAGGTGCTCTCTAGCCTTAAAGAGAACTTGGTAATGGCACAAAACCGCATGAAGCAACAAGTTGATCAACACCGTAGTGAAGTGAGTGAAGCTTTGAAGTTGGAGACTTTTTTTTTGTATCGATTGCAGCCATATAAAGCAACTATCTTTAAAACAACAAAAAAAAAGATAACAAGCTTTCACCCAAATACTATGGCCCTTATCAAGTGTTACAAAAATTGGTAGTGTGGCATATAAATTGGAGCTTCCTCAATCAACTAAAATACATCTAATTTTCCATGTTTCTTGCTTGAAGAAGGTCATTGGGCAGAAGGTGTCTTTTAGTCAAGTGTTACCAAAGCTTGATGAGGAGGGACGCATCATCTTGGATCCTGAAGGAATCCTACAGACACATACTAAGAAGTTGAGGACAAGGATCATCATCACCGAGTATCTGATCAAATGGAAGAATTTGGACATTGAAGATGCAACATGGGAAGATGAAGCATTCGACAAGCAACAACATCCAAAGATTACCAACATTGGGGACAATGTTGCTTTGAAGGGGAGGGGCATGCTATGCCCTTAATCCTAGGTCATATATCGGATATGGATAGCCGACTTGTGGCTAACATAATCTCTTATCATGTCATATCATATTTATTTATGCTTTCATATGCTTAGTGGGTCAGCCTTGGTGCTTTGCATGCTTTATAGTATAGTAGGGTATATATACAACTGGTCTTATTTATGGTTTCAAGAGAGTACTGATATGATCATCATATTGAGCACTTGAGTCTTGGGGTAAGGAGGATATGGTTTGGAGGTTGCCCCCCTCGAAGTGGCTAAGTCAGTTTCTTGAAAACATAATGGTGCATGATCATTTAGCTTCTATATTTTGGTGTTCTTTTCCCTCTCTCCCTCTCAGCCTGCTAATTTGTGTGCAAATTAAGCTCCAATGGCTTGAAAGTCCTTTTTGTGTGTTTCATAAGGATGTCTAGGTTTTGATTCAATAAGGGTGCAGATTAAAAGAGTCTAAGGGTAGAGATGGATACATCCACCTTTTGAAAGGAAATTGCTTTTTAAAACTTTGACTTTAGATTATTATGTTTTAGAGGTGACTTTATGTCAGATTATTTTAATAAAGGGTTTTAGGGTTTTTAGAGGGTTATGTCACTAAGTAACATCCTTAGGTAGCACACTTTATCACCATTAGGTGTGCACTTTTACTTGATTTACCAAAATATTATGACTTTATGTCCTAAAGTAAAAGTGACCTAATAAAGTTCCAAGGTGGATATATTTGACCAAGCAAATCCCTTAAACCTTGTGTTTTTTGTGCACCTTGTTGCCTAGAATGGACTTGTTAAGACTGCTTGTTACACATAATGTACCTTTGTGATTTCCATTGCATCAAACCCTTATGACCACTTGTGGTGTATCAAGCTTGTCCCCATCTTGCTCCACCATAAGCTCCAGTGAAAAGCATTGTGTTGGCACCATATTGATACAAATAGGCAGTCATACCACAGCATGTTATTATACTCTTTTCTTATGATATAGATAAAAACTTCAATCGGAAAAATAATAATCATTACATTATTAAATGCCCAGATATGAGGTCATGAATTGGAAGAGCACAAGTAATTTCTAATATCAACCCAAGTTCCATTCCCATGCATAATCCATTGGTCACTTAGATTTGAAAACCTTTGGTAGGAGTTTCTCTTATTTTCAAGTCCAAAAAACGGGGCATTTTCAATGTCGATGCAATTGGACGAACATTTAAGTGCAAGCCCACCCCAGCCACTTTGAGAAGGTGCTCCTCCACCATTCCGATTGATGGCTAACTATAATAAAAGCGTTTACCATGAAAGTACTTTCCCTTTCTCTTGACCTCAACAATATGTTGTTGTGTTGGTGACCACTAGGTCAGGGTCCATTGATCCTAATTGTTTTGCCCACTAGAAATGGCAGTGGGGCATCAGCCCATTGTTGATTGGTCAACATTTCCAAACCCCATTAGACCTACGGCAGTGTTATATTTGGGTCCATGTATGTGCTCGAAATGAGATAAAACACAATACCCCATTACTCTCCATATATATATATATATATAATATGTGCTGTGTGTTTGAACCTATAATGTGTAAATACATATATATGTGTGTATATATATATGTACATTATGATGTACGTATGTATGTATGTATATCAAGTGGGACGTGGGGACGCGCCCCTTTTTCAACACGTTCCCCCAATTTCCCACGTTTTTTTTTGTATGCAAAACGTTGGGAAGGACGCTAGGTACATCTCCAACATGTTGGGAAACGTTCTAGGGACGGAGAAACGTGTGGGGGGTACATGGGGAACGTCCCGGGGGATGTCGGACATCCCCCACCTCCCCGCTTTCTACGCTTTTTTCAACAAAAAAAAAACAGACTTAATAGATTAAAACACATTTTTTTAAATCAGATATCACTAATAACATAAAAGTAACATTCCTAACCTAACCCTAACCCTAAAAGTGCTATTTTATGTTATAAATTTACAATATGGGCTCATTTCATATTCACACCAAGCAAGAGCAAGAGCAAGAGCAAGAGCAAGAGCAAGAGTGAGAGCAAGAAGAGCAAGAGCAAGAGCAAGAGAGAGAGCAAGTTTTTTTTTTTTTTTAAAGAGCAAGAGGAAGAGCAAGAGCAAGAGCAAGCAAGCAAGAGGGAGCAAGAGGTATTTATAATTTTATTTGCTTACAATACTTGTTAAAGTTTTTTTTTTTTTTAAATTTTAATTTAGATTATATTTGCATTTGTTAGGGGCTGTTTTTTAGCATTTGCATCTACATTCACAATGTAATCATGCATATAGTTTGTAGGATTTTTAAAAATGCATATAAATGCATAGGGTTTGGTTATACAAACTACAATGTAAATGGTTACGTTTTTTTTTTTTTTAATTACATTTTTATTTCTAGTTTAAAATTTATATTATTTTTGCATTTTTAGGGTTGTTTTTTTAGCATTTCAGATCTACATTCATAATGCAATCATGCATATAGTTTGTGGGATTAAAAAAAAATGCATAGGGTTTGGTTGTAAGATATAAATGTTTACGTTTTTTTAATTACATTTTATTTCTAGCGTTTTTTAGGGGCTGTTTTTAGGCATAGGGTTTGGTCATAAAATTTAAAATTTAAATGGCTATTGGCTTTTTTTTAAATTAATTCATTACATAATCAATCAATCATATAGTTATGGTTGTTTTTAATTCATTGCAGCAATCATCACCATGAGTTCTTCTACTGAGACTGAGTATGAGTATGAATCAGAGCATGAATCAGAGCAGAGAGGGTGAACGGGAAGTTGAGATAGGTGGCCGTGGAAGAGTTGGTGATGCCACAATGGGGAGAGTGAAGAAGGGGCACAAAATGTAGTGGCAACGCAACCGGTAGTTCAAATTGGTAGTGCTACCAATTGCCCTCTCAAATGTTGTCCAAATTTGCCATTGGACCATTTGATAAGAAGAAGCCATTCGCAACAATTTGCCCAAATAATTGATAACCCCAAGTCCGGAGGGGGAGCAAAGTATGGAAGTGCAACATATGTGCACCGACTTGGCATGGTAAGATCACTAGGACCAATGCACACTTGTGTGATCTTACAGAAGGGGGCTTGGCACTTGTAAGGGTCTTTCACTAGAGCAGAGAGCCGAGATGGTGAGAATCTTCAATGGAAATACCACATGGACAATGTGCCGAAGTTCGTGGTTCTACGGCTAATACTCCATCGAGCACTCATAGGATCGGCAAACTTACTAATAATACTCGCCGCTGGTTCTAGTTTTGAAGTGTCAGAAGTGGAAAGCAGAGGGAAGAGAAAGGCCGTGGGGGCAGCCCCAAATTCAGTTATTGACATGTTTGATTCAAAGGCAAGGGAAGAGGTAGATGATGCTATTGGGAAATTTTTCTATGCTGCTGGGATTCCATTTAATGCTGCTCGCTCTCCTTATTACAAGGAGGCTATGGCTAAGGTCAGTTAAAAGTACAAGTTATGTGCCTCCCGGAGACACAAAACTCAGACAACAATCTTGGATAGAAACTATTCCAAGGTTAATGTATCGATGGAGGAGATGAAGGTGACATGGGTGTCACATGGATGCAAAGATTATCATGGATGGGTGGACGGATATTAGACACCGTCCTCTCATCAATATCATTGTCTCTCGCAAAAATGGACCGTACTTCTTCGAGAGCAATTGATTGTTGGGAAGCGAAAAGATGCCTTGAGTTTCAATTTCAGATTTTCAAGGATGCCATTGAGGAGGTGGACCTTCAAATGTTGACACAGTGTATACAGATGCAACTTATGTGTGCAGAGAAGCAAGCAAGCTAGTGGAGCGGGAATATAGGCATATTTATTCGACTCCATGTTGTGTGCATGCATGAACAATGCAATTGAAAGACATAGGGAAGATTCAAGTGGGTTAACGAGATAGTGATCGATGCTAGAGATGTGCGTAAGTTCATATGCAATCACCACACATCATCGCACTTTTTCAAATTTTTCGAAGAAGGAATTTTTGAAACCAATTGACACCCGCTTTGCAGATCCTATTTTATTTTGTTGGAGAGGATGTCCGAGTTGCAGAGCCCGCAAATTATGATTATGACACAGGATTGGACTAGGTGGCGTGAGTCCAAGACAGATCAAGGGAAAAGAGTGAAGGAAGTGGTGTTGCGGGAAACATTTTGGGTTGATATGAAATACATCATATCAATTATAGCTCCAGTTTTTAGTGTCATCAAATATGGGGATTCTAACAGCCCCAATCTTGGTGAGATCTACGAGTGCATTGATAGCATGCTTGGGCAAATGAAGGCAGCTATTCGGGTGAGGGACCCCACTTTGGAGTTCTATAATGAACATATACAACCCATTATTCAATGGAGATGGGAGAAGTTGAACACTCCTCTTCATATGGCTGCGTATGCACTAAATCCCAAATGGTATGTGGAGAGGCCAGGCAGAGTTGTCCCATTGGATGATGATGAGGTGAAGAAGGGCCTTATGAAGGCTTTTAAAAAAATGTACACTCCACAAGAGGCTTCACAGATCAGAATGGAGTGGCTTGACTTCACTGAACTCGATGGGTACAAAACATCAGCAAAGACAGACAGGTAACATTAGCAAGACAGAGAAACCCGGTGAGTCGGGTGGCGACCGTATGGGCTTCAGGATTGCCGCGACCACTTGCCATTCGCCTCCTTTCCTGTGTTTCTAGCTCCTCCGCCTCGAGAGGAACCGGTCTACGTATGGTCGGGATACACTCTGTTAAGAGGAATAGGCTTACCTCTGCGAGAGCGGAGAAGCTTGTAGTCTGCACACGTTGCCAAGGCCTTATAGATCGCAAGACACCCGAGTACAAACAGACTCCAGCATTACGGTGGGATGTAGATCCCGAGGAGCCGAGGCAGTCAAGAGGACAACACTGCAAGCGAGGATTGATTGGGCTTACCTTTGAGGACGAGGATGCTAGTACCGAGGAGGAGTTCATGGATATTGCTTGATGGAGATTCTGATTTTTAGGCCGATACTTGTAGTTGTCCTCTTTTTTGTAATATTGACAATGACAATTGTTGGTGTATTTGGCTATGAGATTAATGATATGAATATTAGCTATGTCACTTGATCAATCGTATTTTAGAATGGTTTTACTTTTATATTTTGTAATAATATATTTCAATTTCAAATTTCAAATTTCAGCTTGTCTCATATTCAAGAATCAAAATTCAAATATGTATTATGAATTTTCAATTTATGACATTAACATATTGATATTAGATTATAGTGTATTTGATGTTTATGAGTTCAAGTTTCACCTTATTTATTTAAATCTCAAATGGTTTTATTTCAGCTTATTTATATAATTTAGTCACTATTTATTTCCAAGCAATTAAGGTCATGTTTTTGTCAATAAAGGATTCAAGAATTCAAGACAAATTTTGTAATTTATTAAAAATGGTATGAAGAGACCAAAAATGTAGCTGGTTTTCAATATGTTGATATCTCAGTCTGAATTTCTTTAATTAATTGAACTAAATTGGGAGTCCAAATAAAGTTTTCCTGACCAGCCTGTTTTTAAGCATGCTACCCTGCATGCAAACTACAAATTTCAAGCAGTACATCAAGTGGCAGCATTTATGTTCCCAAAGGTCATTTTTGACTTTATCAGTTCAAGTTCGAACATGTTTCAACAATAGTATGAAACCTAGGGATAGTAAGATTTTGTGGACTTTCATCATCTGAATACTAGTCAAGCTTTGCTAGGATAAGCTGAAACTGCTGTATTGATTGTTGAGTTCCTCCAAAACTCATCATTGGGTTCATAGGCTAAGTTTATGAAAACCCTAGAAAATTTCTTTCAAAATTCAGATGTATTAGGATCAAAAATGAGTTCTAAACCTAAAAAGCTCATACCAATCGAGACAAAAATGATGTAGTTTGATAACAAAGCAGTAGTGAAAATGCCCTCGGAGAACAAAATCAGATCCTAACACAACATTAATGTTCCTATCGGAACAATGGCAGCTCCCAGAGGGTTTATGTAAGTTACTCACCTTGAGTTGGTGATAGAGGATACCAATATGTCCCCTAGTGCATAGAAACAAGTACAGTATGTTTCCAATATGGATATGGATACAGGAGCATCTGCAGAAATGGAGCATCTAGGATACATGCTCAGAATGGATTTGGATAGTTCAAGAGACTAGGACATATCCAGACCAACAAGGACATATCATCAATCATCATTTCCAACACAAAGTTTATCTCTTACAAAAATCAGTGATTTATAAGATAAAGTTACAAAAAATTTGAAAATGTTAAGAATGAAAACCCTAGAAAGGAAAATGACATGCCGAAGATTGGCTACAACACAAGCAGCCAATTCACCACCATCCCATAATGGTCGGATACAAGGAAGGGGTGACAAAGCTTTGGAATAGAGTCCTAGAGAATGTTGACTTGGATGCTTCCATTTCTAGGTGTCATTACTTCACATGGAGAATGCTTTTGTGTTGCAGAACCCACATGCTTCGAGTCCATGTGGTTCTAATGAACTACATCATGATACAATGTTCATGCTCTCAAAGAAAAGCAATATGATGAATACTAATTTTGATGTAATAATTAAATTTAATTTTATCATGGCATTTGTGACTGACACTCATTTGGCATTATATAAATTATTCCACTAGTGTTTTTGGTTTTTTTATATGCAATATTATGATGTTAATTCCTAAACGCTTAGAATTTATAGAATGAAAATAGTTTTTATAGAGTTTTTTGTATTGAAATCGTATCCAAGCCGTTTCAAGCAAGGAAAAAACAAGTTCACCATATCCACATACCTGGTTCTTTGTATCCATACCGTTATCCAAAGCATGTTGGCAAATTAGGAATGCTCATTCCTTCTCGTGAAACTTTGATTTATTTTGTCATGGAAAAAAGAATTTTAAATGCAATGAAGAAAGTATGGTTTCATATCCAGAATGGGGTGATTATTTTGCTGTCAAAATATTGTTCTGCCTTTTCCAGAAATTTCAGACATTTTCAGACCAAAAAATAAAACATCGATATTTCAGTTCAGAGTTTATAGAAACTACAGCTTTAGACCTAAAACCAGTCTCTGATTACTGTCTGGTATCAGTTTTAATCTATTAGTCTAAGTCATATGGTACCTATGAAGCTTTTTTGAAGTTTTGTTGAAGCATTTACTCATACGGTCCACAAAGAAGTTGAATGAGAATCTATATTGATTCATCTTACAAAGACCTCAAACAATTATTTATTAACTCCATAGGATCACATTCAAGTGTTTTGTGATCTAAGTAGTAAGGTAAGAGCAATGCGATGATGATAAAGTTCATTTTGGCTGAGGTTGTTTTCTGTAATGTCCCCTTTTCCCAATCGAAGACCTTTGGCCCATTTTGTCAACCCGACGGCCAAAGGAAAAATATAAGGGTGACTTAAGTCACAATGAGTTATTACAAAGTGCAAAAAAATATTAATAAAGCACTTGTATTAATTTATTTGACTTAATAATAAATTTGTAATCTCTAAAGGGGTGCATTGGGTCTAATATTATGTTGTATCCTTTCTAGGAAAGTAGAAAAAAGACCCATGCCATTTTTGTGTCATCCCTAGGTAAGAATGCGCCTTGGACAAAAGAGGGAAATAGAGTTTAGAAAGATAAAAGTTATTACACCTCCCAAGGAAAGTGCGACTTGGCATGAGAAGCCAAAATAAACATTAGGAGTCATCCCTAGAAAAGTGCGACCTGGTTTGGGCATGTTTTTAGGGTATTTTGGCCCTCTTTTCTTATTGGAAGATGAAAAGGTTATTTTGTAATATTTTTCCTATAAAAGGAGAGGGGGCGGCTTGGGTAGGATACCATAAATCATTTTATCAATTCTGAATTTGATCTTAAGCCTGGTGCTTTTGTATTAAAATATTCTAAGGACGAAAACCCTTAGTATATTGCCTCTAGAGGACGAAAACCCTCTTGGAGATTAGGAGGAATTTCTGCACTGGATTTTCCATAGAGCTTACACAGAATTTCAGTGTTTTTCAGCGGTAGTTGTGGAGTTTTTGCAATAAAAGTCGAATACCAGTGTTGCAGCAGTGCTGTACTGATTTTCTCTAATGGAGCGGCTCATATGTGGCTGTCATGTGATGTTTTGACGTCATTCCCAGGTCTGATCTGTGCTGCTACCTGTTGTATTCTTTTTTCAGCTCAAGGGAAGGTATTTTCGATATTTTGGAAGGATTTATATTACTGTTCCAGTCTCTTTAAATCTGCAGATTTCTGTGTTAAATCCCAGCCTGTTTTATATTCAAAAATACCAGATTTTTATTTTATAATAAACTGTTCCAGTTTGAGCTTGTTATGACAAGAATGGGTAATGCTGGTAGTAGTTCTATCATCTAGACTAGTCGCCATAGACAGAAAACATCCATATTTAATGCTGCACAGTCTTCAAATCTGTTTGGGGTGGGTTTCAGGCTAGTTTCCATTCAAACCCTAGTCGCACTTCTTCACATAAAATCAGATCTGTTTTAGTGTGATTGCCATTTTTAATTGATTTAAATTGTTGGAGAACAACCAAGATCCATTTGGGGATCTTTCATTTTCCTGTATTTTCCAGCAGTGAGGTGTGCAGCCACAGAAAACCCTCAAATGTGACTTTAGCTAAAAGGTTTCCCAAGTATGACAGTGTTATGCACTTGTGTAGATTTTATCTATTTGTCTAGCCAAAAACAGAGAAGTAATAGTGCCAGTGCAAATCTTTTCCAAAAGGTATGCTGCATATGACAATATAACGTGGTTGTGTAGATTCTATATCTATCTAGCCAAAAACAGAAAAACAAAAACATAATGCCAGCACCAATCATCGCACTACAAACGGAAGGCAAGCCTCTGAAAGTTTTACAACATTCAAAAGGCATAACTGCATTTGAAAAGCAAGTATAGCAAGACAGACCAAACTTGTTGAAAACTTATACAATTGCACAACACAAGATGGTGTGCAAAGTAATACACATCTCAGAGAGAATCGGCAATAACAAGCTTCTCCATGTGGCAGACCTCTTACTGTTGCAAACTACCAGAAAGAATTGAACTTGAAAATATCAATTAGCACAAGCAACGTGACTTCACAAAATCTCTCTATAAAAATGAAATTGTGCTGAAGGAAAGAAGTCATAAGAATGAAAGTCGGAGAATTGGCGTAATAGCAGGTCTTAGGTTTCTCTGATATTTTTTCCTTTAGAACTTGGTTCTCGTCCCATGAACTACAGGTAAGGACAATATGAAATTTGAGCTTTCATTAAATCTTTTTATTTTATAGGGTTTTGTTGTTGAGAAACAATTCACAGCACATTGCATTGTGAGAGTCTTCTGGAATCAACTGCATAGGAACTATTTGGTCTTATGTTTTAGATCTCTCCAAAGATTGCAGCCAATGCTTGCCAAAAATATGGAATTCATTATTCTTGAATAGGCTTGTTGCAAAGTACATGTGGGATGAAAACAATAAGTCAACTAGTAAAGAATAAAGAAATAAGGTGTAGGAGGGAAAAGGGGTTACAACTAATTATATTAAGATTGATAAATTGAGCCAAATTAATAATTAAACTACTAAACTTCCTAGAAAATAATAGTCTAAACTATCATGTAATCAGCTAATCAATTAAATAGTCGATAATGCGGTCTCTAGCTAACTTGTTTGAGAGAAATCAATCAATCTTAAAAACAGTAGGGATTAATGAGGATTTTAAGAAAGTTTGTGTATTAGCAGCTTCCAGTATTGATTGAGCTTCCAACCATCATCTTTGTTGAGACTATTACGATGTTTTTCTATTTTTATTGCTTCTCATCTTCTCCTAGGCTTCCGATGTTCTCAATAACTAGAATTCTGGCCTCCCAATTCGGATAGGGTGGTTTGAGTGCATTTCATGTTCCACAAGCACAAATTGTTCGCTGGATGTCCTAATCTGCTCTTCAATTCTAGTTTGGAAGGATCTAACTGTTTCACCCACATGCTTTTCTATATATCGTTTCCTAGTGGTTGTTAGCACTACTAAGGTTATTTATAGGAGTTTTAAATAGTTTGAAGCAAAGTCTTTTTGCCCTTCTTTTACAGGGGTTTTTGATTTAAAATGGATGTAAGTTAAGGGTAGGAGTGGGTTTATTGTGAATGTTTTCAATTTATGTTAACCTCGGGAAAGTGTCTAATAAGACTCAGAAGAGACTTAAAATCTAATTAGAAAACTGTGATTGCATGTTGTTGTAGGGTTACCTTGTAATCCAGTAGCATCTGAGGCATTTGTTCATGAGCTCAGCTGTGTTTCGCCCGCCTGCACCACAAACAAGCAAATAAACATCCTTACATTGCAAAAACAAAGCACGCACAGACACACATAAAATTTCATTGCCTGTACTCTTGATTATAATTTTTGAAAAATTGATAAATAAATAAATCACTAATTTGACAAAAAGCCTTTTCCACATGTGATTCAAACCAGTGAGCTTCCAACTATTAACAAATTAAAAAAAAATCAATAATTTCACAAAGAGTCTTGAAATCATGAGAAATTGAATGGTGACCCCTCCAATAAGAATTATCGATAGCAACTAACAAAAACTAGAAGATTAAAAAAAAAAAAATGAAAGAAGCAAATCATTAATTTTGGCCTGACCTCTGGAAGAAGAACTGAAGAATGTGACTCAAATTAATCAGTAATTTGACAAAAAGCCGTTAGTCCATGAGTTTCAAACTGAGACCACTTCAGTAAGAAATAAAAAAATGTATCTCATTAAAAAAATCAAAAGTCAACAAATTAAATTAATTTGATAAAAATCCTTCACTCCATGGGATTCAAACTGCTGACCTCTTGAATAAAGAACTAAAAATTGATTCCAATAGTGACAATGGAACAAGAAGCGAAACACGTAACTTGTAAAACATAAGAATAATTTGACAAAAATACTGTCTCTATGAGATTCCAATAGGTGAATGTAGCTTATAAACCATAGTAAAAGCTATAAAATAAAAAAACTCATTAATTCGCAAAAATCCTTTGACTAAAATAATTGAGAGGAAATGATTTTAAAATTTAATAATTTAACAAAACCTCTCATTCCATGAAATTTGATAGAGTGGATGCAACCGGTAGATGACCAAAACTATTGAAAATGACAATTTGACAAAAACCCTTTTGATCCCACAAGATTTGTCTGAATTAGGGAATGTAACTGATATAAAAATAAATAAATAATTTGACAAAACCCCTTTGATTCCATGAGATTCAAAATGATGAATGTAACTCATAAACAAAATTACACAAATAATTTCAGAAAAACCCTTTCACTTCATGAAAACAAGTTAATGTAACTCTGAATGAAAAAAATTGTCAAAAAAAAACAGAGTAAAAATCAACAATTTCACAAAAACAATCGAGTCCATGAAATTCAAAGTGGCTCATTAGATTTGAACAGGGTACCGAAATTCATAAATGAATAAAGATTGTGAAAATAAAAAATCAGAATTTCAAAAACTATCGTCCAGATTCGAATGCGTGACCTCTCGAATAACAACCAATAAATAAAACTTGCAACAAGAAAGAAATAAAAACTTACTTTTCTGCGGAGATTCTATCGCATTTGTGACCCTTCATTACATTTCTCATTTCCTTTCTGGGCGGATCATAAGGCCAATCCCTACCCAAAAACCAAAAAAAAAAACACAAACAAGCACAAAATTAAATGGGCATAAACATACAGGATACTGGTGGACTTATATACATTGGATATATGTTAGGGACATACTCTCCTGCTAGGAGAACCTCCTTGCGTAATTTAGCGCGGTGGCGGGCGCTGATGGCGAGAGGCTTCCAGCGGCCGTCTTGCATATATCCCCACACTCCCTTTGATAGCTCGCCTTTGTATTTTTCCAGCTTTTCCCTCCATCCTAATACTTTTACGGCCTTGGCTCCTACTTTGACAGCCTTGGACGCCATTTTTTCCTTTGCTGTTGGTGTCTGTCTGGTATATGTATGTATGTATTGCAATATATGGGGGTTTCTTCATTTTCGATTTAAAAACTAGCAATCACGTAATGGATATGCCTAAACGATGTACGAAATAAATATTGGAGGAGGAAGAGGGACGATGAAGAAGGAGATAGCTATCATCTAATGGAAATGTCGAAACGATGTACGAAAACAAAATAAATATTAGAGGAGGAAGAGGGACGATGAAGAAGGAGATACACCAAGGGTGGGAAAAATGTTGGAAGAAACCTATGCAAAAACCTTCTTTCTTACGACTAGAAGAAATATATAAAATATGTGTCATTGTGTCAATCGTTTGAAAGAGAAAGGGGGTGCGATGTGTCGGTCATTGAGGCAACATACTTTGGAGATATCTCAAAAGTAAGGCGTGGTCGATGAATACTTCCAAATGAAACTTGCATATGTTTGAATCTCGGACTCTACATATGTTAGATATAAATACTTTGCATTTAGGGTTTTTGTGTCGTCGGTTTTCGTGCACATTTGTGATTAGGGTTTCTATTTAGCTATTAAGCTACTAGAATAAGGGTTTCCACTCATCAAAGCAATCCTAATGAGGTCATTCGTCAACAACCACCAACACAAAACCTTGACCTTTCATTTCGTCGATGCATGTCAGGCACAACTAGCGAGACTCCCAATTTGGAAACGCCTATCAACTTAATTAATGTTTGAGGTATTAACAAAAGAGGAAAATTATTTTTGTGTGTGCATGTAAGTCCTTTGATCCTCTAGTTCATCGAAGGTTACAAACAAGGAACATTTTAGTTGACAATTATAATTCGGTTGATCGGTTTGAAAATTATAATTTGGTTGATCGGTGTGAAGATTATAATATATTGACGAACCAACAATTTTGAATGCATAGAATTTGTTGAATGCATGGATGTCGGTCGAGGACAATTGGAAGAGATGTCAACCCATATGTTGAGGCATGGGAGCATGTGTAGCCTACATCATCTAGTTGACAAATGCAATGTTTAACCACTGCATACAAAGCAAAACGATGGGTGATTCAAGGGAAGATGCAAACTTGAGTGATCTCGTTAGTGGTGCGAAGAGATGTCAGATGCGAGTTAATATGAATCACAATGCTTAATAAATGATCCAAGATGCAATATAATGTCAAGCCTCAATGCAAAGATTGATGCATGTTGATCCCAAAACCAACTGCAAATCCAATATAGATTGAAGTCAATGGATCAATTCAAACTCGGTGAAAGTATAATCTTTGATCTTGCTACGAAGCCAAGCGAAGTGCAAGGGGGAGACGAGCCATTCACTTTAGAGGGGCTTAATGAGGAGAATGAGTCAAGAAAGTATAACAAAAGGTGCATTCCAAGGTGGAAGGAGGAACGTGGGACTTCCTATCCTAAGCCAAGCTCTCTAAAATTGTTCACAAGAGATCCTCGATAATGACCACTCAGTCTGGTGGAAAATAATGACACTTCCCGAGATGTGGACATTTTAATAGGAAAGGCTCTTCCCATGTCCGACATGGTTTTAGTGAGCACACAATTTTACGCACTCATATACCTTCCACATGCCATGTGTATTTTAAATTTCAAAGTTAACCATTCTGCGTAGTGCTACATGTATCTTCTTCCTTAAGTAAGGTGTTTAGAACCAATGAGTAAATAACACATGGACTAAAATGACTTATTTTGGTGGAGTGGCAAATTGATTAAGAAAATATTGAAATAAATAGATGCCTAATTATAAATATGTAATAGTGCAATGATATAAACAATTAAGTACATATTTGATCCAAGCAAAATAACCAATTTAAATTTGTAACCCTAGTTACAAATGAAGGGATAAAAAGACTTAGTTGATTCACAAATAATTTGGGACTATGTCGAGTTGATGAACCGATGTATCGAAGGAAGGAACTATCACGCTAAAGCTCAAAAAATTGCAAGGGGGTCTCGAAGCTGCTAGGACTAGGGCACTTATGGAGGGTCGGGCGCCATAGACTGTTATGGGCGCTGTGAGCTGATTCAAGCTACGAAACTCAATTTCCCAGTGGTCACAAGTTGTTCATTGTCCTTTTTTGCATGTCGCTAGTATGTCGCACCAAGTTCCCAAGTGTCACTTGTAACCTGCAATGAAGAAATGATCTACAAAACCCCAAAATGCATCAAATCCCAAAAATAAAATAATGTGAATGAGGGTTGGATTGTCCTCGGCTATCAATAAAGTGAACTTACGACCCAAGTGTCGCACTCTACATCTCGGACTCCAATGTAGTTCTATGTGTGCGTGTCAAAATCGTTCCCTAGGTGGCTCTTGTGCGTGTCGCACTTGATAGTGAGTAGTAATTAGATGTAAAATATGTAGATAGATGTGAAAGCACCCCAAACTCTACAAAGCAAATAACAAAGCTAAACAAGGAAGGCTAACACCATTGCCACCTAATTAGCTAGGGCTCTAAGTCTAGGAATGTAACATTAAGATAGAAGCTTAAAAGAATGCTTAACTAGTATGAAAACAATGCAAAACTAACTAAACATGCCTACTAATATGATTAATTACCTAACATGGGCCTAAATAGACCTAAGGGGCAATCAAATGGTTATGGTTGTTACTCCAAACAATGGTGAAATGACCTCTCCAAATGACTTATTAAGTCACTTTAGATTATTCATCTACTAACCTTGTTGAAGGTTTTAGGCAAGGGTTTGAACTTGACTATGAATCATATGTATTATATGAGATGCAAATCAAAGCATGGTGTAAAGTATAAAGGAATGAGGTGAATTCTTTTTATAGTTTTCCTTTTGGGAAAAACTTGTATTTTGGTGCATGTGGGACTAAAAGCCCCGAATTGGATTAGAATTGCTAATCGTGATTAAGTTTTGTTAATCACAATTAGTGAATTAACAAGTGATTAAGAGAGGTGGAGCCTTAATCAACCGCTTAGGGTCAACTAGAAGGCTAGGATAAGATTTTGAAGCTTGTTAAGACATTGTGGAGGTGAATGGGGTGATTTTGAGTGGTTGGAAGAGGGGTTTGAGTCAACATTAGGGCATATTGACCAAATCAAGGGCAAAATAGGCTTAATTAGCTTATAAACACTAATTGTCTATTTTAAAGAGGATTTTGACTTACGATTCGTCATAAAGTGGCATCCTAAATGCAAAATAAGTTTGGTGATCAATGAAGTGCTTGTTAATTGACCAAAGTGGCAAGAAACGTTAGTTAATTAGTAAAGATTACTAATTATAACGGAATGGCGAGAATGAGAGTGATTTGCGTGTGTTTTGGCAATAAGATTACAAAATCGAATTTAGGTGTTTACATTTGCCCCTGTTTGAGGAGAAATTAAGTGACTTCACTTCAAATATAGTAGACAAGCATAAACAAGTAAATTTTTGAAGAAAATTAGCAAGAATGAAGGATGCCCCCTCAAGTGTCGATGGGGTGATAGAAGAAGTCAATCGATAATCAAAAATATGATTTGAAATGGATAGAAGAAAATAGGTCAGAACGGGTGTGAAACCCTTGGGTATTGAGAAAGAATAAGGATAGGGATAAACATGGTTGTTTATTACCCTAGGTGATTTGGAAGAAAAATTAGTAATGGTAATAAATGATAATGGAGAAGAAATGAGAATGGAGAATATAGGACAAACCCAATCTTTGCATCCAACCTTTTAATAAGTAACCTGTTTATATCATTTTTCCCCTAGGTCTACATCATCGACCTTTATTGAAATGAACAAAAATGTAAGATAACATGAAAAGCTAAATTACCAACATTTGTCCATTGCTACGTAACTCCATGCAACATACATAATGCAATGCAATATGAGAAATTAAAACGATACCTAACTCAATGCAACATACACAATGCAATGCAATACGAGAAAATAAAACAATACCTAACTCAATGCAACACATACAATGCAATGCAATACAAAAAGTAAAATTATACTTAATGCAACATACACAATGCAATGCAATACGGGAAAGTAAACTAGCTAACCTGTGAGAAACCTTGCGACAATCACACGCACTCAAACAAACAATGTTTAAGATAGTTGCACCAATGTTTTTGTTATCAAGATGCAGTTCCCAAATGTTCGTGTTGTAACGACAAAGGTTAAAAATGGTGCCCCAAGCAAGGATGCATGCAAGGGGAATAACGGAGGACACAAGTAGTCCCATGGAAAAGCTTTTGAGTGCTACGACACGGTCCCCGACAACTCACTATTGCAGGAGGACCAACATAACATGCGGCCGAGATTTTGTTAATGAAGGTAGATCACAATGATCTCGCAAGTCATTTGAGACTAGAACAAGCAAGAACCATAGAAAGATGCTTTTGTAAGACATAATTCAATGTTCAAGAACAATCACAAGCCCGACACTGAGCTTGATTACGTATATGATGTTTACCAATTTTTTTTTTTGCAATTTTTTATTTCTAATGATTTAATCATTTTTTTGAATTTTTATTGTTTTTATTTTTTTTTTTTACGAAAGAAAATATTATAGAAGAGATAATAAAGACTAAAAGTAGCCGTATGAGGAAAAATATGCCCCAGGTAGTAGACAAGGTCGTTGGGAAGTAAAAACATGCCTGAACATACCAAAACAAATGCAAAAATAATTATTTATTAAAAAATAATCATCGCGGAAGCGTTAGGATATTTTTAGAAGAAATACGGCGGTTTCAGGGCACTTTGGGGGTGAGAAACACACCGTGGAAGGAAATGGAGCTCACTCGGGATAAACGACATGTTTTGGGTTAAATTAGGGCAAAACTGGAGTGACCCCTATGTTGGTGCAGCATGGTTGCCTAAGTGCCTATGTTGGCGAGGCATTTGTGCATTTTATAATTTTGTTTGCAGCATGGGCATTGTAGTGCCCCAACTCGGGACATAGGAAACCACACCAAAAGGTAACTAAAAATTTGGGTAATTTTTTTGAAGTAAACAAATACTATTACTATACTTTTCCGATCCCATTAATAATTATTTTATATTAATTTGATTTACCCAATTAAATAATCACTAGTCCAATACCAACTTTAATTATTTATTTCTACTATAAGTTTGCTAGGGTCACAAATAAAAAGTCTACAAGCCTCTTATTATTTAATTAGTCCTCCCCTCCCCTTTTTAATTAATTTGCCCCCACACACCTTTCTTTTATTTTATTTCCTAATCCCACAAAAACCCATTGTAGACACCTAAAATATGCTTACACTTAGCATTTCCTCCCATTCAACCAATTGACGACACTTCGTTGATCAACCCTTCTTCGCTCCATTCTCGGATGCCCATTTACTGACACCTTCTCAGTCATATTCCTCCTATAATCAACTTATTTGGCTAATATCTCTCTTATTATCTAAACATTCCTCCTTTTGACCATTCATAACCTCCATAATTCTCTCTATACCACTTCTATTGGCTTCGTAGGCTAACTATCAGCCACCATTGGTTATCCAGACCTCTCCAACTCTCAACGAGTCTTTAATCACTTGCTAATCAAGTTTAACTAGCCTAAACCAAGCTTAACTAGGCCTAAAGCATGTTTATCCTAATCTAATCTAAAAAGTGTTTTTTGAGCTTTAGTCCCACATGTACCCAAAGTTCAAACTCTTCCATTTGGAAAACTATAAATAGAGAAGAGTCACCCCTCCCTTTCAAACATACAACTTTACACACTTTGTTTTCATAATAAAATCTCTCTCACATTTGGAGATATTGGCATTAGACCTCATTTGCATTAGCCAAGCTAATAAGGCATTTGATCTTGGCTATCCTCCATTGTTGAAGCTCCTCCATCTTGCATCCATAACTTCATAGTAGGTTAGTAGGAGGGTATCTAACTTGGTCTTGTAGCCATTTTAGAGAGACCTCTTCACTTCCATTGAAGAAACAACAAATCTAATTTGATTGCTCGTAGGTTTAACTAGGTTCAATTTACGTTTTAAGTAATCATAGAGTAGTTAGAGATAAAATGATAGTGTTTTAGTTTAATTCATTATTGTAGAAGTTATCTTGTTTAACACTCATCTCATGATGCATGGATGAGTTAGCAAAGCTTTGAGGTTCTTTATCCTCATTCCATAGCTTTTGCAACTTTCCATTGCATACACACCACGACTTAAAAGTTGTGTAGGATTTAATGTGGACCCTATGATCAATCTAATCTTGGCCCTTAATTTCAAACTTGCCCTAAAGTTGCCCTAATCCATCCTTATCTTTCCTTTCTCTTCCATTTGGTTTCATTTTGTTTCTTTCATGTGCAGGTTGAGGAGGAGCTATGGAAGACAAGGATTCATGGTTGCTCAATTTATTTACTTTTTTCTTTTTTTTGTATCTTCTTAACCAGATATATTCTTTGGTTGGGTATATTTTATACCCATAATTTTTTAAGAAGGCAAACTACATGAAAGTGTGTGTGTATATATATAATGTAAATCCGAATTTAAAATACCGAAATGGGAAACGCATAAGGGTTTTGATATGGTGGGCGGCATTATGGAGTGAGGTGGTGGCAAGTGAGAGGGAGTGTGGGTTCGGTGAATGGGAGGGAGGAGGTCTGGATAGAGTGGAGTCGTCGGTTTGGGGTGTGGCAGGGGAAGAGGGTGTGGGGTTATGGGAGTTAGAAGGGGGAATAGTAATGTGGAGGGCGATGGTGTTGGGGTATGGCGTAGTGGGTGTGCAAGTTTGGGAGGGCTTGGCCCTCCCCATCCTTGTTTTTTTGGTTTTAAAACAATAAAAAACTCACTTTTTGAATCTTTTTGTTATTACATTTTATATATATATATATATATATATATATATATATATATATATATATATTATATTGAACTATAATAATATATTAAGGAATATATAATTATGGTGAGTATATTATAGTTATATTATATAATATAACTATATTAAATATATTTTAATATATTTATATCATATACTATTTAAAGAAAACTTATTACAAGTTGTAAAATGATAGATTATATTTTGTTATCTTTGTGAAGTATGAAACTTAATAATTTTCAATATATATCTATATTAAAATGATTTACTTATTTTGTGATAAAAAAGAATGTAGCAAAGTATTTCCAATAGAAGAGAGGGTTTGGAATATGTTTAAAAATTAGTAAGGAAGAAAACATATTCACATTTGATTTCCTAATAAGATCAATTCATTAAGTTTCACATGGAAAGGAAGCAAAACTAATTTCATTCCATTCAATAATGTTACCAAAAATTTACAAAAAGAGATATATTACAAGAAAGATAATATTTCCATTCAATGTTAATCCTCAAGCTCCATGTTACACTAACTTTCCTTTCAAATGCAATACTAAATAAATACTGCAGATTTCTACAAGAGGGAGATCCAACAAGGAAAAATCACATTTTCTTTTAGTGCTCTTAACATCACATTTTGCATTTTATTTTTTTTTGTGGAAAACATATTTCCAATAAACAAACTTTCTTTTCAAAATGGAGTTCCAACAATCCATATTAAAGGAATCAACTATTTTACAAGATTTATTTTCAAGGAGCTTAAGCTCACAAATACAACATATTTCCAAAATACATAAAATACTCAAGGAACCACATTACAAGGCTTCTTTGCAAGATTGAAAGAGGATGCACAAACTAATGCAACACTAGTTTACAAGCAATCCCAAATCACAAAATGGAAACTTTACAAGACAAAGAACTTCCCACATAGCCATATCCATAAGGTTACAATGAGAGTAATGTTCACAAAAATTGGAGAAAACAATGAGAAGCCATGATGTCAAGAAACTCCAACCATCTTCCAAACTTGAGCTCTAACTTTGAGTGTTTTTCAAAGAAACCAACACATAGAGAAAGGTTTGTTTTACCACCCAACCTATAGGCATCATTACATGTCTTTCCAAAGGTTGGAAGACATGCTAGCCTCCCAAGCCCATGGGAGAGAGAGCTAGCTTCCACAAATGTGCACAAGATTTAGGGAGAAATACACACAAGCATATCACATACAAGACTAACTCAAACACTAAAAAAACACAACATTTACCAACCAAAAGAAAAGAGGAGAAAACCATATTCATCCTCAACAATGGGAAGAGTAGATGAGACATCCAAAATTCCAAAGAGTGTGGTCCAACCATAGGATGCACACTTACAAGATTCTTCACAAAACCTCTTTATCCCTCCAAGACAATAATCCCTCCTTATTGCTCCACCCATTCACCTAAAATCCTCCTTGGGAGGATTTTCAAACCCATTGGGTTTCCTCTCCAAGGATGGGGAAGGGGTTCAAACCATATGAACCACCTTCCCCACCTCAAACCATATGAGGGAAATAAAAAGAACCAACATGGCTTGCCCATCAAGCCATGAGGTTTAAAAGGAAAATTCCTCCCTCTTCCCCAATAAAACTCCAAAATCCATCAAGCCATATGATGGATGGAGAAAATAACAAATACATACCCAAGCAAACTATACAACACAAGCAACAAAACACAAATTTCAACCATAAGAAAATCTAAGATCTAACATACAAATAACATAGAGTGAGATCAAGAGCCTACCTCCACAAGCTCTCCAAAACTCTAAGCTTTTCCCAATTCTTTGTCCAAGCAAAACTCTAACTCCAAAAGTCTCCAAGCACCAAGCAAAAGCCAAAAAAAAGTTCTCTTCCTCTCACATGAAGGAGTATTTGAAAAAAATAAAATAAATTTCCTCACAAATGAGGGGGTGACATGTTCACCCTCTCTTCCCTCCAAGTCAAAGATTCCCAAAACAAAAAGAAGAAAAGATAAACTCACATTTAAACACCCTTCTCCCAAATTACCCAAAAAGAATATGAGACAAGTTTATGCAACCTTTTAACACACACACATTCCATTTCATCTTACATGGATGGTGACAAAAGAGAGGCTAAATGGGAGGGAAACTCCCCATCTATGCCTTGAAATTAAGCCCCCTACCTAAGAGGTAGGGTCCAAGGGCTTATTTTCATGCTAAGTGAACTCCCAAAACTAAAAGGGGTCACTTAAAATGCCATAAATAGTCTAATTTTGGGTTTGGCACATTTGGGCACAAGTGTAGAGGATGTGGGGCCCACTCAAAGTGTGATCATGTGACCCCAATCCTCTCTAATTAACATACACTTACACAAATGCAAAACTTAATGCAAGTGGGGACCATTAAGTCCCCAAACCTAGTTTACTTAACAAAATAAACAACATAATCACAATTAATTTTACATGACATACAACATTACAAATAAGGGTCACTCATGGTGCCCAAATAATACAAGCATACAATAAGGCCTCATACAACTAACATGGTTAGGACTTAGCCCCGTGGGCCTTGTGCACAATTTGTGTAGCCACCCTGAAACCCACGTATTTTGTGACTGTCACACGTGCACACTCAATGCACACATTAAATGCATCTGTCTAATACAAGTGTAAATCAATTACTCAATAAACGATCAAGTCCAAACATGCAATCTATGATATCACAACATCAACATGGAATCGTAAATGAGAAATATGCACAATTTCACACCATTCACCATGTGTTAGCCATTGCAATAAATATAAATGACATACATCCATGCTATCATGTGTTCTCATCAATAATCAAATAATCCATATCATCAAGACGTGCGACTAAACTATGTATCCATCATATATCAATTAGGCCCAAATAACATAGCAATATGTTAGTATCCACAACATCTAATAAAATGTGCCAACATACTAATCAAGCTAAATTGGCGCTATGCGCCCAAATCACCATACATGTCCATGAAGATCAAATAACATAACATAATGTCAAAATATATCAAATCCATGTCAAATCATATCTATGAATAAAGAAGTCAACAAATAACTAAGGCTATAAAAATGTGGGCACTACAAGTGCCTGTGTTGGCATACATTTTACATTTTTGAATTTTTGACTGCAACATGGGCGCTTGGGCGCTGTGTTGGCATGCATTTTGTATTTTTGAATTTTTGACTGTAGCATGGGCACTTGGGCACCTATGTTGGCATGTATTTTGCATTTTTTTAAATTTTTGATCTAAAGATGGGTGCTTGGGCACTGTGTTGGTTGGCACGCAATGGGTGCCTGTGTAACACTGAATGCACTACCTATCTTCCGGAGGCCATAAATTTTGTTACCGACCTCAAAACGACTCCATTTTTTACGTTGGAAAGGTATTGAAGCGAACAAACAATGGTAAGATAAATTGAAAAAATGTACATTTTGTGAAATTGAAACCAATCAATATCAATCTATGTGATAAGGAGCTCATGTGGGAGAAACGGTGCTTACGGGAGAAAAGGAGTTCACGTGCAATTTGGTAAAAGAAATGCAAGGGCACTGAGTGCTTGTACATGATTTAAGGGCACCGCGGGCACTGTGTGTAACTTGCAAGGGCACTGGCGCACTGTGTGCAACTACAAGGGTGCATTTGCAACATTGAGTGTACTACCTATCTTCTGGAGGCCATAACTTTTGCTCCCGACCTCAAAACGACTACGTTTTTTTGCATTGGAAAGGTATCAAAGCTAACTATGCATGGTAAGATAAAAGTTTGAATAATTTATTTGGGTTTTTAATGTTTATTTGGATGTTTTGACTTTTCCGACTAACATATTTGAATGTTTTGGGAGTTGTGAAATATATTTGAATGTTTTTTATTTTCTAGAATTTTTTTGAAGATATATACAGGAAACGAAGAAATGTGGATGCCACTAGTGACAGTGGAATGTACAAGGGCAAAATGCAACGCCTATGTGTAAGAAATAAAGATGTGAAATTTCCCCCAACATTAGATGGGAATATTCAAAGGAAAAATATTCACATGCAGAAGTTGGATCAGGGCCAATATGGATAGGCTCAATCATGATGACAAATGTAACCCAATGACGTGCTAGGAAGGAGAAAGGATGCCCCCATATTAAGCTAGCCAAGAAGCACGTAATAGAAAGAAATGGAAGATTATTTTTGTGAAGGGGATAAAGGTGCCCGTAAACACGGTAAAAAGGAAATATTATACACATGGATGTTATTAATGAAGTATAAGAACAATGTGAATGTAGCTTAGAAGCCTCATATGATGAAGCAATTAACCAAAGGAGCGAATCATGAGAAAAGATACATACTAGAGTAAAAGTATGAACAAGGTCCAAAAAAAGACACTTGGTAACATAGTAATCTTGTTTGCTCATAGAAATACAATGTGCGCATGTGGAAATTTATTACCTCTTGAAGGGAAGATTTGATAGACAATAAGTGAAGACACCTAGCCAAAGTGTAGAAATGGTTTATTTTTCAAAAGTTGATTTTTATGAATGGATTGTGAAAGGAGATTCGTACATTACTCGTTTCTTAGCCCAGTGTCCATAGCCCCGAAACGAAAATTCATTTGATTCTAATCATAACATTGCTCTCTCGTTAGTCAAGCATCCATATCCCGATAGAAATTATTAGAAATACCCAAAGAGAGAGTTATATATCAATTTATTTTTGCTTTTAGCATTTGCTTTAAGCTTTGTGCTTTTTGATTTGACTGATTTCTTTTTCTTTTTTAAAACTTATTCCAGCTCACTTGTTTGACAAGGGGTTAAGAACCACTGATGGCTTGATGGAAGGAGGCGGAAGTGATTGTGATGACAACATTGGCTAGTATCAAAAAATACGTCCAAATTTTCTTCGCAACAAGTTTTTTAGATGTTGATTGTGATAGGATCTCTAAGAGGTCAATCATTCTTTAATTTACCAAGGTGATAAAATACCAAGGCCAAATGGATACCATAGAGATAAATGTCACAAAATGCATGTGAATAGGCTAACCAAAATATCATCGAAGGGATGAAAATGGTAGGAAGACTTGCAGAAGAAGAGCAAGAAATGGAAGAAAGAACATCTAGGTGTGTTCAATACTAGATTGCAATGTTTGATCTTTACCTTTGGTTTTTTTGAAATGTTTTTCATTTTTGTATTTTGTCTTTTTTTTTTAAAGGTGGGGATCGACAAGGTCACTTGACGTGATAAGATCCAACAAAAATATTAGTGATTTCCTTGATAAGGAAGACTAGGCATGTTTGCTTGTTAAGAGTCGTATTATCCCCGATCTCAATGTTCGTGGTGAGCTCATGCTCAATAGATGACTATGTTATATCATGAAACGTGGAATTTGTATGCGAGGATATTGAGGTCCCTATCCGTGGGGTTTATACACTTTGCACCATACTTGATGGGTGCGTTGATGTGCATTTTTAATCGTGGTTAATTTTGAACTTTAAGATCATTTGAATTATTGGGATATTTGGAGCTCTTGGAATTTTTGATCTTAGTCGATGAAAAACCCGTTTGGGTTTCTTATAAGCTACTACGTGACTTGTCTCGATCTGAAAAGTGGGAGAAGAAAGTGACGAATAGAATTAGTGGGAGACATGACGGTGGGTTTTCCACAATCATTGATTCAAGAACAATATGATGGATGTAAAGGATACAATAATTGAAGAGGATGGTGTCCCGTAGAAAAGATATAGGTCGGGATAGATTGAAGAGATGGGATGAGGTGCTCCTACAAAAGATGATGGACTAGGTGTGGACCCGAAGATGAGGAAATTCCAAGACATGCCCCTAGTAAGAAAAATATGGGTTGCTAGGAGGTGAGCTCCCATAGGCGAAGAAGGACTACTAGAGGATGAGCTACTAGGACGTGGCCCAAGAATAGATAAAGATGGGATACTAGGAGGTGAGCCACATATAGATGATGTGGGGCTACTTGGAGGTGGCCCACATATAAAAGAAGATGATGGGCTACCAGGTGGTGACCTAAGGTAAGATTGTGATGGAGGAATCCTGATAGATAAAGAATGATTAGGTAATGAGAAGATAGGTCGTGGATCAATGCTAGACCCATGCATTTCATCACCTAATGAAGAATGTGAAGATGGAAGAATAAGAGGAGGATCATGTTCGATGATCTTAGGGTCTTCCTCTATTTTATGAAAAAAGGCATCAATCTCTTCCTCCCAATATGCAAATGTATTGAGGTCTAAAGAGGTTTCTTGCTCGTAAAATTCTAGAGGAATGTCTTCATGTACCCTCATAAATTCTCTAATTGCTTCTTCATTCTTAAATGAATCAATTGGTGTGGGTAGTTTTTCTACCATAAGAGTTTGATTGGATGAATATGACATGGGAGTCAATTTGGATGATTGATTAGAAGGACTTTGAGTCGGAGAGCTCTTCGACAAAAGAAGGGGTCATTGAGGTGACTGAGAAATGGGGTCCTGTGAAGACAGGGAGGACTGTGACTTAGGAGTCATATTAGAGGAATAATTCGGATTGGAATTTTCAGAAGAATCAGAAGACTTAGAATCATTGGGATTAGAATCTTCGTAAGAATCAGACTCGCACCATTTACCATGAGTTGAAGATGGGGGAAGAGGTAAGTGAACAATTTTTCAAATTGTGCAAGAATCAAATGAGGTCTAGTTGTGATAGGCATCCTTTGATGGGAATGTTGAAACCTAGGTTCCCTACTATCATAAGTATGTGGAACTGTGTGATAATCAGTCTTTGTCGGCACATGCCTAGACATAGATAGTCTAGGGATATCACAGGGGTTATTGTGTTGACATGTTCAACAGGTGTATCTACACAACCAATGAGAGCATCAAAATTATTCTCCTCATTAGACACATAATTAGCATTATTTTCCTAATTATGTTTAGGAAAAGTCTTCGTATTGGGGGATTTATTAGGAGTGGACAAGTCCATCTCCACATCGTCACTTTCGATTAAGTCCACGGACGTAGTGTTGCAACTTCAAACACTTATATGTTTTTTAACCTTTAATGTGGTGGAATTGGCAATATTCATTATCTCTAAACCATGATGGTTTAGGCGCATTGTCCTCATAAGGCATAGTTTTAGGATATCTAACCATATTAACCGCCTCTAGTTGTTTTAGTATTGATGACATTGAGTCAGATAGAGGAGTGAAAGTACGACGCTTATACTCCATAGGTGGAGCTCCCTTTGCAAGCTTCAAAGGAGTGTTGTTTTGAACGACTTGTACTCGTTTAGAGTCTACTATCCCATCACTAACAACATTTTTGTTCCTATTAGGGAAAAATTTATTTTTTCATTAGATTTAGAATCATTATGATCGCGGGAGAAAGGTTTTAGAGTCCCCTAGCTAACAATGCTTTTTCAATTTGACTCCCTTTTTCGATTACCTCTTCGAATGTGTTGCCACAATGCATTTGCAAGTGGAACGTGATGTCAAGGTGGAGGTTAGGAAAAATATATTGATTAACTAATTTTCGGGTATGGAGCAAGGAAAGCGGCTAGCTAATCCTCTCCATCATTGTAAAAATGTAGCGAAGTTTTCGTTATTTCGTTGCTTGACATTGCAGAGATCTAACATGGTGACATCATTTTCTATATTAAAAGAGAAGTGTCATACAAAACTTTCTGCTAGTTCTAACCATGTTGATATGGATCCCTTAGGGATGTGTACAAACCATTCTAGCATCATTGCTCCTAAACTTCATGGAAAGAGGCGCATAAGATAATTGTCGTTGAATGCCACCTCTTGACATGCCATATAAAAATATTTAATATGGTCACGAGGGTCACCTTTTCCCTTATACTTGTCAAATTTTGGAAAATCAAAGTGTCTTGGGAAAGGTACCTGTAACATGGCTTTGTTGAATGGGTAGGGACATAACTCATTGAACCTGGTACTTCTTGTTATTGTTACCGGTTTGGCCCTCTTGTAACACTTGAAGGGTGTTCTTCATAGTAGACCATTCTTGGTGGAAGAGTTGGTCTTGCATGGGTGGTGGCGTGGGTCTATACAAAGGGTTAAGCCTAGGTGTATGCCCACCCCTATTTTCGGTGAAAAATTCCTCATAAGGATCCTTTCATGTCTCTGTTGAGGAGTGTTTATTGGGAACTCGTGAAACAAAGCTTTAGGTTTTGCCTTTGGTATAGTTTGTTTCATAACTTTGGGTTGTCCCTTTTTATATGGGATGCCAAACTTGTCAATTGGTGCGAGTGAGGGCCTGGACCTGTTGCTCTAACGTCACTTATTGAATAGGTATGTGATGACGATTTTTGTTAGGGGAGGTTGTTTGTGATGCACATGTTCCTTGTTGTCTTCACAAGCGTATTCTAACAATAGGTATCCAATAATCTCCATCATTATTCTATGGTACAAAAGTAGAGGCATGACTTGGATTTAAAATTTCATTGACGGTACGATGAGGTTGGTCTACTTCCTCTTCTCCACGAATCATTCTGAAAACGAGAGAAGGGTCTACTATCGAAGGTAACTTAGCTCCTAGTTCCATAACACACATAAGAACCTCATGTTTGTTTTGGAAAATGTAATCGTCAAAATTGGTAGGATGATGTTCTAGATTCATACGAGGAGAGTCCTCTTCTCCACCACTATGGTCAACCATGAGATTATCCTCTAAAAGAGGGTTGTCACCTCCAAATATATCGACTTCTAATCTTCTTTGGGATCCCATTCTCGTAATAGGAATACTCAAGATAAGAGGTACAATGTAAGATACTTCCACTAAGGTTTACTAAAAAGGGACCTTAGTCAAATTTTTGCAGTGTAACGACACTAAATTGTCAAAACAAGGTGACTATAGAATAACCAAAAATCCACTAGGTCAATATGACCTAAAACCAAAGAATAAACAATGATCCAACTTAGCCGGGGAATATACGACATAAGCTTATCTTGAATAATACAATTATGTACAACACTCAAAATTTAGTTACACCAAATAGTTTACTCTCTAAGATTCACCTAGATGGGTTTTTGTAACCAAATAGTGACAACACAATATCACCAGTTATGTCAAGTTTGCAACAAACAAGGCATAAATGATAAGAGAATGTTAGCGTGATCTTCTAACAAGATATATTAAAAGCCGAGTTTCTAGACACTAACAAAGTCTATGCTTTGTAAAATGGACGATATAAATGTGAGCGACAGTAACAATG
The DNA here is from genome assembly GCA_018340775.1 of Taxus wallichiana var. yunnanensis. NCBI lineage: Eukaryota > Viridiplantae > Streptophyta > Pinopsida > Cupressales > Taxaceae > Taxus > Taxus wallichiana. Next base: position 505,698,379 of record CM031243.1, on the reverse strand, counting down.
CTATTTGGAAATGTACTCAAACTTTGCAAGAAAACAAGATTTTAGTATCAAAATGACATTATAACGATGCTAACAAAGTAACCTCGACACTTACAAAACTCAAGACAAAGCTAGAGTGTAAAAACTATGTCTAAGTACATCAAGAAATTGTTATGCATGAGAATGGCATAACTCTACAATATAGAGATTTATATCTAATTTCATAATGGAAATAAGATGTAAATATCTCAATTGTATGGCTATAATGTGGGCAACATAATAACTCAAAAGAAGACAGGATGAAATCACCTAATTACGATGATGATAAGTCTCAAATATGGGGTTTTAAGACATGGGGGACTACTAGATTATGAGTACGTACCATGCACACTTTCAACACTTGTGCTTAGACATTACAACCTAGTTGTGCAAGTAGAATACAAAAGTGGTGGACACCTAATATCTATTGGTATCCATATATGTTATTTCCTTTTGTCCAAAAATGGGCAACAAGAAAATAATGGTATAGACCAAGTGGTGTTGAAATAACTTGGTGTTATTTTGGTAGAGTTTCGCCTTGTCTTAGGACAAGTGAAAAACTAGGACAAAATGACATTAAGTAGATTTTGTGATGAAAATCACGTGGTTTCAACTTTAAGAGATTCTTTCCCTTGTTTGAAAAACAAGAGTTTGAATCTAACAAAGTTGTAACTTTGTGAGAGCTCTTAAGTATATTAACTAAGACAAAAATAATGGCTCCAAGTCTGGAAAGTTTCTAGGTGGTTCTCTCTCTAGGTTTCATAAGATATCTATGGTGAGCTCGATTTACCAAGGTTTCCCAAGGAGTATCTCAACTTTACTTTACCCCCTTCAGTATAATGAGCACTAAAGTGCATTCATTTATACTTTCGCTGGAGTCGCAATACGGATATCTTTGACTCTAATCTCACCAAGGTGTACTAATCAACCCTCGGTAGTGTGGAACACTTTCTTATTTTGTTCACAAGGTTCCCTCTTGCATTAACTACTTTAGAGTTCCTATGACCACCCCCACTGTTGTAGCTTAAGGCTTATGCCAAAGGGGTTATGTCCTAGTTGAGCAGACGAGCCGTAGCTCTTAACCGAAACCTGCAATACAATGTTTTGAATGGTGTGTTGGTGTATTTTTTATCTTTTGGATTAAGCAATTTGGTTTAGACCACCAATGACAACCTAAAACACACATGAATGTTATATTTTGGTTTAAAGAGAGCCCTTCTTTCTTTGACAAGTGTTTTAGGTCCTTCACACAAATGATTAGTAGTTCAAAAAGGTTCACAATATCATAGAAAGAGGATTAAGTGTTATTTTTATTTCTCAAGATCACACTAGGTATAAGAGAAGAGCATACACATCAAATAATCCAACTAAAATAGAAATTCAAAGCTTGTAGATAAACTAATTATCATAAAAAATTGCAAAGTAAAGTTTTTTCCCAATTAATCCAAGTGCTTCTTAATGAAAGACTAAAATTAATTTTAGTTCCCAAGATCATGATGTAGGTGCAAGGAAGAGCATACACAAATTTTAGCTTTGGTTCTTTATAAAATGAAAAAAGCTCTTAAACTAAAAGATCAAACATATGTCAAAACATGAAAGTTTGCTCCCTTAAGCAAAAATGAAGGATGATTGTTCCTACTTACTCCCAAGAAGCAAAAAGTGGTTTAGGGGTGTTTTTGATTCTCAAGATCACACTAGGTGCAAGAGAAGAGCATACACAACCCTATTCCAAACTCAAAACAAAGTATGAAAACATATCATTTATCAAACCCTAAGCCAATTTTGTTAGGAATATTGCTCTAAAATCAATAAATTGACAAAAACAACATCTAAAAACCCTTAAAAACTGACAGGAATCATAAAATTGAAATTATGGAATTTAAAAAAATCTTGATGCATAGGCGCCCCTCTTAGTGCATAGGCACTCACAATCATGCACATGCGCCCCTCTGTCATTTTCACATAATCAATGATGCATGGGTGCTTCCAGTGAGGCACATGCACTCTTATTCATGCACATGGAATTTTTTTCACTCAGAACCAAAAATTCAGTGTATGCATGCAAGGGTGCTCATAGTCATGCACATGCACCTTTTTCTGTAGGTGGTCAAAAATCTAGGTTTTTGAGCAAATTTCTTGAAAAAAGTCCAATATTTGGGATTTTGGGTCAATTTTGACAGGGCTTCACCTCCTTATATCCTACAAAAAGCATGAAAACATAACTTCTACCACTAATCTAGTTGAAACAACTTTCAAAAATGGAAATTGATCTATAAAACTTTGAAAATTACTCTAAAAATTTGAAATTAATCTAAAAAGCTTGAGAAACTAATCTAAAAAAGCTTGAAAATACTTTAAAAGCTTGAAAGTAAACTCGAAAACATGAAATTTATCTAGGAAACTTGAAACTAATCTAAAAATTGAAATTAAAAACTTTGAAACTAAGTTAAAAAGGTTTTAAAATTGAATGGAATGGGGTATTGTCCCACCGGGTGTGCCAAATGAAAGCACCCCAAACTCTACAAAGCAAATAAAAAGCTAAATAAGGAAGGCTAACACCATTTCCACCTAATTAGCTAGGGCTCTAAGTCTAGGAATGTAACATTAAGATATAAGCTTAAAAGAATGTTTAACTAGTATGAAAATAATGTAAAAACTAACTAAACATGCCTACTAATATGATTAATTACCTAACATGGGCCTAAATAGACCTAAGGGGTAATCAAATGGTTATGGTTGCTACTCAAACAATGGTGAAATGACCTCTCCAAATGACTTGTTAAGTCACTTTAGATTATTCATCTACTAACCTTGTTAAAGGTTTTAGGCAAGGTTTGAACTTGACTATGAATCATATGTATTATATGAGATGCAAATCAAAGCATGGTGTAAAGTATAAAGGAATGAGGTGAACTCTTTTTATAGTTTTCCTTTTGGGAAAAACTTGTATTTTGGTGCATGTGGGACTAAAAGCCCCAAATTAGATTAGAATTGCTAATCATGATTAAGCTTTTTAATCACAATTAGTGAATTAACAAGTGATTAAGATGTGTGGAGCCTTAATCAACCACTTAGGGTCAACTAGAAGGCTAGGATAAGCTTTTGAAGCTTGCTGAGACATTTTGGAGGTGAATGAGGTGATTTTGAGTGGTTGGAAGAGGGGTTTGAGTCAACATTAGGGCATATTGACCAAATCAAGGGCAAAATAGGCTTAATTAGCTTATAAACACTAATTATCTGTTTTGAAGAGGATTTTGACTTACGATTTGTTGTAAAGTGGCATCCTGAATGAAAAATAGGTTTGGTGATCAACAAAGTGCTTGTTAACAAACCAAAGTGGTAAGAAACGTTAGTTAATTAGTAAAGATCACTAATTATAATGTAATTGGCCAAAATGAGAGTGATTTGCGTGTGTTTTGGCAATAAGATTGCAAAAAAGAAGAATTTAGGTGTCTACAAGATGTGTTCATGAAAGAATGAACTTCCCCTCCTATAAAGTTTATGCATAAAAATTCAATCTTTTTCCCTTGTGTGGATGTTAGATGGATGCTTGAGTGCTCTTGATAATGTGTTTGGATGCAACATTAGGTCGTGATAACTAATGCTTAGTGTTTTTTATTATGATCACATATTTTTGTATTTATATGATTCCCTTGCTTGAATTTCATAATATACCAATAAAAGGTTGGCTAGTAAAAAGCAAGATGCCTAAACAACTAGAAAATACCCAAAATATGTGAGCAAAGTACAAAGAGGTGGGGGCTCCCGAGGGGACGAGAGGCGCACAGGCGCTGGCGTCTGGTCAGGTGTCGGTCTCCAACATGAGAAATGTCAAAGTATGAAAGGACAGACTGGGTAAGAAGGAGTGTAAGACCAAAAGAGGCAACAAAAGCAAGCAAGGATGGCCAAAGACAGTGATCAATTAGTACTTTTCTCGATTAGGAATCATATGAATAGTAGTACGTGATCATGACTAGATATATACCCAAAGTGCATGATTTAGTGTCTACATTTCCCCACCTTATTTTGTTGAACAAATACTTGATAATATAAAGTAGATAAGAGATGTGTGCGATAACTATGTTGATCGATGGTGAAAAGTGTGACGAGAGATAAGGAAAAGTGTGGAGTGATAAAAATGTGAATCATGGAAGCTAGAGAAGAGGCGAAGTAAACAAAGTGACGATGTTGATGATGATGACCCTAGGGTGAGAGCATGTGTGTAGATGTCACATTTGTACCTATTATTGATGTCGTTGGATGTGGTTGATTGGCGTGTGATTGATGTGACTACTGCGTCCCATAAGGACATACCGCAAAAGAGAAGAACGAATAAGTAGTCAAATACACGTATATGATCAAAACGAGTAAAAAGTATGTAAGAAAGCATGTAAAAATGTGAAAAGGAACATGTTCACCTAATTCATGATGAGTACAAAGGTGTAGAAAGGTTCTGAAGATGTTGTAGAAGAATGGGTTTTTTGGGCGATCTCACACCGATTGCGTTGAATATGAGTTTTTAGATGATCTCAAGCAAGATCGAAAGAATTGTAGGGAGAAATGTCTAGTGTTATTCTCTAACCTTTAACTATTCCTAAAGTGTAAACACCACTGCAGATGGTGTGTAAAAATCGATCCAGTTTGATCTAATGTGAAAGTAGAAAAGGTGTAGTGCATGCATCTTTGGGTCTTAAATGATTGTGTCTATAAAAATTGTTGTGTAAAAGCGCCTAAAATTGAAATAAACGAGAAAAATTGTGTGCTACCCATGGTCACAGGCATCCAGGATGGGTCAGGGGCACCCAAGTGCTATTGTTTGGTGTTGGGCACTAGTGAATGTGTTGTGTTGAGGACCCAAGTCAAGTTTTGGGTTCTTACCGAGACCTGAATGTTGTGATGTATCAATCGAGTTATGCTAAACTATGATTATAAATTGCTATATGGGGTGGTTGATTCACCCAATGATGCCCCCTCGTTTGGGGTGCATGTGACATCCCGAGGAATATGTGGCCCAAAGGAGGACCGGCTTTGAAATGTAATTTATGCCCTACAGGGGGAAGGGAGTGTGTTTGGTAGAAACCAAGGAACACGTAAGCAAAGTCACTAGAAAACAAGTGTTAGTGCAAAAAGAAAAACATGCATGTAGAAGACAAGATGTAAGCTAAGTATGCAAGAAGATAATGTAGACAAGCAATAGTGTGTAGACAAAGTAGACCGCGAAGAGCAAGTTTCATACATGGGACTTCACTCATGCATTCAACTACAATGCACTTCTTGATAGTCCCTTACCTGTAATATAATCACTTAAGAAGACATTTAAACTATATTCATTCTCAGATTGACAAACTACAACATTATAATTTTCCCAATATTGTATGCATACATCAAGAACACAAGAATCTTCTTCTTGGAGCTCAATTTTGGTCTCTTTGATTGATCAATGATGAAAGACAATTACAAAACATATTTTTATACTCTCTTGATTGAAATTTCCTCCATAACCGACCTCAAGGGTCACTCCACCAAGACACATGTGGAGGTCATGTTGTTGTCCAAATTCTCATTCATAATCAAATTAATGCATTAGCTAATAAAGAAATTAGAAACTCATAAAGGTTGGAGGGTTTATGTTACCTCGGATGTGATGTGATACGGGCGTTGAATGATGGACCTTTCTGCAAGACCTACAAATAAGATAGAATGAAAACAATATTTTGATTAGATAAATATATGTGGGGGTTTCCCGAATAAGTGGTTCCAAGAAGCTTTTAACTTCCTTGGTGGATGTCAACCCCCATTTGTTTAGAAAGGATGAAATAAAACAAGTGTTGTAAATAACATGTAAAAAAAAATAACACTAAATCTGGAAACTAATTAAGATGGATTTAAATTTAATTTGATTGAAAGGAATGTAAAATAAGTGTTACCTAGATGGGTTGACAAAGACCCAAACTTTGTAAAAGGTAGGTCGATGGTAACCTGGGAGGATGAGTGTGGACCTGTAGATGTAGTATGTAGACCTGTAAGGTTTGAGAGTGATCTGAAGCTGATAAGGACATGTAAATACTATAAAAGGATCTACAAAAGGGAACCAGAGGTAGAAAAGTGGGAAAAAAGGATGGAAAAGAGGAATTTAGATAGATGTTTATATAGATAGGCCATGGTCGATGACATGTTAGAGGTAAGCTACGGTGATTGTATTAGAAAAGTGCAAAGTCGAGGATGAAAGATGAAAATGGAAACCTACAAGAAAAAGGGGATGTAGGAGAAGGATACTGAGTGTTCCTGAAGCTTCTCATCTATCTCCGTAAGATGTTAGAAACAAATCATATATGATAATATGATAAGGATACATGAAAAGAGTATGATAATGATAAGAATATCACACAAAGGATGATTGTGAGTGATACAAGCAAGTTGGGGGATGTCCAAGAGGTCTGTGGATGTCTCGAAACTACTAGGCACAAGGAAGGTTACATGCATCTAATTTCTGCTTGATTGATTGATTTTCGATGCATAATGGAAAGAAAACACTCGTTTTAAAGAGGGTTGGATGGTGACTAGGTTGGGTCGCCACCGATCATGGGAGGAAAGTTTCCCCAATGGGCATGATTTTCTAATTTTGGTTAGGATTTTGGTGTTTTTAAGGATTGGTTGAGTGCTTTAAAGCATGTAGGTGGGATTAGGTTTCTTGGGGATGAATTTAAGTTAGTTAGGGCATAAAAATAGATAGGATAAAAGCTAGAAAATCAAGGTGATGTGTGTGTAGGATAAAAACATAAGTAATTAGAGGTTGGTTAGGTTGAGTTAAATGATTAATTAATTAATTAATTAATTAATAAAGATGGGATAATTGGGCATGTGAAATATTAAAAATGATTAATTAATTAATATTAATTAATTAATAATGATTGGGATGGGCATTTAATTAAGTAAGGGGGATGATTGAATAAATGATTTAAATATGTGCACAGGGAAAATGAAGGCGTAGATACCAAATTTAGGTGTCTACATTTTTCCTTTTTGTTGAGTGGTTTAGGAACTAGCAAGACGTGAGACAAAAAGATAAGAGTTGGATGAGGATAAAAAGGATTGATGATAAACTCCCCCTCAAACCGGGGATTGATGACGTAAAGGAAATCAATGACACGTTTGAAAAAAAGGTTATATGATGAAGGGCGGGTGGGTGATGAAAAGATGGGTAAAATGATTACCAAGGCTAGATGCCCCAGGAAAAAAGGATGCAATAATGATGAAAACTATGGTGGTGACTCCAATATCACATCGGTAGGGGACAATTGTGGTCTCAACGGAGATGAACAACAACATTCTACAAATCAGTGAGTGGGTGAAGATCACTATAGTATGGATGCAGGCCGGGATGACCAATGGGTCATAAGCAATTCATCAAAGTATGCAACTATATGTGAAAAGTATGTGAAATCCTTCATACATGAGGAATCGAGCGAATAGGTATGCATCCATAAGGGATGAGGATGAATGATATGGTGCCCAATGGGACACAAAAAAAGGTCGAGAAGGTAAAATGAAAAAGTGACAATCATAAAACAATATGCCTAAAAGGGGAAAGCATGGAATTTGCAAAGGAAAAAAAGGAAAAGTCAAAATATGCCCCAAGTGGGGAAAAGTATGCCAAAAAGGGAAAAGAAAAAGGTATGCCCTTGAAGAGGGGATAAGCATTGTAAAGGTGGAATTTGATGAAAAAATGGTACCCCAAGGAAGGAAAACATGGCCACAAAGGTGGACTTGATATAATGAATGTAATGCCCAAATGAGAAGATGAGTATGCCTCAAAGGAGTTTGTGTGCGTGAGTGAGATAGGATTATAAAGTAAAATGCCCATATAGAGGAGTGATTATGGCCATTGGTGTGGACTTATGGAATAAATATGATTAACATGTACCCAGGAGGAAAAGATATGGCCATAAGAATGTGGACTTAAAATATATATTGCCCAAAGGAAGGAGTATAGTTGGACTTAAAAAATGTTGTCCGAGGAGGAAGAAATTCAAAAAATGAAAATACCCAAAGGGGAAAAAATAGAGATGACCATAAATGTGGATTTAAAGGTCAACAAGAGATGATGCCCTAGAAAGGGATGCAAAAAAGAAGGGAAAAAGCCCAAAATGGTTGGTGCTAAGGCATTTGATGATGAATGAGGCCAATCGATAATGACCAAAGGGGTTCAACGGCGACCAGTGTTGATGGGCTATATAATCCCAATGGTTGATTGACAAAGCTCATTTTCATGTGTGGAGTTGATGAGAGAGAGCAGAGAAGAAAATAGATATTGAGGAAATGGAGGTTTTCAGAGCTGTGAGGAAACATTAAAGGGTATGGAGGATGGTGAGTAACAAAAATCATGTTGGTTTTTATTGAATTTCATGTTTTATTTATTGATTTGAATTTCTTTTGTAAAAATTTGATGACGTCAGGGGTGGTTGGTGGTGACCCAGATGGGTCGATATTGACGTCGACCCTTAAGGCGGGTCACTAAGCCTAAGATGGAGTCAAAATACATCGGTCGGCGTCAACTATGGTAGATTGGCTAGATTAGGGTTTAGATTAAAATTTGGATGAAATTTAGATGGATTTTGGATCAGAGGTCTAATGTATATATGTTTTGTTTGTGATTCCAAGTTAGAGAGACCTTGTATTTGAGAGATCGGGTGTCAGCTCTGTATGAAAGATTAGAGGGGATGTGACAGATGTTGAGTGGGACCATCTATCTACAATTGGATTAGGTGGATTTAGACACTATCAGAGGATCCCATGGGATGTGGGACTTATGATTATTTTGTTGAGAGGTGGGATAGGAAGACATGTACATTCTGGTTTAGGATAGGGGAGATGATTATCACCATGGAGGATGTGTATTATCGAATTCTCGGGTTTCGATAAAGTGGGAGAAAATAGTTCTCATTACTATGATGATGATTAACAATTTTAACTGGCTATTTGGAGCCGATGCAGCCCCTTATCGATTTTTTTAGGGGTATTTCCTATGAGCATAGATATGAGGTTGGGGTGGCATGCAACCGATTGATTTGAAAGTTATGATGGTAGTGTCCTACTATGATTTTTTGGACTTGGGAGGAGCTCGGTTTCCATGGGCGTTGACTAGTGTAGTGGTTTGATATTATTGATCACCAGAACTATCTTTTCATTTGGGACCACATGTTGCTCTTAGTTTACCATGAGCTATCCGGATATAGGGGTAGGAGTCAAGTTTGGATGTAGGATTTTTTCTACACTATTGGGCCTACAAGTATATTGTTGTGATTAGGCCACCAGGGCTTCCATGGGTCACAGGAGACCATATTCACTTAGAGTGGGATTCCTGAGATGGAGGGCCGATCAAGGCTTTGAAGACATGGGAAAAAGGGGTGGACTAGTATGTAGATCGGCTTATAGAGTTGGATGTTGATCGAGTTAGATGGCAAACGTTGGATTTCCTACCTAGCTTTGTGGATACATAGCTAGTGGGGATGATGGAGATGAGATGGGTGCAGGGAGCATGAAAATGATAATTTTTAGAGGTCATTCAATTTTAGTGGTGAGATGACATTGAGTCATTCGCCATGTAGATTACTTGCCTCATGATATGATTTTTTATAGGAGGAGGAGCTAGATAGAGAGTTGTCGAGTCCTACTATGGTAGACCTATTGGAGGAGGAGGCTATGCCATGTGGGATGATAACGATGATGTGGGAGTAGGATCAGGATACTCCAAGGGTGGACATGAAAACATGGACAAAATTGTGTGGTTGAGGAGGGAGGAGAGGAGGAGATGACGGAGATGGAGGATTGAGATTGAGGCAACTGACTAGGAGGCAAGTGGAGATGGAGCATGAGAGGTTGCAGAGGTGGCATACTTGTATGTCGAGTTGAATCGAGATGAGAGTCAAGTAGAGAGGATATAGCCTTATAGAAGTGTGATTTATCACTCGGAGAGAGACCAAATTATTCAGAAGAGGGTTGCTATTGCTACGAGAGGAGGCTTATAGGGCTCATTTTGGAGATTTGGCTACTATCGTAACGATAGAGTCGACAAGGTGGTGTTTGGCACATGACCACAAGGATTAGGGCAAATGGCACCACTTGACATGATTGAGATGGATCAGAGGTACTTTGTTGTCATGAACGAGGCCAAATATTATGAGGACATGTGATCCATTGTGATCCATAGGGATCTAAAATAACTCTACTTCATAGATCGACTTGAAAATCGAGAGAAAAAATGAAGAAATAGATGTTCTATCTATATGTTAATAAATCATTGATCATACGAGAAGCGGGATTTGAGAACCACCACCCAACCAGGCTCTTAAAATGAACCCCTGTGGATTGGTATGTAGATTACCATAGAACCAGATGTTGAAATGGTCCCGTGATGGCCCGCTTGATCGAATGTGTTAGGTGGTGGTCTGTCTGTCATTCAGGACAAAAATAAAATTCGAAGCGAACAATCCTAGAATTGGAAAGGTTCATTTGTCTCTTCTCCTCTATGACCTTTCTCATCCTCCATATACAGGGAGAACATGAGAAAGGCTATGGAAATATATGTAGGAAGGAGAGTTTTGATTATCATAAATAAGAGACTTTATGGGAGTAAGTGCAAGATTTCTAAGTGCTTGGAATTTGAGTTTGTAGAAGGAGGGAAGAGTTTGAGAACAAAGTAGTTAAGTAGTTGGGAGGAAGAGTGAGACATTGTCGAAATTTCCTTTCTCACTTATTATAAAGTCCGTATTTTAATAATTTGAATTAGCCAATAAAGTAAAAAAGGAAGAAAGAGTTGTTTTCCCTCAGAGAGAGACCAAATTTTCCTCCTCTGAGAGGTTTCATTGGATAAAAATCCTTAGCGTATGTGTGTGTTTATTCATTTCTCTTTGACAAATTCTAGTCTAAGGCATAAACAATTCAATCACTAGCTCAACTGTCATTTTAATTTGAAAGAAGCAAAACAAAAATATAAAGATTTTGCACTAGAATGATTTCCAAAGTAGATAGTTTACATATCAATAGGCTACCTTGGACGTTGAGATACTAAGAGTATTTGAGATGGTGGCGATAGGAGGGTGGGCCATCGAGGAGTACAACGAGTGTAGATAGCCGCAGATGAAGAGGATGGAGGCCAGAGGAGTGGTGAGATGGTGGATCAGGTTTGTGTTACCTACTTGCCCCGTGAGGGATGAGGACTTGAGGGCCTCGAACATTAACTTTATAAATTTTGATAGTATTTTTGCTTTGAGGGAGCCCCCTAAAGGGCCATGATGTATTGATAAACATTTTGATTATATATGATATATGATTTTGTCATGGATTATCTTGTGTTCATTATGTGATGTGATGGATTTTAATTTGATGTGATGATGATTTTAGATTATATGTCTTGTTTATATTTGATGATGATGGTGAAATAGATGTATGATTAGATGTTTATTTGGATGTGCATGTGTATGGATGATGATATAAATGTGTGATGTGGTAACATGTTTTGTGAATAAATTTGTCATGATGATTAGAATGTATGGGTAAGATGTGATGGAAACAAATTGAAAATGAATGTGATTAATGATAAATGTAAGTTTAGATAAATGTGTTATAAGATAGATAGATAACATATAGGTGATTGAGATGAAGAAAGATGTGTTGAAAGATAGACGTGATAGGATTTAGGAAAAATATGCCTCACAATGGTGGTGACCTATAGGTGCAAACAACACTATGTTATAATGAGGAATGTACGAGGAAAAGATGCCTCCAACTACATTGAGAGGTAAACAAAAAGGGATCCAAGTAACACAAGGCACATGTGACCAAAGCAAATGTTAGTAAATAACCAACGATAGTTAGTCATTTCACATATCACAAGGAAGAAATGGATGAGATGATCTCATAAACCTAATGTTGACATGAAAAAGGGTTTGAGATGAAACTTGTACAGAGGAAAGAGGGTTCTCCAAAAGTGGTGTTCCCTAAACTATGCCCCAACTTTGGGAAGGGGAAAGAGAAAATTTGATCAATGTGGGAAGCTTTCTTAGGATGATGATAAAATGGAAGGTTGATTAATGTGGGAAGCCTTCAAATGCCATAAAGAGTAGCCATCCTTTGAGGGTATGGTATACTTTATACAAAATATATGTCAAGAATAATGTAGGATATACGTCCTTGAGGGATGGTCTATTTTTATTTTATTTTGATTTTGATTTCATGCTTTTGATTTCTTATTTTTTTGCATGAAAAATTTCCTTCGAGGGATCAATCTTTTTTTGATAACTTTGATTTTATTTAAGCATCCATGAATTTTGATTTTACATGGGGAGAGCTGGGACTAGCTAAGTAGACCACTTAGGAGGGGATAAAGAGTGTACAAGAGACATCCCTGGACCCTTTGCATGGTTCCAATAGGTGAATAAGAAGGTGATGGATATGATGATCGTGGAGTTCTCACCAAAGGGGAGAACCTATCCATAAGGAATATGCTACGAGGTTAGAGCCATGGTGCCCATATTTAAGGTCACATCTAGGAAGTGATGGAAGACCACATAGTTCCAAATCATCACGATGAGATATGGAAGGGGATGAGATGGAGGAATGATTTGAAGACATGACTAAGGGCACATTGGTAAATGTGCTAACAATAGAATGGTCACAAGTGTAATGTGTTAAGCAAGTTCCACTTTTGGTTTACCATCAAGGAGGCCAAATGATAGGCTCTCGACCCATACTTGTGTATAATAATGTATGGTCCGATCAGTTAGGGGAAAAATTTCCACGTTGGCTCCTTTCTAGAGTAATGTTTCTCTCGATAAAATTACATGAGGTCATTGATGTTAATGTTCACGTTAAGAAGATAGGACAAATGAAAATAAGAGCAAAAGCCTATTAGGAAAGTGAATGGTATGTGTTTAAGATGAACAAATGGTCCCCTAAAGGGACAAGATAAATTAGGATCAGATAAGATGAGTTAAATAAAGATTATGAAATAGGTGTTGTAATGACAAGTTTGGGTTTAAAGCCATGGTGCTTTCAAAGGGAAAACAAAGATATGGCCACAAAGGTGGTCATAGGAAGAGGGATGAAAGAACGATCAAATAAAGTAATCTATGAGATGGGTAGGATGATATGGAAAGGAAGTAAAATGAACATACAAGTCCTAGAAAGAAGTCCCCCTAGCGTAGGAGGATGAATCGATGAAGATGAGAAGAAAATATGTTAAAGGATCGATAATGAGGGGAAAATATGTCCCCCAGCGAAAGGGATGCTAGATAAGATAATGGATGTTAAAGGATATGGATATCAGGAAGATGGGTATCAAGGTGAATATTATTAATGAATAAGGAAGGACCATCATCAAGAGGAGTGATGGGAGATGATGTAGATGGGGGCAAAGAGACCCAAAGTTGATCGGATGGAGATATGGTAAAAGGGATTAGATGCGATGTGGATGAAGTAGTAGATGGAGAAGGGGACTCGTCGAGGAGGTCCTCTCGCTCAATAAGATCATGGAAAATGGTCTGAAGGGCCTTATAATGCTCGGTGTCATGGCTTGGAGTGCGATGATAAGAACAGATGCAATAAGGATCAAAACCATGAGGGCTTTAGATGGTTTGGGTTAAAGGCCCGATATGGTGGGAGTGTGATGGTAGAAGTTTGAAGAAAATTTGGAGGACCTCCGCATATGATTCGATGTGGACACTAGAGGAAGGTTTTGTAGGATGATGTGGATGACGATGGTGAAGGTGGATGGGACCAAGGTCTAGGTGGTTTGGAAGAAGATGCAGTGGTGGATGATTTAGGCCTGGATGGATAGATAATTGGAGGTATTTTTGATGAAGGGACTAGCCTAGGAGGGAATCAGACTATTTAGATTTGGATTGGTTGATTGGTCGCATGATGGAGGAGGGGTCCTAAAATAGAGGGATGAGGCCCCAAGATGGAAGATGTAGATTTAGTCTTGATGGAGGGATGTCGATTTTCTTGTGAGGACACTCAAGGGATCACTGTGGAAGGACACCAAGGTTTTTGGATTTAGATTGTTGAGGATTACTTAGTAGGGATAAAAATGATTTTGACAAATGGATATGAGGATGGGGTTGTGGCTGATGGAGGAAGTAATTTTTGCATGATTTTTTCTAGAGAGGATGGGAATTGGTTGATGTGGGAATGTCTGGTTGTGTGGATGAGATGGGAGGATCACCTATGGTAGCTACAAGTTGAAGTGCTCTCTAATATTTCTCAAATGATGTAGGTGGTGTAGAAGAAGAAGGAGATAATGGGGATGTGGTCACGATAGTTAATGCGGTAGGTGTGGGAAGAAGCACAAAAAGAGGAACCGATATGGAATCTAAGGATGAAACAATAGGAAAAGGTGGAAGAGATGTGGATGGGGAACAAGGTCCAATGTAGTGGATTGAGTAGATTTAGTGTGGGATCGATAGTAGGAATAGATGCAGGTATGGAAATAGAAAGGGGTGTTTGGATCATGCGGTTAATAATGTCTATGTGAGATGGTGTAGATGGTGGATGGGTTAGGGTAGGGATGGAAGAAGGATGAGTGCCAACCATGTTTATTTTGGGTGTCTCAAGAGGCATATAGGTGGGTTGAGGAGATGTGATGGGTGTGATAATAGATGTGGATGTGGGCATGGTAGATGTCTAGATATTAGGTGCGGATGGGGAAGACGAGATAAGTAGGGTAGTTATAAGCGAGGAAATAGGTGGTAGAGATGTCGAGGTTGGTACAATGTTAGGTGATATGGGCATGGGTAGAGAAATATGTGATAATGATGTCAACGTAAGTGTGGTGATAGGTGTGGATGTAGAGGTAGGTGCAACTAAGGATAATGTTGATGTGGTAAGAGTAGGACTAGTTGTAGATGAAAGAGAGGTAATGGAGGTCAAGGTGGTAGGTAGTGGGATCATGGATATAGTGGATGTGAGGATAGCCCTTGAAGGGGCGGTTGGCACAATATCTAAGATAGGGATAGATGATGAAGATGGTAAAATAGATGTGGGAGAAGATGTCTGATGTATGGTGTTGATTGAGAATGGGTTAAATTGATGTGATGTAGGAGGTGAAGATGAACTCATTTAGTGAGGGATTAGGAAATGGTTGTCATGAAGATGTCACGTGATGAAGATGGGATTGTTTTGGGGATGTAGGAGCATGGTGATAAGTAGGGTCATGGTAAGATGACGAGGATGGGGAAAGAATGGGAAGATTTGATTTAGAAGGCTCATAAGGGATATCCCTAGTGAGACATATATGTCGTGAATGAAGGAGAGATGTCATGTGTTGATCGATATCTATGGAGGAGGAATTCACAAATGGGGTTCTCATGAGGAATATCCATAAGTGAAGTAGGTATGGTGATGTTAGATGATTCGGGAAGAGCATGAGGTAATGAAGACAAATATGGTGGGGTAGAAATAAGGATGGTGTAAGGTGATGGGGGTAAAACAGGGGCTATTAGTCGATGTGATCGAGAAGTAGAGGGCTTGCGGTGGATATAAACATAAATGGGACCATAAGAAGGTATAGAAAAGCAAATAGTATGGATGGGTCATGGTGGACTGTTAAGAACTGCTCGAGGTAACATTTGGTTCCATTATTAAATAGAAAATTCAAACAAACAATTCCTTTTATGTTTTGATTAAAAATGTGAAGAAGAAAAGGGAGATGAATAACAAAGGTCCTAGAAGAAGGTGATCTATGTTTGGTTTCGGGTAAGTTATGATGGGAAATGTCTGAGGTGGCTTCCTATTGGGTGATCAAATCCCAATCAGTCTACCGAGAAAAGGAAGTTTTTGATGTGTTAATTGATTTGTGAGGTTTAAGGTTGTGTGTGATAAAATGTGAGATGCAAAAGATTGAACCCCTACTTAGACTATGTGAGCAAGCAAGATGCAAAAAGAAGGGTTCTTTTTAAACCAAAACGAAGTGTTATTTTGATGAGAACACTGACATGAAAGGAAGATTTTGATGTAAAAAGGATAAAAATAGGAAAAAGTGGAATACCTATGGATAACACTTTTCCTATTTATCTACACTTTTGAATGATGAGTGATCAAGCGATGAACCCAACATGATCAAGCAATAAATCAAAGCCTCACACTGAAGTGTTAGTAGAAGACAAAATATAGAAAAAAAATAAATCACCTAAAGGGTGGTCCCACCAGTGTGTTAGGAATGTTGTCCAAATTTCTCATTCATAATCAAATTAATGCACTAGCTAATAAAGAAATTAACAACTAGAAAGGATGGAGGGTTTATATTACCTTAGATGTGATGTGATACATGTGTTGAATTATGGATCTTTTCAGAGACCTGTAAATAAGATAGACTGAAAACAAGATTTTGATTAGATAAATATATGTGGAGTTGCCGACTAAATGGTTCCAAGAAGCTTTTAACTTCCTTGGGAGATGTCAACCCCCGTTTGTTTAGAAAGGATGAAATAAAACAAGCCTTGTAAATAACATGCAAAAACAACAACATTGAATATGGAAATTGATTAAGATGGATTTAAATTTGTTTTGATTGAAAGGAATGTAAAATAAATGTTACGGTCTCGGTCGACGGCGACCAGACTATGTAAAAGGTAGGTCGGACGACAACCTGGGAGGATGAGTGTGGACATGTAGATGTAGTATGCAGACTTGCAACAAGGTCTAAGAGTGATATGGAGTGATAAGGACATGTAACTACTGTAATAGGATCTACTAGAAGGGAACCAGAGGTAGAAAAGTGGGAAAAAGGATGGAAAAGAGGAATTTAGATAGGTGATTAGATAGATGGGGCCCTAATCGACAATGACTAGGGGATTAACGATGATTGTATCAAAAAAAAGTGCAAAGTCGGGGATGAAAGGATGAAAATGGCAACCTGTGAAGCAAAATACGTTGTAGGTGAAGGTTGTGAGTGTTTTCAAAGTCACTTTGTACCTACAAGATGTTAGAAACACGACATATGCAATAATATGATAAGGATATGAAAAAAGAGTATGATAATGATAAGAAGATCACGAAGGGTTATGATGAGCGTGCAGAAGCAAAAGTGAAGGGATGTCCAAGAGGTATATGGATGTTTCAAAATTATTCTGCTTATTTAGGAAGGTTGCATGCATCGATTTTTGCTTGATTGATTGATTTTCGATGCATAATGGAAAGAAAACACTTGTTTTAAAGAGGGTCGACGGCGAATGGGTTGGGTTTCCGATCATGGGGAAAGTTTCCCCAATGGGCATGATTTTCTAATTTTGGTTGGGATTTTGATGCTTTTAAGGATTGGTGAGTGTTTTAAAAAGTATGTAGGTGGGATTAGGCTATTTGGGGATGAATTTAAGTTAGTAGATAGGATAAAAATAGATAGGATAAAATCCTAAGAAAAGCAAGGTGATGTGTGTGTAGGATGAAATCATCCTAATTAATAAAGGGGATAGTTATGTGAAATGAGAAAATGATTAATTAATTAATATCGTTTAATTAATTAATAAGGATTAGGATGGGCATTTAATTAAATAAGGGGGATGATTGAATAAATGATTTAAATAAGCGCACACAAGAAAATGAAGGCATAAATACAATTTTAGGTGTCTACACACACATATAAAGAAGGAGCTTAAACACGATCATGAGCTACAAAATATAAGATAACACCATAATGGGACTTAAAGAATTAAATATGGTTACAAAGCCCCTAATGAAACCTATTAAGACTCCTTAAAGCACCTCTATCTAGAACAAATTAAAATTGCTCCAAAAAGTTTCAAATTTTCCAAGTATGCAAAATGGAGGGAACTCCTCAATTTGAAAATTTGAATTTCTAGAGCTAAAAACCCACATAAAGTAATAACTATGAACCTCTAATGACCCCTCTAAGACCTACACAAGCCAAATTTTGATTAAATACAACTACACCATCCCTACGAATGATGCTTCAACATCAGCACCTCGTCCCCTCCTAGGCACCCCTAACCTTAGTATACTTTATTCACACTCTTTGGGTCCTTTCTACAGCAATTTGAGCTTCTTATCTTATTGGTAGTCGGCCTTTTCGGGGTTAATTACAAAATTTAAGCAAGAGAATCATATAAATATAAAGTTATGTGAACATAACAAAGGACCAAATGCTAAGCATTAGCTATCACCACATAGGGTTGCATCCATCAAGCATCTAAGAGCTCCATTGCATACATCTACCACCATCCAAAGGACACAAGGGTTGATTACTATGCATACACTTCATAGGAGGAAGTTTAGTTTATTCCATGCATACATCTATTACATTTCTTTACCATTACATCTGGCTTACTTACTCGCCATCAAGTGCGACACACACAAGATCCACACAGGGCACAATTTCGTGTACACACACAAAACTACATTGGTTACGAGATGTGAGACGATGCTTAGTCATAATTTCACCATTGTCATAGTTGAGGATAGTCCGACCTCTCATTTTGCATCTTTCTTTCTTAGGATTTGATGTCTCTTTGAGGGTTTTATAGGTCATTATTTCATTGCAGGTTTTCAACGACTTTGAGGATCACTGTGCAACCTCATAGCAACCAAAGGTGAACAAAAAAAAATACCTCGTGACCACTCATATGAGGTTTTTTGAGAATTTCCACATACATATGCACCTATAATCAGGTCTAGGGCGCTCGCAGGTGCCCTTATCCCTCTCCAGGTGCCCCAGTCAGGAAGATCGTCAACTTGCACACTTTTCTCGGGACTTTATGTGATGCTTATTCATCTTTGTTCATCCAGTTAGAACTTCGGTACAATCCAAATATCATTGTGAACCAACTAAGTCATCTTATTCCTCTTTGCAACTAGGGTTTTACATTTTATTGCTTAGTTTGTTTGGGTTAATTTTTGTATTTGGTTATTTATTTACTTATTCCTACAATAACAATCAGATTAGGCATATATTTCCATATTTAGTTTAATTAGACAATACAAGTGTATCAAGTGGTTTGTAATGATGCGTAGTACATATTATATATTTAAGCGCAAAACATCAATTGCATGAGATGATATTAACATTTGATGACAATGCAAGTGGAAAAAAAAGCTATGATTCCCCAAGTGTGTTAATGATGGAGAGCTATGTGATGATGTAAGAAAGACATTACAATGGTGACAGAGTTTGAAATGTATCATAAGAAAGCATATTATTATCACAATGTTGGGTAGGAGCAAGAGTAGGATCATGGCTGGATGCGGGGTCGAATGGAGGAAGTTAAAAGAGGCCATCTAGAATTTGCTTTTTTTTTTAGCGAGTGGTTTCTTATTTGGTAATGTTGTAGAATATTTGAGTGGAGGCGAGTGTCGATTGATTTTGAGAGGTAATTTCTTAGGAGGTGGTGACGTGGAAGAAGACTTAATAAGAGGAGGTGATGGAGGATTAACCTTGAGAGGTGATTTCTTAGTTTGAGTGGGTTGTATAAGTAGCGCTTGAGTGATGGAAGGAAGAACATTAGAAGTGATGGCACGATGCTCATTAGACATAGATGAATTAGATTTAGGAACCCATTGGGATGTGATTGATTATGAGCATGTAACGAGAATGTTATGTAGTGAATGGGATAAAACTTTACGCTCAAGATGTTTGATTCTTCATTGTACACATAGAGATCATTTCATTATGTCCATTGATTCGATGATAAGCACAAAATGGGAGACCCCTATATTTGACCAACCGTTAAGGAGGATAACAATGAGTAGTTGAAAAATTGATCAATTGATGGGCGAGGAGTCTGTGGAATAATATTTTGTTGCTTAGCATTGAAATCAAACTTGAGAGGCGCATGGAGTGGTAAGACTTGGGGTTCACTAATATGAGCACATGTAGAAGACATAGAATTAGGAGGAGGAGAATGAGATGCAGAAGGAGAACAAGCATGGGCTTGAGAAGCATCTTTGAGATCTTGGATTTTAGCTTTAAGAGACGTAATCGTTGATTCCATAGCCTGAAATTTATCTTGAAATAAATAATGTATAACTTGAATTGACTATAAGATGGGTCGATTGGATAAAGGATCACGAAGACTAGGGTCGTCGAAGAGACAATAAAAAATGGCACTTACTTGAGCGAGTGGCGTATCCTTAGGAGAAACATGATGTCTAGGTATTTTTAAGAACTAATTTAACAAATATTGAAATTATGCTAAACCCTAATTGCAAAGTCACAACATAATGATGATGTAATAAAGTACATATATGACCTAAGAAATAAGCTAGATAAATTTGAAACCCTAAGTGTAAGAGAAAGGAAAAATGCTTAGTTGGTTTCACAATTGATCTTGAGTTGTATCGGGTTGGAGAATTGATTAAAAAAGGAGGAAAGTGTCGCAAACGAACCCAAAAAATTGTGCGATAGATGGATATGCCAGACTAGGGTGCCAGCGCTGCGAGACATCTTCAGGCATCCGTGACTATGAAAATGGCCAGAAAGTATTTTATTTTGTGTCGCTTCTATGTCGTTGTCTTCATTGTTGATCGCATGTGTGTCACACTATGCATATAGAATTCTCCTATAACCTGCAAAGAGAAAGAGCACCTGCAAAACCCCAAAACACATAAAATCCTAAAAACTAAAAAGATGAAAATGGGGAGTCAGTGACCTCGACGTTCATTCGATAGAGTAAACTTACGATCCGAGCACTGCACTACATTTTCAGATTCCACGTAGTTTTGTGTATGTGTGTGTGTAGAATCGTGCCCTAGGTGGTTCTTGTGCAAGATGAATTGAATAACAAGTAATAACTAGATGTAGAAATATAAGTAGATGTGTGGATGTCAAAATGAAATTCCCCTCCAATGAAGTGTATGCAGAAGGATGTAGTCCCTTGCCTTGAATGAAGCTAGATGGATGCTTTGATGCTTTTGAAATGCCTTTAGATGCAACCTTAGGTGATATATAATAGATGCTTAGAGCTTGGTCCTTTATTATGATCACATAACATTGTATTTATATGATTCCCTTGTTTGAATTTCGTAATTAACCACTAAAAGGCCGACCCATAAGAAAACAAGATGCCCAACGGCTAGAAGAGGCCCAAAAGAGGTGAGAAAGATACAAAGAGGTTGGGGGCACCCAAAGGGGACGAGGGTGTTGACGTCTTGACTAGAGGCCTTAATGGCCAAACTTATAAAAGCTGAAGTATGGAAAGTAAGATTGGGTAATAGGGTATGTAAGGCCAAGAAGGAAACCACAAAGAAAGGAAAAGGCCAAAGACATTGATCAATTAGTACTTTTATTGCTTAGGATTCTTATGAATGCAAGTATGTGATTATTACCTAGAAATGTACCCAAGTGTGATTTGATTTAGTGTCTATAAGAAGATCATTGCAAGGTGAATGCATTTGAAGTAATTGAGACAAAGAGATTTGATGAACCTTAAGATCCGTGATAGAGAGGATGATATGCCAAACAAGGATCCGAAAGACCGATAGTGGGGTTCACCAAATGATTTAAATATATTAAATATGTTATACCCTTATTACAAAGCAACGTAAGATAAATAAATGCTAAGTACATAATTTGAAACAAGTAAGTAAGCTAATAAATCTGAAACCATAAGTGCAAGAGATGGAATAAGAGACTTAGTTGATCTCATAATAATCCCGAAGATGTATTGAAATTTGGGAAATTGATGGAACATGAGGACAAAATATCATAACCGAGCCTAGAAAATTGTAAAACTATCGGATATGCGAGGACTAGGGCGCTTAGATCGGGTCGGGCGCCAGCGCAGAGAGACCTTCTATAGGCACCTGTGATTGCGCAAAACCTAAAAAAATGATTTTTATTGTGTCACACGAGTGTCGCTAGCCTTTGTTGTTGATCTTTGTATGTTGTTGGATGTCCACAAAATTCACATGTAACCTACAAAAAAATGATCTCTGTAAAACCCCAAAACACATCAAATCCTAAAAAAAAAAAAAGATGAAAATGGGGAGTCAGACTAACCCCGATGATCATTGGATAGAGTGAACTTACGACCGAGTGTTGCACTACATCTCAGAATCTATGTAGTTATGTGTGTGTGTGTTAATAATCATGCCCTAGGTGGCTCTTATGCAAGATGAACTGAATAACGAGCAATAACTAGATGTAATAATGTAAATAGATGTGTGGATGTCAAAATGAACTTCCCCTCATATGAAGTGTATGCGAAAAAAATGCAGTTCCTTGTCCCTTGAATGAAGCTAGATGGATGCTTTGATGCTCTTGAAATGCCTTTGGATGCAACCTTAGGTGATAGTAATAGATTCTTAGAGCTTGGTCCTTTATTTTGGTCACATAGCTTTATATTTATATGATTCCCTTGTTTGAATTTTGTAATTAACATCTAAAAGGTCGACCCATAAGAAAACAAGATGCCTAAAAGATAAAAGAGGCCCAAAATGGGTGAGTAAGATACAAAGAGGTCGGGATGCCAATATGGGATGAGGGTGCTTGTTCTTTGGCATCCTAGCTAGGCGTTGGTGTCCAAAGCCAAAAAAGATAAAGCGGTGAAAGTCGATCGGGCAAGTGGAGCGTGCAAGACCATAGAGAAAGCAAGAAAACAAAGAAAGAGGTCAAAGATAGATGTCAATTACTAGTTTAATCGCTTATGAATCATATGAATAGTGGTATGTGATTATGACCTAGAAATGTACCCAAGTGTGTGATTTAGTTTCTATAGGTTAAACATGTCTTGTTTGAGTGCCTCATGTAACATATAGAGCGATTAGTTGCACAAGACACTAAAACGGGATGTATAAAACCCCTACATACAAATGAAATGAAAATAACACCAACACAACATTCTAAACATGATTGTGCACCCTAAATTAAAGAAGTCTGACCTAGTTTGACCCAAATTGACCTAGTTTTCCCTATTTTGACAAAAAAATCACACAAATTCATCATAATTTCCCTAACTTGTTGAAATTTACTGATTGTCTTAAACAAACCATATTTAAACTAATTAACCTAATTTGACATGAATTTACCTAATTTTATGTAATTGAACAAATCAAACCTAAAGTTCCCTATTTTTTATAATTAACATAATTTGACTTAAATTAATGTAATTGATGAACTTAATCCTATTTTAACATAATTGACCTAATTGACATCGTAAAAACACAAATGGAAAAACTTAAGTACTTCAGTGGTCACCTCTCTAAAATTTTATAAAACACTTCCATAACATTATCCAACTCTAGCAATGTGTGATCCAATCAGAGTTTGAAACATTGACACCCCATTGCTTGGATGAGTGGGCAACCGAAGGTTAGTTTGTGCAACATAACATGCTTTGAGGATGATATTACCAAAATGAATAAAATCCCACTACATAGATAGAGCGAGGGTGTAACCATTATGACAAATATGCCACCTTTCCATTACAATCACCCAAAGCGCAAAGGTGTGTGCATTGGTCGTCTTTTCAAGTGCAAGGAGAATATGAATGATACAATTTGAGGAGAAAAACCAACCAATTGTCACCATGGCCAAAAGAGGGCTTCCCTCATCCTCATTACACCATCAATGCCATAAAAGAATCAACACAAACACACTCAACCATATCCAAAAAATGGAGGTGGTGAAGAGGGCAACAATCACATGTTTGAAAAAACCTCAAAGAATGGTGGGATGTTTGCATAATACATGTCATGTCCATTATTGGGTGGACATGGGTTGGATTGGGGTTTTGAAATCCCCAAAGGAGGCACGAGGCCAAAGAAAAAAAATGGCACGAAGACCCTATCATTTCAACTCATGCCGATTTGGCTCGCAATAAGCACATATAAATAAAACCTCCTATTATCAACAAGAACAAATTAATTACGAAAAATAATTCAATTCATATGATGTAATAATTAATTCACTTTTTAAATTAATTAAATAAGGTAATGGTGCAAATTTATAATTTTAAATGTTCTAAAACCTTATAATCATATTTGAAGTGTTGTATATTTTCAATCTCATTATTATTATTTTTATTTTCTTGCATGTTTTATTGATAATAGAGACAACACAGAGTTATGGTTCATTTGATTGACACATTTATGTGTGGAGGCTCTAGTGTTCATGCTTCAACATGACATGACATGGAGGAGGAGTTGGATGACCCAACACGGTGACTTTCCATGTTTGCACATCTATCGACCTCCACCCACCCATCACAAAGGTATTCATTTATATTTTATTTTCTAATTAAAGAGTATTTTTTCATATTTACACATGTTAATCACACAACTTTATAATGACATGTCCACCAGTATTCAAGAACGTCTTCATAAAGTAATATAGTCATCTCTCGACATCCAGGGACCAACCACAAAGGTATATTTTATAGTTTTAAAATACAATTTTATTTCATTTGATTGATTAAATTCACTATAATTTTAACTATTTATTATCATTAAAAAAATAACACTTCATTATGATAGGACAACTTCGTTTATAGACTTGGAGGAGGATGAGGGCGATTGGAGTACATGCCCTTCGGTTGCGTGTGTGAGTCACCACCTTAAATGTATAATTATTTTGGTTTGTTATCAAATTGATTTATTTTAATTCAATAATGACAACTTAAAATTTTATTTTATATGATCCACTTTGGAGTGCAAGACCCTCTCGGTCGCCTCAAGTTAAAAAAGAAAACGAAGATAACATAATGTTCCCTCATCTATCCTTAACAACATACTCCCAATTCACTAAGGGGGTATGACGAGGAGGAGGATGTGCCAACCCCACCAACTTCATATGATAAGAGACCCTCTTGCCTTTGCCGTGATCGACATCGACGCAATGAGAGGGGCGTTGGAAAAGACTATGTATCTAAATCTTTTGCTCGAAAAATACTACCAAATGTTAGGGAAAGTATATATTTATATATTTTTATTTAAGTGTTTTAATTAATTTTTATCATTTTATCTTTTTACTTGTTTATGTTATTATCAACTTATTCATTTTTTGTTTTATTAATATTGAAAAAATGATATTTGAAACCGAAGATAACATAATGTTTCCCCATCTATCCTTAACAACATACGCCCAATTCACTAAGGGGGTATGACGAGGAGGAGGATGTGCCAACCCCACCAACTCGGATGATAAGAGACCCTTTTGCCTTTGCCATGATCGACATCGACGCAACGAGAGGGGCCTTGGAAAAGACTATGTATCTAAATCTTTGCTAAAAAAATACTACAAGATGTTTAGGAAAGTATATATTTATATATATATTTATTTAAGCGATTTAATTAATTTTTATCGTTTTATCTTTTTACTAGTTTATGTTATTGTCAACTTATTCATTTTTTGTTTTATTAATATTGAAAAAATGATATTTTTAACCTTTTAATTTCGGGCTTTATGTATTTGAGAAAATAATTGTTGATAGAGTGCACAATATATTAAAAACATATTGTCACAAATAGTCATTTGAAATCCGAGAAGAAAATCGCACGAGTCTAATTGAGTTAACTCAACGTGATTTTGGGACTTCACACTATAAGCATGGTTGATAAAAAAACTTGTAGCACATGGATTTATGAGAAATAAGAGGCATATCGGGATAAATTTATAGTGTAAATAACACATTTAAAAAAACCACACTCTTTTACTAATTATTTTCTATATATAATATGTAGCTAAAATATGAAGGAAATATTGATGTTGAGAGGATACTTCTTTGACTATCCAATGTATTCTCCAAAGCTTGAAATGACCTTTGCAAAAATGGCTCGAGAGGATAATAATAAGGTCGTGCATGTTAGTTAACTCAATTTATGATATCTGAAATTTTAATTTTTATATTAATTAAATATTTAAAAATATTATAACTAACATAGGGAGGAAAAATAACCAACTATTAGGTTCGAAACACGAGTCGAAAAGGAGTACATGTAACACATTAAATGGGACAACACAGTTCAATGGAGTTAGTAAACAAATTTGTAAGTTCAATAAAAGTTATTCTACAATTTTATTTCATTAGAAATTCTTTTACATAAACTATTAATACCCATATTTTTTTCATTTCATCATTTTTGTAAGAAACCCACTATAATAGACTTGCAATAAAAGAGGTGCAAACAACATTAAAATCAATGGGTATAGGGTCAACTAAATTCATCGGATTGTGCAATGAGAATGGCTATGTGCAAGTAAGATGTGTTTAATTAGTTACAAGTTACATAAATTTTAAATTCAAACATTTGTAAATTTTTATCATTAGAAATTTGTAAGTTGTTAGACAAATGGAGTTAGAAGAGGAATAAATGGAAAAAATTCAATCAAAAGAGGATCATGCAGAGGATGAGGAGGACAAATACAAGGATGAAGAGGAGGACTAACACTTAGGCACATGTAGTATACTCAAATGTAGGGCTATATATAGGGCTAAGGTTCACACGGACAAGACACGTGGTGAAAAATGATTGGAGTAGAGTTTTGAGGCAAGACGTGTTTGGAGATAGGGGTTAGTTGACAATTTCCACGATTTGCTCATTTCTAGGAGAGATGGTCGTCCATTCTTAAAGAGACGATCGCTTAAGAGATGGCTGTCTCTTCTCTATTAGATGAATGTCCTTTCTATAGGGACGTCCATCTAATAGAGAAGAGTCAATCGTCTAACCCGGATCGTGGAATAAAGACCACCAATCATCCAACGCTATACGCCAGTAGAGAAGGGGCACGGCCGTCAACAATCCGTCCAATACGTAAAAGACGAATGTGCAACCCATTCTAAATATAGATAGGCAGATGTCCAATATTGTCCGTTTGATGGGGAAGAGATGGTCGTCCAACCTTGTCATCTAATAGGGGAGAGATAAACGTCCAACCATATTCATCTAATAGGGGAGAGATGACAGTCCAACCTAGTATGCATGCCCTAGAAAAATATACACTTAACTTGCTCATTTCACTATAGATAGACAAACGTATAACACACATCTAACTATTCAAAACCCAGGGAAAACTACACTTTGTCAAATTGCCTTTACCACAAAATATTTTTGGGATATTCGCCATTGTTTCGAAAGTCCATTTTGGAGATTCGCCACCCATTCTATAATATTTTTTTGGAAGGGGGTCTTAAAATGAACCACTGAAATTTTTATAAGTAACTAATGTGGTTAGGTTTCAAATTTGGCCCCTATTTAAGTCTCACCAAAATTTTATTTTGTCCCCTTTCAGCTTGCATTTCACTCATGTGAATAATGTGCACGAGATTGAGACGATTAAGTGGAGCACAAATAACATATATTATTTGGGTAGGAACAATCTACTCTATGGAATAGGGACATGCAATTATTTAATTCCCACCTTTTAATTTCCAACACTCCATTCATGTCTATGTCTTACATATCAAATTAAACATTGTCAATTGAAAGCTTTCATTGCCATGAAAGTAAAAAAATAGCCAAGTTGATCGATGATTAAAATCTACCTTTCCTCAAACATATTGGATTTTTGGCATTTTTTATTTTGGCCACTTTAAGTGTAAATTGCACTCATGTGGATAATGCAAGTGAGATCGAGATGATACAATGGAGCACATATAATAGATTTTATTTATGTGGGAACAATCTCGAGTTGTGGAATATGTGTGAGACATGTAAAGGTTTTAATTCCCACCTTTTTTATTTCCAACTTTCTATTCATGTCTTCTCCTTATCTAACAAATTAAATGTCGTGCACTCAAAAAAAACTTGACGCCATATTAAAGTAAAATAACAAAATAGAAAATCTTGATTGACGGATTAAATATTCCTTTTGTTCATATGTCCATTCCCTAAACAGCTCAATAATCGATGAGTGTTCTGTATTGCCAAATTTTTACAATTACTCGAGCTTAAAACTAAAAAGTGTTCTGCAAAGTGCTACAAGATTCAACTAATGTGGTTGGGTTTTGAACATGGCCCTGTTGAATTCTCACCAACCTTTTATTTTGGCCCCTTTAATCTCACATTTCATTCACGTGAATAATGCACACGAGCTTGAGATGATTAAGTGGAGCATAAATAACATATATTATTTGGGTAGGAACAAATCTGCTTCGTGGAATAAATGTGGGAGATGCGAGTATTTAATTCCCACCTTTTAATTTCCAAAATTCCATTCATGTCTATGTCTTACCTATCAAATTAATCACCATCCAATCAAAATCCTTAGTGACGCATGAGATTGAGAAGATTAAATGGATCGAGATATAGTAAATATTATTTGGGTAGAACAACTTTGCTTTGTGGAATAATTATCCGACGCGTGTAGGAATTTAATTCCCACCTTATAATATTGTCCAATCAAATTAATCATTGTCAATCAAAATCCTTGGTGCCATGAAATAATTTTTTTAGCAAGCTTGAATGAAGGATATAAATGCTTAAGTGGAGTGTGGATAGAAAATATTATTTGAGTAGGAAATATTTGATCCATGGAATAGGTGTGGAACATGTAAGTTTTTAGTTCACACCTTTTACTTTCCAACATTTCATTCATGTTTGCGTCTTCTCTATCAAATTAACAACTAAAAATGGGGGATACAAATTGCTACGAGGAGCAAGCATTGCGTTTCAGTTTTCAACCTTAGACCTATTGGAATTCCCCCATTTTTTTCAACCCCTTAAGTTCACGTGATTACACTAAGTGATGTCACAACTATACAGTTAAACACATGTATAAGAGATTTTTGGGGAGGAATAATTTGAGCCATGGTATAGGTGTGGGGCTTGTAAGTAGTTAATTTTCATGTTAAAAAAATCCTCAACACCCCGCAATTATATATAGAGCATACCCATTTTTTGTCAATCATCATTAAATGTTGATCCCATCATGGTTGATGATGAGGGAAACCTTAGTCAAGTTTCCACAACAACACATTGCTTACTTTCCTTCTCTCCTCCACACTTCATTCTTCCACCCATTCCCTTTCGGAAATCATAAAGGATATGAGCGCCATTTCTTCTCTTGTTGCAACCAAGGAACAACATATGTTGTATTTAGGGTTTGGGAATATTTTCATTGTAATTGTTATATCATTGAAGGTAATGTTTGTTGATAGATGACACCATCATGATTGTTGTCGAGGAATAACCTTTTCATTGTCCTACAAGCTATAGAGAAACCCTAATCCAAAATACACATGCAAATCGGTACCTTTCCATGCTAGGTCCACTCCACATCTTCCTATCTCTGTTGCATCCCATGGAATGTGCATTTCAATTCCCTTTACATTTACATGTCCTCTAGCTACCCAATAAATGCAAGCGTTGAATTTGTAATTTTTTTTTTTTATAATATTGGTTAACCACTCCTTATGTTATAAGATATCCTCGAAATAGTTGTATCGACGTCTTACACAACCCGCCTTTTCTACTTCATATGATCAACATAAATGTCATGTGGTTTTTGGAGGGTGCAATTTCGGATTGCTTTCCCATTCCAATTTTCCTGCCCTTGCACTTCTCCACCCTCAAAACCCTTCTTTTCGCCCCTCTTCCTCTCCCATTCTCTCTCCCTTTAAGTTCACTTCAAAGGGGAAGAAAACGAGATACTACTTC
This sequence comes from Taxus wallichiana var. yunnanensis, assembly GCA_018340775.1. Classification (NCBI taxonomy): domain Eukaryota; kingdom Viridiplantae; phylum Streptophyta; class Pinopsida; order Cupressales; family Taxaceae; genus Taxus; species Taxus wallichiana. The sequence goes on along the minus strand of CM031243.1, from coordinate 505,668,760 downwards.
AAAGAATTTAACTACACTTGTGATCATCAACAAAAAGCCTACATACGGGCTCTCATCCCTTGGAGAGCTAAGATTCTCATAACTCAACTAAAGACTAACTCCCATCGACTTAGATGCGAAACAGGTAGATGGAAAAGGCCTAAAGAATGGGAAGAGAGACTCTGTGTCTTTTGTTCGGATGGGGCAATGGAATCAGAAAAACACTTTATTACAGAATGCAATGTTTATAATGACATTCGCTCGAGATATGCAATCAATTTCACAACATTGTCATTATAGGTTATGTTCAATAAGGATTTGATAGCTAAAATGAGGACTTCATCATCAAGATTAACAAAAGAAAATCAAAATTAATGAAACTAAAAGAAAGGTATGTCCCATAGGCTATTTTTAGCAGCGTGGACGTTAAAAGGTTTCATTTCATTTCTTTTCATCCCTAGACCCCCTTCTACATTTTAGGGAGATAACTAGTTATTTAAAAAAATATAAACTTCTAAACCTACTCACCAGGTTAAAAAAGTAAACGTCTAAGGCACCGCACATCACTAAAACGACGAGAACAGAATAATTGGTGAATATTTGTTGCTGTTAACACCAGCATTATCTGCTCCCACCTATCTCAAGTAAATATACGTTGTTTCCTCTGCGAGCACAAGATAAACCCCCTTAAACCCCAAGCCTAGATCGATCAAACACCAATAAAATCTACAGAAAAAATGGCAATATGTTCGGCGCCATCATTAGCCATTTTCAACTTCAATACATCAACATCCATGGCTGCCGGAGAAATTTCCGCTGGAAAATTTGCGGCCGGAAAGCGAAGCAGCTTAGGCGTGCTCAAATTGCAGTTAGGGTTATCTTCTTCGCACAATTTTTTCAATGGAGGCAGGCAGAGTTTAGGGAATGATATTAATAATAATTACCGGAGGCATTATAGAAAGGTTCACAGGACAATTTGTATGGCAGCTGATTATTATTCAGCTCTGGGCGTATCGAAGTCCGCGAACGTTAAGGAGATTAAAACTGCGTACAGAAGACTCGCACGTCAGGTACATTTGCATTTGTGTATTATTGTTTTGTTAGTTTTTTTAATAGATACATTGCTGTATTTTGGGGGATTTTTAAAGAATTATAAAGTGTTGGGTTGTGGTTATCCTACATTGATAATAATTGGGAGAGAAGGGATGTTTCTATGGTATCGCATGTACCAAAAGCATTGTCGATCCGGAAAAGTGTTTGGGGCCAAAAGTAGACAGATTAATCCGTTTGCATATTTCTTTTATCCTGTAAAAACATCACTTGGAGGTGCTTGTGTCCTTAGTGGTCCCTAGTCGTGGGCATAAAATCGTTGAAATAAAATGGAATGAAATAGTTTAAAATTACGCACACTAGACCTAACACTATTTGGGACCACAAATTGTTAGTACTGCCTAAACCACTCAAAGATTTTGAGATTTCAGGTTAAGTTGTTTCTTGTTATCAGCTCCCCTAATACTTTTATCACTGTCTTTTCAAATAGCTCTAACATGGAGCCAACTCTCAATGTTTCCATGTAGTAACTCAGATGTCCTCGTAGGTTGGGTATTCAAGGATGAAACATTTCTCTGTTCCTACTGCACTTGTGGTGCAAAAGATAATAAAACACATAGTCTCTCCTCCCATTTTTCCGTAGGGGTCACCCATCTACCTTTCCCATCTGAGCTAGTGAGAACTGGTCCTTATTTGAATTATGAGTTTTTCTCCCTTCATTTGATTAAAATTGGTTGTGACCAATTTTTTTTTTAAAATTTGTCACGAGAGAAAGATCATTGAAATTGGTCATGAGAAAGGTTTTTAGGTAAAGGACTACTCATTGGAATTGTCATAAGGGAAAGGTCATCAAGAAATGATTACTCATCAAAATTGGTTGTCAAAGAAAGGCCATAGACAACTGACTACTCATGGAAACTTATTATCAAATAGATGACTTATATACACGTGATCCAAAGCCCAATAGGTTCAGGGACCACACTCAAAATGAGGATTTAGATGTGCTGTATGCGTGTGCAGAAGCTGTATGAAATGATATTCAGAATAGAGAATAATAGCACCGAAACAAGAGGATTTATTAATAGATAGGTTATGTACATGGCATACTCTCAAGGGAGGTGCATGGTTGGTTATTTTCTACCATGTAATCTATCAACTCATGCAAATATTTATATATTATATCATTAAGTCGCTAAGGGTTGAAGAGCCACTATGTAAGTTGAAACAATTGAACTTCCACATGTCTCTTGAGTCTTTACCTTTTGATGGACACAACTTTTTGATGACAAATTGTGTAGATATTTGGTTGCACAAATGCTATGTTGCAGGAACATTAGCTTGCAGAGATGCTGCACTCTACTGAAAGATGTTGAGATTAAAGGTCAACATCTGGTGTGCGAAGTGTTGTCTCACACCCCACAAGGGCACCGACCCTCGACCCCATGAGGAGAACATCTCGAGTTATAGTGGGGCTCCACCCCTTTAGGAGTGAAGGGAACAATGTTGTTTGCTGAGTTGGTGCTGTGTTAGATACACATGGTGGGCATGATGTGCAGAATTGCATGAAGGTCCAATGCATTCAAGCCTAGATCGTGGATTTGCTTGGCTCTTTGTCTTCGTCTTCCTCTACACTTTGTTAGATTTCAAATTCCATTGTTCACCTTATAAGGCATATCTTGTACCATGACCCCATCTTGAGCCTCTTTACTTGGGGTTTGATGCCTATCATATTTCAACACTTACATCAACTTTGTTATCTCATTAGGGTGTTTCATAATATATTATATAAAATGCGTAAGATCTTCAATCCGATCTTGTTTATCTAAGGAAACATGTTTACCGCGATCTGTTTTTGAAACATTCATCGCATTAGCATTCAAAGCACCAACATTTTCATTTGCAATTAAAGGCATACCTCGTTGGCAAGAGAACCACAACTTTAGGAGCAATACTAACATCATTTGTAAAATCCATTTTCTTTCTCAAAGAAGTTATATGATTAACAAAAGAAATTTCAAGAAAATCAATAGGGTTTCAATTTATCCTATAATTCCATCTACTTGGGGTTTCGGATGCAATTACTTTAAATGGCATAGAAGAAAAACACACATATCATGTAAAGATCCAAGGGTTTGAATCATATGCCAACAAATTAATATATAGTTTAAATATAACGCGCAAAAGCTAGAGCTAACAAATTTAAACAAATAACACAAGTTAAGCCCCTGAAACAATTAGATCTATCACAATTTGAAGCAAGTTTTAACCCTAGAGGACTATAAAGCACACAAAAGAGCATAGGTTCACCAAAATGTTTTATGGGAAAGTGGATTTATATCTACATGCAACACATTTAACCATAAACATCCAATTAATTCTTATCAGACCTAAAATTGTAAAATAAAGCACACAAGAGAGCATAGGTTCACCAAAATGTTTTATGGGAAAGTGGTTTTATATCTACATGCAATACATTTTACCATAAACATGTAATTAAATTTTATCAGACCTAAAATTGTAAAATAATACTTATTGTCAACTATTTTTAATGTAATAATTGATAAGAGAGATGTTTAATAAGAATATTTGATTTCCCACAAATATACACAAATATGGAAATAGCTGCAATGAACATACAACAAAACAATGGTTTTAGGGAAAGACTGTGACAACCCATAAAACTTACACCGACCTAAACACCTCGTCTGAACTATCAAGTAACTTTCTCAAACGACATGGTTAAGTTATGTATCTAATAACTATCCCATGTGCATTAATTGTTTTTACGACTTTGTTTGTCAAGTTTGCCCCCAAAAACTTTGCTGACATTTTTAAAATTCTGCATAGATTTCTAGGAAATTAGTTTTCTTTCCCAAAACCCTAATAGGGTAGCCAAGTCTACAATGCGACACGGAAAGGATTTTCTCGGGCAATGCAATACACCAGAGAAAAGCACAACTTCCTTGACATTTGTTAGCCCCTCAACGATGTATAATGTAAATACTAACACTCCAAGTATAATGCAACTCTTCAGCTAGGCAGTCCAATGTAATGCAATGCCTACTCTATACGACTTTTGTGCTAGAATGAATGCTCGAGGGAGAAATAAATGCTTCAAATTTTCATAGATTTGTGAATCTCTTCTCTAAATTCTTGAACTAATTGATTTGGCTCATTCATAGTGGTACTATTTTTTTTTGAATGCACTAATGCTCTTATGTATCTATAGACTTCTCTAATTTAAATCAGGATCCTATTGGCATGCAAGCCTACACACAATTGGGAAAACCGACAAAGAAGGATATGCAAGTCTTGTGAGACCCAAAATATGGTCAGAAGGGTCCACATGGCACAGACCCCCAAAATTGTATACTCTCAATTTTGGAGGCCCCAAAATTGCACTCTCATGTTTCCATGGCCCCCTAAGTGTATACTTGTGATTTTGGGGTCCCAAAACTGTATAGTCACATTTATGGGGGACATAAAATTGTATATTCACAATTTAGGGTGACTATCATAAACAAAGAGGGGGTAGGGGAAAGAGAGACAAAGGGAGGAGGATAGAGAAACACAAATAATACAATAGGGAATAACCAAAATATGGGGAGACGTGCCAACAAACCCTAATCTAGACCAATAAACCATAAACACACAAATACCCTAAAATAATGCAATTTTATGATTAATATATATCCCTTACTAAAATTAGGTGTCTCGCACATCCGTAATAGTGGGAGAAGAACACTAAAATGAAACATAATCAATTGAATGAGCAAGTGGGGCATTAGCCTATACTAGTGTCCAAACATTAATCACAATTTAAAAAATATAGGAGAAAATATTAGATTAACATATGAGAAAAGAAGCTCAACTAGGAGAGAATACTACATCAATTCCTTCCATTTGACATATGAGCAATATCAGAAAGCCTACGTAGAGGAAAAATCAATTGGAATGTGAAAATGCTAATAGCTTAGTTGAAAACTAACTCGCACTAGTGCAGGTGTAAAATGGGTAAATATACAAACATCCAAGAAACAATGTGAAGAGAGAATATACTTTCAAAGGCAATAGAGACATGATGACACTACAATATCGAGTATTGGGTCTACAATGATGTCAAAATCAAATACAACAACTAATCCCGGTTAACTCTTTGATTACACTTGTTAAAAAGTGAAATGAATAAATCTATTGACAACCCTAAGGTTAATTCTCCAACTAGCTATTTGAAGACGTAAAATTAGCAAAACCAAGAGAAATTCTTTACCAAAATCAACAAGGTTGTGAAGGAGTAGTTCATGTCGTAACATTACAATTTGCTATGCTTTTGTTGTTTGCACATGTCTATATAAGGTAGCTTAACTATATAAATACATGTATATTAATACATGCTTTTTAAAATTTATATCAGCAAATCTGTTTCACACACACACACACACACAATATAGTTCACTGCGGAAACTCCAATCATTGAAAACGGAAAAAAGCGTTTGGCATGTGATTATCCCACATTGATAATAATTGTGAGACAAGGTGGGCTTTTAAGGCATTACATGCACCATAATCTTTGCTGACTCAGAAGCATTCTCTCCTGTGACTGTCCCCATGTTGATGTGTTAGCAATAGCATCTTCCTCGTCTTTGGTTCTAACATTGCTATTAGAGGTGCTTTTGTGCTTTTTGGGTCCCCCCTTGTGATTATTGCCATTGCGTATGAGAGAAAGGTCATAGTTACAATGACTACTTGTAGAAAATTGGTCATGACAGATAACTTTACTACATGCAGCTTAAAATTCAATAAAATAAAAATATCTAAATTGGTTGAGTGAGGTCCTGCCCGTCTTTGTTAAGAGAGAGCCTCGACGCATCGGTTCGATTGCTCTATCATTGGTATGGTATGCGAGGAGGCCAAGGACGGGTATGCAAGATAGTTTGAGATGCCCTAAGCAGAAGGTGACTAAAGGCCCTTGCCTACCCTAAAGTACCTCAACCTTCTAAAACCAATAGAGGGCGTAAGTGACTTGAAGTTGGTTGGGCACAATAATGACCTGAAATTGGCCAAGCGCATCCATGAAATGATCTTTCGTCTTGATTGCTGATGCTTCAATTGCTTAAAAAATGTGTTGTGTGCGTGATAATCTCACTTTTATAATATTATGAGACAAGGTAGGCGTATTAGGCGTTACATGCACTAACAGCTGTGCCAATCCGGAAGCATGCTTTGGGGTGAAAGCCCCCATGTTGATGTGTTACCATCCTCCTTTTCTCTGGCTCTAACATCGCTTAGAGGTACTTGTGTGCTTTGCAGGTTCCCTTGCCTTGTGTTTTTGTAATTATTACCAATGTACATGAGAGAAAGGTCATAGAGGAAATGACTGCTCATGGAAAATTGATCATCTTGGATGACGATATAAATCCACTGAAATAAACAATGTCTGAATAATGTTGATTTGAAGAAACCCCAATTACGTAAAAAGAAAAGTGTTGGGTGTGTAATTAAACGACATTGATAATAACTGTGAGATGAGTTAGGCTTTTAAGATATTACACGCAACAAAAGCATTATCAGTTTGTAAGCAGGATTTGGGGTGAAAGTTCCCAGGTTGATGTGTCGGCTTCCTCCTTTTTGGTATTAATATCACTTAGAGGTGCTTCTGTGCTTTGTGGGCCCCCTTGTGATTATTATCAATGTACATGAGAGAAAGTTCATAGAAGAAATGACTACTCATGGAAAATTGGTTACTGTGGATGACTTTACTACACATGGTTAAAATTCCCATAAAGTTAAGAATATCTAGAAAATGGGTAATCAATCCAAGGATCAATATGAAAATTTGTCAACTGATTATGATTTCCTTCACAAACTTTGGTAAATTGATGAAGTTGATATTTATCTAGCTAAAGATACAAAGGATGGTGCATAAATGGATCTAGTTCTGGGAATATGTGAGTGGAAGCTTACAGGCCATATCAAGAATTTGAGCATTCTATGGTTGAATGGTGCATGGGATGGTTCTATGTTGAGGAACAACTTAATATAATTCAACCACCAAAGATGGGTGATGGTTCGTTCTGTCGAGACTCGAAAGAGTAAAGGTAAAACATCTAATGTGGCGAAGTTTAGACCAAGAGTCTGCAGGACAGAGTTGAGGGGCAGTGCTCCTCCCACTGCACACCATAATGAAGGCATGGATTTCAGCATCAGCATTCCTGCAGTTTACATGCTCCAGCTCAGCGGCAACACTAAGTTGGAGTTGCCTTGGTACCAAATGCCAGTTGGTGCTACCATCTTGAATGTGATGTCAAATATCTTGTAACAGTTGAGAGATGAAGCATTTCATATTTTCCACTGTCTTTTTATATTCTTTATTTGAGGACTTTTGTAATATATATGTTTATATGCTTGAAACAAGAGTAGTAGGCATTTCTTCAATATAGACACATACACATTTACGATTCTCTTCTCACAGACTTTTGCAATATATAGAACTTTTATATTAATACAATTTTGATTTCAGCCCTAAGTGCCCATGTTGCTTTCTAAGCATGTCCATTTAAATTTGCTCTCTGGTTGTTGATTGTAATTTGCAACATAATTTTTCATCCGCTTACAAGGTATTGAGTTTTGCAATTTAATTGTTGTCCCCATATTCCTTCAAATTTCATGAAGTTCAGCATCCTAAATTGAACTTCAATGGATTTGTCCTTGACTGTACTGCTGCAATTTCAGTTCAGACATTCCTAAATAGTGGCATTGGCCATTGGCACTTGGAAATTTTGTAATGGAGCCACTCTTAGTCCCATTGATGACAACAAAATTGAGTTTAAAGTTATGAATGCTACTACGATTGATGAGGGCACCACTGTTCTTCCCTTCACTTTCTCTTTACCCTAATGGACTGGTAGTAATGGAGATAATTGGGAGCTTTTGCTGTTCTTTGTTCTCCACACGGGTCTTTTCATTTTCTATTTCTGTTGCCTCTTTATGTTCCTCGGACCAAACCTCTTTAGAACTAAATTTTAAAGCAAATTTACAATGGTAGCAGGGTGTTATTCCTTTGGACTGTTCCTTATTTTGTTCTCCTTTTGCTGCTGGATTAGTTTAAGAGGGCAATCCTGCTGTAAAATGACATGCAGCAGCCTCAAAATATGCTTTTGCTTGCCATATGGCAGCCTCAAGAGTTGCTGACTTCAAAGCTTTGACATAGGAAATACACAGAAAATACACACTTGGAGAAATATTTTCCAACAACAAGATGACTTGGCAAAGTTCCCTGGCTAATATGCCAATGCACCTTGTTGATTTATGTTCTTGGGGCTAAGAAGTATTTTTGTGTACAATGCTTAAAATTATGATAGAATGCAGTCACAAATTAGTCTCAGGTGGCTATTTAAGGTTTCTTCCCTCTTCCTTGTTGCCTTCCATTGTTATTCAATTATTTTTCATGAATCAATTGCTGCTCCACCAGGATTCAAATTGGAAAAGTAAGTTTTGGGTGATTCTCCATAGGATTTATCAAGGAAAAAGGGGCATAACTTGCCTATCCAAATACAAAACCTAATAGGCTAATAGGTTCGCTCCATTCATCAAATTTAAGGGTGGGAATCTTATCCATTAGCCTGTGATTTATACGGTCTCCATGCTGCTTCACCTGATTGCCTTTATTATAAAGGTTGGCACCTCTTCTAGTATGGCTTCATGCAAAAGAGTTTTGGTCATGATCATATCTGACTCATTTCAATGGTCATGGGGCCTTTAACGATCATCTTCTTCACTAGTCACACTTCCTTGTTCCTGTTTGTCCAATATCAGTTTTTTCAGGGCTCGATTCATTTGCTCCATGGTGTATATTTAATGTCTCTAAAGGAGTTCTCAGGACTTATTCCAACAATAGTGCAATTTCTGATTTACAGCCATCTCCTCCATGAATAACCAAGTATGAAGTGAAGGTTGTTGTTTGCCCAGGGGTCAAGAAAGAAGCTCATACTACTGTTATGAACCCAATTTTAAGTGGATGCAAATGTGAATGCTGAAAAATTTCTGAATCTAGAACAAATGTTGTTAACGTGAGGCAGAAACTCTAGACCTACAAATTTGAGATCTGATTTGGAATCCGAAAAAGCGAAATCAGCTCACAAAATAACCTTTTCTATGCTGTCTAAGGACTGGAAATAGATAGAAGATCTAACTGCTTCAAAAGAATGGGAAAACGAACTGAAATGTCCCTTTCAAAATAAACCAATAATCTATGCAAATTTCTCTGATTTCTATACTTAGGAACAGCTGTAACTATCACAAGTATTCATTGACATATTCACAAACAATTGGCAAACATGAACCATTCATTGGCATTTCCACAAACAGTTGGCATACATGCACTATTGCTGTGCTCAAAACAAAATGAAAACTATGGAACCCTAACACATAATGCTGAATACATTCATTGCTGTTATAATGTTATGACTGCACCTCAAATGACAGTATTTTATTGAAAATCTCAACACACATTTGACTGATATCTGAAATAGCAATACACAGAAATATAGGACAGCAAACTCCTTTATAGATATCAATCAATGAGTGGCTGCACACAAATTCTGAATGCTCACACTGACAATCTTTCCCTGCAAACCAAGCTAAAATGATACCAAACTGAAATAAATACTTATCATAATGATGGGGTACTGTAGTGTCAGTGTATCGACATTGTAGCAGTGGTACGGAAGTACTGTAGCGGCACTGTAGCAAACTGAATCTGGAATAAACTTCAATCTTTTGGCACAAATGCGATCCCTGGATGGAATCACCACAAATGGACAAGAGGGTTTTTGTCCTCCAATCCTGCACACCAAAGGGTTTTCGTCCTTGGGTGAGAAGATGAACACAAGTGCTCACACTCTGAAAATAGGGTTTGATTTCAATAGACAATGGATAATAATCCTTCCTTTTGAGCCCAACTCCTTTTATAATAATCCTTTTAATTCCAACCCTAAAAGCATTTAAAACACTTTAATAAAATATTACTTTTTGGCCCCCTTTATAATAATAATACATAAGTGTCCTTTTACCATGTTATAAAAATTGAAGTGACTTAGGACCACTTAAGATATTATTATTAAATCATTTCCCTAACTTTATCCCTTAGCCTACGGAAATAAGGAATAGGCTACGGGTCCTCTAATTAGATTAATTCGGAAAAGGGGACATGATACGAACAGACTACAGTACTATTGAATATCAATTCCAATTCCAAACAATACATAGAACAGACACAAACTATCATGAATGCATATGAACGTTAATTGAAGCCAATGAAACGTCCAAGTGCAGTTTGGTAGCTGCTCTTTGTCAAAACCCAATCTCCATAGACCTTTGCACGAAGGATTATTTTTCCCCAAACACATCCCTATCTATATAGCTAATTCTTTAGCTAAGCTTTTTATTATTTAGCATGTAGGATATATACTTTTATTTTCCAAATCCGTCCTTTGTATATATATGAATATTATATACAAATATAAATATTTATTTATGATTAGTAATAAATAATGGATTTAGATTTAAGTTTAGTACTAGTTTTAGTTTCAGACTTTCAATATTACCATAAATTAATAAATATTTTAGGTTTTCAAATTAGTATGATAAATTAATTTTTTTTAATTTTTATTTTAAATTGAAAATTAAGTATTACAATTCTATTTTAATTTTAAATTATATTTTTCAAACTTATTCACGATTTTTTTGCCAAATTTTATTGGCTGGCGATTTTTTTTCGAATTTTATCCTTATTGAACACGAGCACAAACACAACATGAACATTGTGACATAGGAGATAATCATTCAACATGAGCACCTAAAAAAAGAAACAATGACCCAACAAAATTGTATTCAAAAACAGGTTGAGGAACAAAATTCATGGGTGCAAGTGGTTAAAGGGAAGAAGGCACCTCCAGTTGTTGAGATGGCTGTCCAAGCAAAGTTTGAAGAAGAAAAGGCATGATAATTAATTAACGTAGGCACTCAACCTTTGTGTTTGTGGCCTTTCTAGGTCAGCTAATCCCCTATTGGTAAGTCACACATTTCTGCGTGAACCTTAAAAGGATATCTCCTTAATGGAGCTTGGACATTGTCGGACAACACCCTTTCTATACAATACAAAATTACTAAAGAGCATTTGCAAGCTCTTAAGGCAAAAAAGAAACTCTTCTCCCACCCTCAAATTTTTTATTTAGATACAAATCTCACACCACTTCAATTGGAAGAGCTTTGGAAAGCTCGTATTCAAATATGTAGCGGCTAGGAAAGAAAAAAAGTGGGCTGTTATCCAAGACTATAGGGCTATCATTTGTGATTCTTCCCTCTTTAATGGTCATGATTTGGACCATCGGTATGATGGCGACCTCGGGTCTTAGTAGGTGATGGTGGCATCTCCATTGCTTGTTGGAATTGCAATGGTGCCTTTTGGGTTTCTCCAACTACCTTGTAGGATGTTGCTGCTTCACGATATCGTCTTTCTTATTAAGACTCACGAGAGCTCTATGTAGGCCCTCTCTCTAGTCATAGGTTATGTTGGGTCTTGGCTTCTCGGCGTGAGACTTATAAATTTGGTGGTATTCGTGGTTTAGGTGGTATGGCTTGCCTTATTCATGACAACCTTAGGTCAAGAGTATCAATGATAACTTCCGATGACCCTTGCCTCCCCATTGACAAAGCTCTTTAATAATGAGGTGGTTTACTTGAGTTTTCCTTGTTCTTGGTTCCAACACATAAATCATATAAATCATTGCATTCATAAGTCCGAGCATAGCTTCAACCTTGGAAACTATAGGATCATATTGATTGGGTATACATTTGCCAAACTTTATGCCACGGTATTAGACATGCAACTTCTGGAGAAGTTGGAGAGAGGTCATCTTAGAGCACAGGGGAAGACGGCTTTAGGAAGAATACCACACTATTGACCACATCTTTACACTTCGGGTTATTATTGAGGAGGCTCATCATTGGTCTTCCAAAGCCTTTTGTTGGGAAGGCTTTCAACTCGGTTGGAAGAGATCTACGCTTTTCCCAAAGTTGCATGATGTTGACACTCCAAATTCTCTCGCTTATTGCCACTTGGAGGCTATGTGAGACAATTGTCGAGCAATTTCATGCTTCTCATTGTTTTTCTAGCTTTTTGAAGACTACCATTGGGGTCAAGTAGGGATGCCCTCTCTCATTGACTCCCTTCATCATCTACATTGACAAGGTATAGGATTTTCTTCGACAATGTACCCATGTTTATGATGGTTGCATTTTACATGATGTGGTGATAGCCATACTTATTTTTGCCAATGACTCTGTTCTCCTCTCACACTTTTGATGGTTTGTAAAGACAACTTGATGTTGTTTCTAGTTTTTGTTGAACTTTGTCAGCTAGTGGTCAACCTTAGCAAAACTAAGGTCATGATATTCAACACCTCCAAACAGTCTCTTCCGTGATTCCCCCTCTTCTACAAATGGGGAACCTTTGAGATCACATCGACCTACACTTAGTTTTTGGGCTATCTTTTAGTATGGGGCATGCTTCTCGGTCATGCCTTTGTAAGGGATATGCCTCCCTTTCTATTCTTGAGTGTGCCAATATTTTCAGACCCACTTCTAGGATATCCCATAAAAGATGCGCCTCTTTGATACAATCATAAAATCCACAATTTCATAGGGGTTCGAGGTTTGAGAATCTAGTTTGGGGTTTGATGATTGGAATTGCATTGAGAAGGTCAAGGCTCGACGATGTAGCGCATAATTCGTTGCAAATATACTATTCCTTGGTGCACCATCCAAGTTGAGTTTTCCGCTCAACCCCACGCCTTTGGCTATCTTCAAGCATACTTTCTACATTCACAGACTCGAGAACCATGGGAGATCAACACTATTAGAGAGATCTATACTTAGCCGTATGCTCTTTTGGAGAGGATTGCATCATTGGGCCCCGATATATGCCCCCACCTTTGCTAGTATTCTAAAACTATTTTTGTCCTCCAATCTATCAATATCTCTATTGATACATTACCTCCTTTTAGGTATTCCTTGGATGCCACTCATTGGATTCTTCCTGTAAAGGTAATCATTAGAGTTATTAGAGAGGATATGTACAAAGTGCATCCAGATCACTTAGACCTATCCTCCTCAAGCTGTTGAGCCCCAAGCTTGCCTTTTATGCCGAGCATTTCTTACTTGTGGTGGATGGTGTTATTTTTTCGTCCTAATTATCTTAGTGTCATTGGTCTCATGGCTTGAGGTTTCCTCTCGGCTAGTCAAGGGCATGCTCACACAAGTTGTGGTTTGAGACTAATCATCATATTCCACATGTGGATTAGATTTGTCCTCTTTGCTCCCTCGAGGACATGGAGATTTAAGAGCACTTCATTTTCAGATGCCGCATTTATTATGTGATTTGGGGGAGATACTAGTGTCTTTGTAGAGACTTGGGAAACTCTCTATTCCCTTTCTTTTAGTACTCGAACCAATGATGCCTGACTTTTCTCTTTGGGAGGCTATCACCCCGACACATGCCCTCGTTGGGATCCCCTAGAGGCCCTAGGTTGATCACCTCTTTTAGCCCATCATAGATGTTGGCGGCATTAAGCACCCTTTGGATATTGTTGCTTCACACACTGAGGGGGTAGGTTTATGAGTAGTGCTCATCTTTGCACAACGCTACTACTAATGTTCCCCAAAACACTATCTCCTGACGAGGAGGTTTACTCCTCTTAGTGTCATGAATGCTTGACAACATGGATTTTCTTGACCGCTTTTTGAGCTGTGGAGACAAGCACACATTACTTGTGTCATTGCTTCCACGGGAATGTCTTTGGCCTTGGATATTAGGAGGGATTCTAGGGGAGTGCTTTACTTTCTCCGAATATTCACCTAGTCCCCTCAACCCTAGACACTCCCTTATGAGCATGATCATATCCCGCATTGGTCCTTTCATAGTGATAGACAATGACACAAACGATTCTTCTATCCTAAAAATGGTCAAAGATGTTTGACGGAACTATCATCAACCTTTTTGACTTTCATCTTCCCATGCTCTTTGGGGTTTCTTGCTTCCCCCTCATGGTTATTTATATCGGCCCCTTGACCACATGGGTTGGTGCTTTACTGCTGTGGATTTACCCCTCATTTGTTTTCAATGTTTTTGTTCTTTTTGTTTTGTTAGTCTTTGATCCTAGGGTCCTTTTACCCAGCCACTTTCTATTGTATTGTAATTGGCTACTTTTGGTCATTTGTGGACATTAATATAATTTCTCACGTGTTAGATTTTACTTACAATTGGCAACAAATATTCATTGCTTTCTCCTATAGAAGGGCGGTTTCCTCACTCTTTCTTGTTTAAACATCTCATGTGCAGCACTTTCCTTTCTACAGACCTAAAGTTGTCTCTCCTGATTTTTATATTGCTTTTAGGCTTTTGTACACCTTCATGAGACTGAGATATGTTCTCACAAACTGGACTTGTGGCTTTATGCAACCAATCTTTTTGCTCAACATGCTAGATTATTTTTGTTTACTATCGCTGTTTCTTCTTACCCTTCACAAAAGTTTTGACCTGCTTCTTAGGCTCTGTTATTTGCATGGTGAAATCTTTCAGTCCAACCATGTGTATTAGTTTTTAAAACAGGTAGATCAATAAGCAGAGAAGCTTGTGCATGTATGAATGATATGGGAATTTACTTTGTTCTTGCAGATGCAATGTTTGATCTGCTGGTCCAGCAAACTCGTCTATACAAGAACAGGAAATAGAGAATGCATAGAAGTCAAGAGATACATTTTAATTAACGA